>QUOH01000035.1:665902-855902 GCA_010416925.1 Polistes metricus | reverse complement strand
TTTCTCGCGATAAGGATATTAATTCCTTCCGCGTGTAGTCCCTGAAGTCGTTCGTAGAATCGTTCGTAACGGCGTGTCCAATTTATTCGTAAAGATGATCTGGATACGAAGCACGATTCGTGTATGTCGCTTCGTTGAATATCGAGGCACACAGCAGAAGCAGCAGAAGCAGCAGACAAGCAGCAGTTGTAGCATCCGTTGATACGTCACAACTTCTTATTGGCACGTGCCGATGGTGACCAACTAAAATTCTATCCTCGTTCCAATCACCTATCTATTTCTTCTCCCTTTTTTTTTCTTTTTTTTTTTAGTCAAAGATGTTATTTTTCTTCGAACCATTTTCTCATAGTTTATGAGTTCACTATGGGGGGGGGGATATAATTTGACTCTATTGGTCATCAATTTTTATTATTTATAATATATATATACGCAATATTTAATAATTGCTTTAAGAAATTGAAATATGGCAAATTTTGATTTGAAAGATGAACACACTTTGAAGATATTTCTATTACACGAGATATTGATATTCACATTTGATATTATTCTAACAAACTCAAAAAGATCCTATATTATTATTGATTTATTTGGTAATACTCCAGAATTAATGCAGATTAAACAATAGACCCTCCTTTGTAACCAAACGCTTGCGAAAGGGTTGCTATAGTCAGAGTCAAGTTCCGATGATTGGAGTACAGAAAATGGTACTCGGTTTGCTTAGTCTGGGTCAGTTAGTTTCACGTCATATTTCAAGTGCATAGAAAATATCGCACGTAGGTCAAGTTTAATAAGATAAAATCAAATCAAATAAAAGAATAGTTTAGTTTAGAATGGTAGAAATAGGAATAGTTAAAACACGTAACAGGAACCGTGCATCACTATGATGTATTAATATAAAAGTATGACAAAATATATTGTTAATTAATCGTTTCGTTACGAGTGTACTGATTATAGTTCTATTTTACCTGTAGAGTGTATTTTATCTATTAATCTATTATACTAAAATTATATTTTGAAGATACGTAATATATTATCTATATTTTAAAATAAATCGGCAAAGTGTAAATGCATTACACGAGAAAGTGCAACTTGCACACTTTTTGATATTACCAGTGGCATTATTATACTCTAACGGAACGGACTGTAATAACGAAAGGGTTAATAGTAATTCAAGCTCATTTCCTTTTCCTTATTATCTCTTTCCGCCCTTAAAACTTGGAAACTTGGAAGAGTATAAAATCTTATAATCAGAAATTTGAGAATCTTCTTTCATGATCGTACGAGAACATACAAAATCATTCTAACATTTATATATTATATTAAATTATATTATATATATATAATATATTAATTATATTAATATATATATAAATTTATATTATATTATAATTATTATAATATTATATTTTAAATAACATTATTATAATATTAACATTATTAAATATTAACATTAACATTATTAAATATTAACATTAACATTATTAAAACATTACATTATTAAATATTAAATATAACATTATTAAAATTAACATTAAAATATTATTATTAAATATATATATATAATATTATATTATTATATATATATAAGAGAAAGAAATGTGTAAGATTTAAAGAATATTTAAAAAATTATTCAAATGAATATAAATCACGGTGAATAATTAAACAAAGATATAAACGAGTAAACGAACAAGTTATCCGACATAATGTTAATAATAAACAAAATTATCTTGGATAAACCTTTAATGTAATCTATTTTGGAAGCTTTTAAATTAGTTACCTGCGAATTTCTTCTTTCATCCCTCCACCCATTCACTTTCTCTCCTTCGTTGTGTTTTTTTTTTTTGTTTTCTTTTAATCTCTCACTCAGTTAATCTTTTTTCTTTTGTTCATTTAATCGACCAGAAGTATTCATTCAGATTCAACATCATTTTACCTTTCGACATCATGAATTAATATTTTTTAATTGGGGCCGAGTATCCTCTCGAGATGAACGGGAAACGAACGAAAATTGCATTTCTATAAGATACAGATAACGTCGTTGAATCCAACGAACCAATTTTAAGATATATATATATATAATAATAATAATAATATATCGGTGATTTTTGTAATTATTTAAAAGAAAATTACTGAATATTATTTTCTCACCGTTTGACTATGACCAGTGCTACGATATACTAGATCGGAATATAAATTACTTATTCTGATATCATATGGAACATCCTGAGCTACCTTTTTCTTTTTTTCTTTTTCTTTTTCTTTTCATCTAGTACGTGACATTTATATTTCCTTCCTGTACCGTAATCGCGAAATAAAAATTTGACCAAATACTTGGAATACTAAATAAAATATATTTTGATGTTTATATAAATATATTTGGTTACACATATATATAAATTAAATTTTTAAAATTTTATTATTATTTAATTTAAATTATATAAATAAATTAAATTGTTATATATATAAATTAGATTTTAAAAATTTTATTATTATTTAATTTAAATTATATAAATAAAGTAAATTGTTATATATATAAATTAAATTTTAAAAATTTTATTATTATTTAATTTAAATTATATAAATAAATTAAATTGTTATATATATAAATAAATTTTTAAAAATTTTATTATTATTTAATTTAAATTATATATAAATAAATTAAATTTTTTTAAATTTTATTATTATTTAATTTAAATTATATAAATAAATTAAATTGTTATATATATAAATTAAATTTTTAATTATATTATTTAATTTAAATTATATAAATAAATTAAATTGTTATACATATAAATTAAATTTTTTTAAATTTTATTATTATTTAATTTAAATTATATAAATAAATTAAATTGTTATATATATAAATTAAATTTTTAAAATTTTATTATTATTTAATTTAAATTATATAAATAAATTAAATTTTTATATATATAAATTAGATTTTTAAAATATTATTATTATTTAATTTAAATTATATAAATAAATTAAATTTTTATATATATAAATTTTTTATTATTATTATTATTTTATAAAATATTATTATATTATATTTTATAAAATATTATATATATTATATATTTATATTTTTATATTTTATATATTATACGTATAAAGATTAGAAATGATCGGAAATAGAATGCATCGAAAGTAAACCACGAAATACCATTTGATTTGTTTATTTTCTTTATTGTTTCTTTTGTTTAAACCGTTATATATTTTGATGTTAAAATGATCTTTCAGAGATCTCGAAAAACTCGATTTCTCGTCGACACGTACGACGAAAATCGTTGACACGAGATTTTTCGAGAAGAGAAATAATAGTGACAGTAGTGGGATTTTATCCAATGATATTTTTACGAGTATGAATGCATTTGCTTATTCATGCTATCAAATTTTCAAACGTTTTGAAAGAACATGTTTTAAATTTAAAGAATACTAGAATACGAGATCTTCTTTCTTTCTTTATTTCTTTCTTTCTTTATTTCTTTATTTCTTTCTTTTTATTCTTTTATTATTTGAAGAATACGTTTTAAACTTAGAAAATATCTACAAATATCGTCGTCAAAGATTTTTCTTTCCTAATTTCCCACGACTATTTCTCTTCCTACACTTTTTCCCATTTTTTTGCTTTATTTAAAAACTCGAACAAAAATTCATTCCTTTCGAATTGTTTTTTCTCGAAACTTTAGTGGGGCACAGGTTGAATACGAATTTTGATTTACTCGTCGTTTAAAAAAATAATAAAATAACGATTTCGAATATATTTTTCTATACATTGACGAGAAATACTCGTTAAAATTCAACATTGAACTTGAATAATGAAACGTTCCTGTGAAAACTTGCAGTTTAAATAAATCAAGAGAAAGAGAGAGAAAGAGAAAGAGAGAGAGAGAGAGAGAATACAGTGTGGTACGTGGTGCACTGAAAAAAATGTTACGATTTGTTCGAATAAAAGAAAATGATGAAAGGAAAAAGGTTGAAGTATACCTTTTGGGAAAGTATTTTTGTTAGAGTACGTGTCTGTTAGGCAAGGTGGATGTTTAAACGAAGCAGCGATCGATAAAGTTTATATTTCGGTAACGTTTTCGTTTAACACTAAAAAAAATACACCTATCAGGTAAGATCAAATGATCGTGTACTGCAATTTGGAAAGAAAATCAGATAAAAATGCATAAAATTACATTACAGTAAAAAATACATTATCGTTATGAATTTCTAAATAAAATGAAATATATTTTCGTTCAATAATTCAATTGAATTATAAATCTCATTTTTTATATTAAATAAATTTTATATAAAAATATTATATTATATTACATATTAGACTGTGCCAAATAAATCGACTATTTTTTTTTTTTCGGTCTCATATCAAAATTTCGTTGAGAGTGACGAAAAAAAAATTGTGTCAAAATTTGAGCCCTCTATCTTTATTTTTCAGTTAGCGCTCGCTAAAATAAGAATTTTCGCCAAAAAAAGTTTTTTTTCACTTATTTATAGGTTATAGACAATTCAATATACCAAATATTAAAAAACCCTTGGTATGGTTTTGTAGGAAATTAAATTCTCTACAAAGATGATTTTTTATCGAACTTAAAAAGTCAACAGCTTTTTTTTTTATAGCTGATTAAATTACATTTCGTTCTATAATTTTCATTTTTAATTATTGATTAACACTTATTAAACTACTTTCTAACGAAAAGAACATACTAATGCAATTTTTCTAGGAATATTTATGATCTAAAAAATAGTTTTTATGCCGTAATGAATGTAAATACTGTTGAGTAATTTATATTCTTTACTTTTAAAATAATGAATTACATGTCAATTCTATTTTTTTTTTGTTTTTCACCTTATTGATTCACAAAATTCGGTGAAATTTTTCTGTTTACAGTGAGAATTGCACAAACCTATAATTGTATAAAAAATCATTAGTATTTTAATAGAAATAGATAATTACTAAAAACGAAATATCTTAAAAAATTTTAATAAATTAAAAAAATGATATGCTAATCTTTATTATTGTCTTTATTCATATGTTTTACTAGTTTTAAAGATCTTACATTTTTTAAATAAACATTAATATAATTATGATAGACACACTTTTAATCTTGTTATATTAATTTTTTATATATTAAGATATATAATAATATATATTAAGATTATATATAATCTTGTTATATATAAATTTTATATATAACAAGATTAAAAGTGTGTCTATCATAATTATATTAATGTTTATTTAAAAAATGTAAGCTCTTTAAAACTAGTAAAACATATGAATAAAGACAATAATAAAGATTAGCATATCATTTTTTTAATTTATTAAAATTTTTTAAGATATTTCGTTTTTAGTAATTATCTATTTCTATTAAAATACTAATGATTTTTTATACAATCATAGGTTTGTGCAATTCTCACTGTAAACAGAAAAATTTCACCGAATTTTTTTGAATCAATAAGGTGAAAAACAAAAAAAAATAGAATTGACATGTAATTCATTATTTTAAAAGTAAAAAATATAAATTACTCAACAGTATTTACATTCATTACGGCATAAAAACTATTTTTTTAGATCATAAATATTCCTAGAAAAATTGCATTAGTATGTTCTTTTCGTTAGAAAGTAGTTTAATAAGTGTTAATCAATAATTAAAAATGAAAATTATAGAACGAAATGTAATTTAATCAGCTATAAAAAAAAGCTGTTGACTTTTTAAGTTCGATAAAAAATCATCTTTGTAGAGAATTTAATTTCCTACAAAACCATACCAAGGGTTTTTTAATATTTGGTATATTGAATTGTCTATAACCTAAAAATAAGTGAAAAAAAACTTTTTTTGGCGAAAATTCTTATTTTAGCGAGCGCTAACTGAAAAATAAAGATAGAGGGCTCAAATTTTGACACAATTTTTTTTTCGTCACTCTCAACGAAATTTTGATATGAGACCGAAAAAAAAAAAATAGTCGATTTATTTGGCACAGTCTATTACATATACATATATTACATTACAGTAAAAAATACATTATCGTTATGAATTTCTAAATAAAATGAAATATATTTTCGTTCAATAATTCAATTGGATTATAAATCTCATTTTTTATATTAAATTAAATAAATTTTATATAAAAATATTATATTATATTATTATTTCTATATTATAAGGGGTTTCATTATTTTATAATAATACTAAAAAAAAAACACCTATCAGGTAAGATCAAATGATAGTGTACTGCAATTTGGAAAGAAAATCAGATAAAAATGCATAAAATTACATTACAATTATAAATACATTAACGTTATATGAATTTCTAAATAAAATGAAATATATTTTCGTTCAATAATTCAATTGAATTATAAATCTCATTTTTTATATTAAATTAAATAAATTTTATATAAAAATATTATATTATATTACATATACTTATATTACATTACAGTAAAAAATACATTATCGTTATGAATTTCTAAATAAAATGAAATATATTTTCGTTCAATAATTCAATTGGATTATAAATCTCATTTTTTATAGTTAAATTAAATAAATTTTATATAAAAATATTATATTATATTATTATTTCTATATTTTATAAGGGGTTTCATTATTTTACATTAAATTCTATATTGTATGAATTTCTAAATGAAATGAAATATATTTTCAATAATTCAATTGAATTATAAATCTCATTTTTTACAGTTAAATTAAATAAATTTTATATGAAAATATTATATTATATTATTATTTCTATATTATAAGGGGTTTCAATATTTTACATTAAATTCTATATTGCATGATTGAACCAAGCTGAAAATGAATTTTTTAAATGAATTAATAATTAATTTTGGAAAGAGCTTATTACTCGACGAGCATGCTGCAACGTTTGTAAATAAAAATTTGTTCGTTCTATAAAAAATTAACATGAGTGGTTGATGAACGTTCGCCGACGAGTTCTTCCATTGTTTCGAAGCACGTATCTATTTTACTGAAGTTCAGATCAGCGAGAAAAAAATAGTTCAACTTCAAAAGCGTTCCCTTTTTACGGCTCAATTCTCCCTTAGCCCTTAGCACTTCTTCTCGAGAGTTACATTCTTTTTTTTTTTTCTAACATCATTTTCTTTTTTTTCCATCCCTTTAACTTGCACAATTTCTACCAACACTTACACGATAATAGAATTTTTGTTCATTTATACACGCATACACGTAAGTAGAGTATTTTACAACTGAAAATGTATTTGCAGTAACAATCGATCCTATCGTTAAACAATTTTGGATAATCGATTTATTGTTAACGATATTACATATTGTAACATAACGTTCCTTTGATAAAATAAAATTCGCGAAAGGTCATTACTATGGATGTATGGGGAGGTCAGTTAAATTAAAATCTTATCAAAATTTCAAAATAATATTTCAACGATAGAAAATGTCAAAGAATGTGTGTACCTGTTATATATAATTATTTTTTAATTATTGCACATAGCTACGATACGTTGTATCGCGAATTGAATCATTATTTTAAAATTCAATTAAAAATATCTCGATGATGCTGCTACTGTATAAATTTGTCGAAAGAAAAAAAAAAGAAAAAAAATCGAATAAATCGGACGGTCATCAAAACGTACACGAGAGAGAGACAGAACGTTTGAATTAAATTAAATATAATATAAATATAAATAAATATATATAAATAAATTAAATATAATATAAATATAAATAAATATAAATAAATATAAATAAATTAAATATAATATAAATAAATATAAAAATAAATAAATATAAATAAATTAAATATATATAAATAAATTAAATATATATATATATGTGTATCGTTTTAATTCGAGTAGGAATGATTTTCGAGAGAATTATTTTTTCGTTAGTGTGTTTTTAGTTTGAAGAGAATCGATGATGCATAAGTTGATGGGTAAATCATAATACTCGTTATAAATCTCATAAATGCAAGATATTGTTTGGCAATTTAATACACACAGTGTGTATTTCCATATTCGTGGAAAATGTATTTGCCAAAATTGGAATTCAAAATCTGTCAGACGTATTTTGTAATATCAAACGATGTGATAGTAATAATATATTATGCGGGTGTTGAGTAATATTTAGAAAAATGTATTTTTTTTTTTTTTTTCGTAAAAATACATATTCATTTTACATAGATTTAAAATAATAATGAAAACAATTAAGATCTTCTCAGAGGAAAAAAAGTTGCCAATTTAAATGGAGAAATATTTGATTGGTTGTATTACAATGAACACGGTATAGAAAAGAAATATTTTTTGATTAATAATTGGTTATTAATATCTGATATGGGATCAATAGTAATTCAATTTTCAACAAATATGATACCAATATAGCTGACCTATAGAAAAAATTCCTTGAAATCGTCAGGACTGTGCCACTTGTACTTTGGGATAGGTCGAGATATATACTTTTTCTCTCGTTATACTTAAAGGGGAACAATCGATTTATCTTTCAACCATACTAACTTTACCTAAGAAGAAGAAGAAGAAGAAGAAAAATCGTAAAAGTTTCGAAGGATTGTTATCTTGAAAAATTTACATTTTTCCTTTAACTTTCTTCTTTTTTTTTTTTCTTTACGTGCTTTTATTAATGCACATCACTTATCGGAGATAAATAATTGATAAAAAGATATAAAATATAAAATATTATAACACTACACGAGTGTAGATAATTGTTTTTCTTAAATTTTAACAATTTTTGACTACTCCATGGTATCTGTAAGTATATAAAAGTTATTAAAAAACATTATAAAGTAATTAGTTTCTGTTATTGAATGGATAGAAGGAACTAAGGAAAGGGGTAAAAGAATATGGTATTAATTGGGAAGTTAAAAGAAACTAATTACAATTATAATGTTTATTGCAAGCGGTCTTTGGCTAGATTTTACTTTCAATGGAATGCATAACATATAAAATATGTTAAACATTATACTGAAAGTAAAATACCATTGCCCAGGTCTAACCACGAGGAGGTAACCGCTTCTGAAGACCCGGGATGTGCATCCTGAAGATGTCCCCATCCGACGACATAAGTCGAAACCCATAGGAAATGAAAATCCCGAAAAGGGAAATCCGGAATACAAAATAACGAAATGATAAAAGAGGAATGAAACATGAAAAGATTCGAAATAATATAAAACCAATGAACAAATGAAAACCAATGAACAAATGAAAACCCATTTAAAATGAATATCACACGCGTGCGATGCTAAAACGAAAGGACTAAATAGATAAAAATTAGACATTTAATAATACATTTAATTATACAATTATTTTAAAGATAATTATCTTACATTATACTTTATTAAAAGTAAGTCCTCTTCTGGTCCTCGTCCTGTCCTGGTGTGGTCCTCGTGCTGTCCTGGTGTGGTCCTCGTGCTGTCCTGGTGTGGTCCTGTGTCCTGTGTTACCTGAAACAAAAAAAAATAAAAGGGGAAAGAAGGGGAAAAGTAGGCTTTTTAAAGTGAAACTTTTTACGTTTTTTTTTTTAAGTGGTTTCCCACCGGTTGGACTAATCCACTGACTCTAATCTTAATTACGAGGAACTTACGCTGCACGTACAGTTTGCCACGGGTGCCAATGGCCTTGGTAGACATCCCATACAATGCAGTTTCAGTTCCTATGCTACGTGCATATTCATGCATATCAAAACGCGAATTAAAACCCGAATGAAAACGCGATAAAATAAGTATATACGACGAGGAACTTAGACTTCACGCAACCAGCCGGGTACCTCGACCAGTCACGTGTCGCTTCGGTCCCTATGCTAAATGCATCGATGCACACCAAATCGCGAAGTTAAGAAAACGGGTAATAATAAAAAATATATTACGAGGAACTTACACTCCACGCATCCAATTGGGTACGTGTAGCTTCGGTTCCTATGCTAAATGCATCGATGCATGCCAAAACGCGAATTAAAACCCGATAGAAATAATATATACGACGAGAAATCTAAGCGAAACAAAGAAATCAACGCAACATGATCGATTAGAAGCTAACAGCAGGCGTGTAAAGCCTGTCTAACAGATAGCCGTGGACCTAACCGTCTAACCGATCGTGCACGTTATTCCTTCGATCGCTTTCGATTCCTATGCTAAATGCATGTATGCTTGCAAAGTCGCGAGTTAAAAAGAGCAAAGTAAAAAAAAAAAAAATTAAAAAAAAAAGATAGGGCGTTTCACTTTAAAAAGCTAAGGGTAGGACATGATTCTATCCCTGGGAAAAGGATAGAATCAAGGCTCGCGTGGGCAGGGTCGCATCCCTGAAGTAGATTCTTTCTTAGCAAATGGCGCCCTTTGCGAAGAAAAAATCCACCCGCTACCCATTGAGGCCTTGACTAAAAAAATATGAAGACAAAACTGCAGACGAAACTGAAAAAGAAAAAATTATGCGTAAGTCGTTAAGATATCAAAATACTACTTCATTTATTCGTAAATATAATAATTAAACACTTAAACGTAATTATTAAAAAACATTTTAAAGTAATTAGTTTCTGTATATTAAATGGATAGAAGGAACTAAGGAAAGGGGTAAAAGAATATGGTATTAATTGGGAAGTTAAAAGAAACTAATTACAATTATAATGTTTATTGCAAGCGGTCTTTGGCTAGATTTTACTTGCAATGGAATGCATAACATATAAAATATGTTAAACATTATACTGAAAGTAAAATACCATTGCCCAGGTCTAACCACGAGGAGGTAACCGCTTCTGAAGACCCGGGATGTGCATCCTGAAGATGTCCCCATCCGACGACATAAGTCGAAACCCATAGAAAATAAAAACCTCGAGAACGTTCTTTAATGAGGCCAACTCTTAGGTTGGGGCCTTTCGGAAATTCTTACAATTACTATCGAGAATTAAGAGAAAAGTTTTAATACCATATAAGAAAATGATAAACGGGGTGTTAAACATCAATAAAATCGAAATAACATAGTACCTATATACTAATAAAATACATTAAAAATATATTAAAAATAGATTAAAAGTAATTATCACACGAGTGCGATGCTAAGGGGAGAAGAAGTAACAAATAAAATTAAACATTAAATTACACATTAATATTTTATTATAACTAAGTTCTAGTCTGGTTCTCCTCTGGTCCTCCTCCTATTGAACCTGCAACAAAAAAAAAAACCAAAGGATTAGGGAAGAAGAAGAAAAGTGGGCCTGAAAACGAACCTGGAAAAGAATTAGAAAAGATTATTTTAGATTTGCATATATGCAATGAATGATCCATGATATCTATAAAAATTTGGACTTATCCATGGTATCTGTAAAAAGACAGAAGTGTATTAACAATGATTTTTCTCACACTATCATAAAACTAGGAATGCATCTGAAAAGAATGTAAGAAACATCGATGATTTTAATTAAAAACTAACACACTTCAGTATAATTTCGATGAATGCATATAAAAATTACATTTTCTGTGTATTTCATAAATAATAATTTTAAATCTAAATAAAATAAAGTAAAAAATAGAAAAAGTATGCAATTATGGGTCGTTCCATGAAACCTACGAACAAAAAAAATACACTAAAAATAATTATCACACGCTTGCGATGCTACGGGGAGAAGAATAAATAGATTAAAATTATACATTTAATTATACATTAATTTTACACTTTATTATACAAATAATAACTTAACATTATACTTTATTATTATTAAGTCCTCTTGTGGTCCTCGGCTGGTCGTCGGCTGGTCTTTGGCTGGTCCTCCTCCTATGTCCTGCAACAAAAAAAACAAAGGCGTATGGAAGAAGAAGAAATCCTGCCAATAAAATATTTAAAAATGGATCGTTCGGTGTGGTTGGAATTTTAGGTAAGGACATGATTCTATCCTTGGGAGTAAGATAGAATCAAGGCTCGCGTGGGCAGGGTCGCATCCCTGAAATAGATCTTTCTTCGGAAAGAAAGAATCTACCCGCTACCCATTAAAAAAAATACTGGAAACGAACCTGAAACAGAAAACAGAAAGATTAGTTTAGATTTGCGAAGAACCAATGAATGCATCGAAAGCATATTCTTTTCCTAGATCAAAATCCAATACTTACAAATAGATTGGAATTATTCATATCCTGAAACAAAATAAAATGCAAATTAATTCAATACATAATATAATAATTGCTTAAAACTTAATACCTAAAACAATAAAAGAGACATTAAAAAACATTATAACATAATTAGTTTCTACGATTGAAATGAAGAATGAAAAGTGGGGAAAATGTGTGTAATAGGAAATTAGAAAATGATATGATAATGGGGCGGGAATTCGGGAATGGTAATGTACTCTATCATGATTTTAAAGTATTTTCTATCTTTTAAATGAAATATCATTTATAAAATCAAATTTTCTTAATACTCGATTTATTTTAAGGAAAAATTATGTTTGGTCTTTGGTGGGTGGCATGGCAAATCCAACGATGGTCACCTGTAACAAAAAGCAAACTATTTTAATTATTACCATTCTTAATAACCATTATAAATTATTGACGAGCAAAATAAAAAAATAAAACAATAAAAATATCAAATGACCAACGAGCTATTCTCAAAAAATTCAACCATGCTGTTGAATTTGAAAATAACTCATTAAGTCTGTAGTTGCCCTCTTGAGCCACAATTAAGTGGGGGCCTCTTCGGCTTTTAGCCTCTTCTTTCTTCAAGCCTACTGTCGGACATTCCCTACGTGCGAGCATGAAAAGAATCTTTGACCAAAAACGTCAATCGTTCCAAAAAGTATTCGCATAATTTGGCATATTACAACGATTTATGATATAGAATTGGAATCGTCCCTGATTCTATATTATAAAAAAACCTAACTGACCCTAACACAATCCTGAAAAAAAATGTGATTAGTAAAACATCCTGAGCTTTTTACATAGAAAATAATTATTACCTTTTGGTCGAGAGATATCTCATCGCCGAAAGGAATATTATTAACAATGTAAAGTATCGATTCTATTCTAATACCAAAACGTTATAATATGCCAAATTATGGTCCTACAATTTAGAAACGACTTCAAGACATTTTCACCCAATTACTCTCAACTGCTTATAACACTAATATAAATGAAATACATTTCACATTACAATATATATATGAAATAATTCCATTTATTTTCTTTCATCATACATCTTATGCAAATAATTCCGACGTTCGTTAAGGGGGTGACTCTATTTATTAATTATTACAAAATGCATTCGCGTTTCCCGTTAGCTATCCTAGCTCGTGGACAATCAACGAACTTAAAAGTTCATCGACTGTGCACATATTACACGAGCACATTTAATCGAATGTCCGAGCAGTTAATTATGCTAATCGATGACCTAATAGCACTTCGCACTTTTACTATCGAGCAATATAATCGAATTGAAATAAAAATAATACTAAAAATGCAATGCATTTCTTTGCAATATTTTTATTTAAATTATTCTTTATATCGAATTATATGAAACATTTCTAAGATTAAATCGCGATAGTGCGAAGTGCTAGTTATAATACTTAAAACTAAGTATCAATTCATCAAAAGTTTTGCGGATTTGATTTCGACTCTATCTCGTTCGAGATAGAATCGAAAAAGAAATGAATTTCTTAAATGGTTGCAAATCCCTTTGAATCATGATACATAATGCATATTACAGAATTGTCACAAAAAAGATTTACGAGTCAAGCAAGATAGAATAAAAATATATAATTTTGTGACAATTCCGTATAAAACCCGGAGGTGGGGACTCGCACTGAAAAGTGCAAGTATGCCACGTGCCATTCCGGGGTCCTACCTACTTATAATTAAAGTTTCACATTCGCTCAAAAAAATACACATGCATACCCACCCACACACTCCACGGTTCTCACACATACCACCAGGGTGCAAAAGCCTAAACTAGAGAGCATGCCCCGGGGCACCTCCGACACCCTAGTTCAAACGCGTTTTCTAAATTTATGGGAGTACGTACCAATTGCTGTAATCGTCTGTCATGGCTAGTGATTATTGCATAAATTACTAATGCAAAAATACAAGTATAAACTAGTATATATGCATACTAGTTATATACGAGTATATCATAGTTTCCACAAATAAATGCGGTAACTCTACTATGCAAAACGATTGTTAAAACAGAAAATTTCGTATCGTTCGCGTGATTCTACAAGTTATTTTTATTCAATAACTTTAAAAAATAATAAGCGCGGTATTACGTATCGCGAAACGATGTACAATGCACATTCCTAACCGCACACACATGTGCAATGTACACCGTGCAATCACTAGCACAATGACAGACGCCAAATGGGGGGGAAAAATTTAAAACTAAAAACCTATACTAACCGTTTCTCACCCATACGTGTAACACCTGAGCACACGCATAAATGAGAACGCAGAAAGTATAGGGGGGAGAAACGGGGATTAGTATATTAGTTGCTGAAAAGCCTAAACTAAAAATTGATTAATATAATAAAATGTTCTCAAATAAATCTAAGCGGGCTACGACTCTACAAGTCATTTTTAATGACTTTCAAAATGATTTTAAGAATTTAAAAAAAATAATAAAAATCTCGGACGACTCTTTCGTTAAATGGCTGTTCTAAAGAAAGAACTGGGCTTTGAGCCACCATATAACAGCCAGAGTCTATCCGTCGCGAATGGGTTTGTCTTCTTGCTCATTTTTTGATTATATCGAAAAATAAATTCGCGATTAAATAAACTAAGTACGAAGCAATGCATGCAAGACATTTATTACATGCTTTATTGGACGAAATCGAGTAAATTAATACTCGATTTCACCACTACTAAACGCGAACGAAACACGTAATAAAAAAGAAAAGTGCATTAATTAATTGCACTGTTAATTAAATGAATTTAACCGATGAGACAAGAAGACCTATCCTGATCTAATAATATAACATACAATAAAATATACAGTTTCATGAGCAATTTCAAAAAAGGACTAATCCTTTTTTAAAATCACTCATGTGCTCGTCAATAATTTTTTGGAATAATTACAACCAGTAACTCGTGCCGATTGGGACCTTTCATCCTCGGCATGATTGAGCACCGGAGGGACTTTAAATTTTAACTCACGACTTGCTAAATGTTATATTACATATATGTGACATTTTAAAATAAAATGACGCATGTATGCAATATGAACAGATAGCATTAGAAGTTCTGCGGTGGCTCCAAAACACTCCTACTTCGTAGCAAATGGTCCAGCTGCATCCCTCGTCCATCAGACCCATGGGAGAATTCCTCGATGCACTTTTCCTCGCACTCCCGTGACTCTAATATCGCGGTAAACGAATATAAGAAACTATAAAAGAGTTTCTTATCGCGAAACCGAAATTTTTTTTAAACGGCGAACAACACTGAATCTACATACGCGATACGATTTGAATTTAATTTACGCCCGGTCACTGACTCTACTTCGCGATTAAAATGTTACTTTAATTATTCGTACAAACACTGATTCTACAATCTAATTCAAAGACTGCATTGCACGCAGTCAATGCAAACACAAAAATTTCACTCCCGATACGCGGTCACTTCACTGATGCACTTCACTGATGCACTTCACTGACTCTACTTCGCGAACAGTCTGTACGACTGTTTTCAAATTAAAAAACTATAATTTTATACGAACAAACTCTAATGCAATTAACTGCATTGCTCGCAGTTAATTGAATATATAAATCTCAAAAATAACGCGAACGCGAACGCGAACGCGAACACGAACGCGAAACGCGACCGAATTTATTATTAACGAGCGAACGTGCTTCTAATCCGTGATTTTAAATTATAATTATAAACGATCAAACACTCCCGTTACATTGCTTCGCGCACGAATTGCAATGATGTCCTGAAACAGAAAATGAAAAAGAACGATTAATATCATTGTCGTAATCAAAAACTATTAAAAATTTATCATAGAAAATGTTTCATAGAAAAATATACTTACTTCTAATCTTCATTGATGAATGCACGATGGGTCTCCTACCCTTAGGGTGACGATGACCGAATGCACTGACTCTACTTCGCGATAAAAATTGTATTTTTTAATTATTCGCACAAACACTGACTCTACTTCGCGATAAAAATTGTATTTTTTAATTATTCGCACAAACACTGACTCTAATTTTTTGCAACTGCATTGCGCGCAGTTGAAAAATCAAACACCAACACTTGCTTACCTCTCTGAAAACAGAAAAAAGAACAAAACGATTAGAATCATTGTAGTCATGTAAAAAATTATAAGTAATTATTAAAGAAATGTTTAATAGAAAAATTAATTTACCTTCTATCTTGATTGATGAATGCCCGATGGGTCTCCTTCCCTTAGGATGATGATGCCGTAGACGGTCCCAACGAAAATCAGAAACTTACGTGTTTCTTATCGCGACCACGACACTGATTCTAATTTTTACAACTGCATTGCACGCAGTTCAAACACTAACACAAACACTTAGCCTTCTGGAAAAAGAAAAAGAAAAAACAAAACGATTAGAATCATTGTTATCGTTTAAAAATTAAAAGTAATTATTAAAGAAATATTTAATATAAAAATTAATTTACCTTTTATCTTCAGTGATGAATGCCCGATGGGTCTCCTACCCTTAGGATGACGATGGCACACGTATAAACCGAATAAAAGAAACTTTCGGAGTTTCTTTACCCGAAAAATTTCCGATTTTTGTTTAACGATGCAAACACTCGAGTACCTCATTGCCTACGCGCTCGATTGCAATGATGTTCTGAAACAGAAAATGAAAAAGAACGATTAATATCTTTGTCGAAATCGAAAACTATTGAAAATTTATCATAGAAAATGTTTCATAGAAAAATTATACTTACTTTTAATCTTCAGTGATGAATGCCCGATGGGTCTCCAACCCTTAGGATGACGATGGGTGGACGGTAACGAAAATAAAAAACTATAAAATAGTTTTTTATCGCGAACGCGACCGAGACGTGCTTTACCGACCGTACTGCACGTCAAAAACGTCTGAAAGAATGCACAAGATTAGTGTTCCTAGAAAATAAATCGAGTATTTTAATGTGGGATATAATATGAAGGTAGTATTAAAGGGAAATCAATGTAATGAATTGTAATATGATATTAATTAGGAAAATGAAAGAAACTAATTATCATTATAATGTTAATGGTAAGCGGTCTTTAGCTGGATTTTACTTGCAATGGAATGTATAACATATAAAATATGTTAAACATTATACTGAAAGTAAAATACCATTGCCCGGGTCTAACCACGAGGAGGTAACCGCTTCCGAAGACCCAAATTTCAATAAATATTCATTAAATTTGACTAGCCAGTAATACAAATCGATTTTAACACGCAGAAAGTAAAAACTGTCATATAGAAAAATCATAAATTAATAACGTATAATAATTTTTTTCTATTCAAAATACTTTAATAGGTATGTAATGTTAAAAACAATGTATATGCGTTTAAACTAATCTTAAATATAAGTAGAGTGTATTAGAATATTAAAATAATTGTTAATTAATCGATGCAAGTGTCTATTGTTGCTTAAAAACTCGGAGTATATGTTCTATGATCCCTCCTTCTCGAAATTCACCGTTGATCTGAGTAATTATCCTCTGTTAAGGTTTTTTTTGGTGAAAGTTGTTTATGTGACTTTCCGAAAATTGCGCATGTGTATAAAAGAAAATCAATAAAATTAATCAGTAAAATTTAATATTATAACGCTCTCATTTTAATATTCTTTTATTTTTTGTATAATTGCTTAAACTAATGTACATTTGTTGTAATGATCCTGCGCAGTGATAACTTCGGAGGGAAGGGGTAAAATTTTCGTCTATTAAAACATAAAATCAAAATTAATTAATATTCAAAGTACGTCAAAAGTTAGGTAATGTTTAAATAAATATATATGCGTTTAAACAATCTTAATTATAATAAGAATTAATTAAAATATTAAAATAATTGTTAATTAATCGATGCAAGTGTCTATTGATGCCTAAAAGCTCGGAGTATATGTTCTGTGATCCCTCTTCCTCGAAATCCACCGTTGATCTGAGTAATTATCCTCTATAAAAGTTCTTTTGGTGAAAGTTGTTTACAGGATCTTCCGAACGTTGAGCACGTGTATAAAAAGAATAATAAATTTACTTAATAAAATTTAAGATTATAACGGTATGATTTTCGTATTTTTATCTATTTTAAGTAATTATTTTCATGCTTCTGCGCAGTGATGACTTCGAGGGTAAAATTCTGCTGTAACATAAAGAGAGTGCATTAGTGCATTATAATAATTTTTAATTAATCGATGCAAGCGTCTATTGTTGTTTAAAAGTTTGGAATATATTATCTATGTACCTTCCCCTTCGAAATTTATCGTTGATCTGAGTCATTGTTCTTTGTTAAAGTTCTTTTGGTAAAAGTTGTTTACAGGACCTTCCAAACGTTGCGCATGTGTATAAAAAGAAAATAATCTACTTAATCAATAAAATTTAAGATTATAACGTTCTAATTGTATTATTCTTTTAATTTTTATGTAATTGTTTAAACAAATGTACTAGTTTGTAATGTTCTTGCGCAGTGATAACTTCGGAGGGAAGGGGTAAAATGTTCATCTATTAAAACGAAATTAATTAATATTCAATGTACGTCAAAAGTTAGGTAATGTTTAAATAAATATATATGCGTTTAAACAATCTTAATTATAATAAGAATTCATTAAAATATTAAAATAATTGTTAATTAATCGATGCAAGTGTCTATTGATGCCTAAAAGCTCGGAGTATATGTTCTGTGATCCCTCCTCCTCGAAATCCACCGTTGATCTGAGTAATTGTCCTCTGTCAAAGTTCTTTTGGTGAAAGTTGTTTACAGGATCTTCCGAACGTTGAGCACGCGTATAAAAAGAATAATAAATCTACTTAATAAAATTTAAGATTAAAACGTTATGATTTTCGTATTTTTATCTATTTTAAGTAATTATTTTCATGCTTCTGCGCAGTGATGACTTCGAGGGTAAAATTCTGCTGTAACATAAAGAGAGTGCATTAGTGCATTATAATAATTGTTAATTAATCGATGCAAGCGTCTTTTGTTGTTTAAAAGTTTGGAATATATTATCTATGTACCTTCCCCTTCGAAATTTATCGTTGATCTGAGTCATTGTTCTTTGTTAAAGTTCTTTTGGTAAAAGTTGTTTACAGGACCTTCCAAACGTTGCGCATGTGTATAAAAAGAAAATAATCTACTTAATCAATAAAATTTAAGATTATAACGTTCTAATTGTATTATTCTTTTAATTTTTATGTAATTGTTTAAACAAATGTACTAGTTTGTAATGTTCTTGCGCAGTGATAACTTCGGAGGGAAGGGGTAAAATGTTCATCTATTAAAACGAAATTAATTAATATTCAATGTACGTCAAAAGTTAGGTAATGTTTAAATAAATATATATGCGTTTAAACAATCTTAATTATAATAAGAATTCATTAAAATATTAAAATAATTGTTAATTAATCGATGCAAGTGTCTATTGATGCCTAAAAGCTCGGAGTATATGTTCTGTGATCCCTCCTCCTCGAAATCCACCGTTGATCTGAGTAATTGTCCTCTGTCAAAGTTCTTTTGGTGAAAGTTGTTTACAGGATCTTCCGAACGTTGAGCATGTGTATAAAAAGAATAAAAAACCTATATAATAAAATTTAAGATTAAAACGTTATGATTTTCGTATTTTTATCTATTTTAAGTAATTATTTTCATGCTTCTGCGCAGTGATGACTTCGAGGGTAAAATTCTGCTGTAACATAAAGAGAGTGCATTAGTGCATTATAATAATTTTTAATTAATCGATGCAAGCGTCTATTGTTGTTTAAAAGTTTGGAATATATTATCTATGTACCTTCCCCTTCGAAATTTATCGTTGATCTGAGTCATTGTTCTTTGTTAAAGTTCTTTTGGTGAAAGTTGTTTACAGGATCTTTCAAACGTTGAGCATGTGTATAAAAGAAAATAATCTACTTAATCAATAAAATTTAAGATTATAACGTTCTAATTGTATTATTCTTTTAATTTTTATGTAATTGTTTAAACAAATGTACATATGTTGTAATGTTCTTGCGCAGTGATGACTTCGGAGGGAAGGGGTAAAATGTTCATCTATTAAAACATAAAATCGAAATTAATTAATATTCAAAGTACGTCAAAAGTTAGGTAATGTTTAAATAAATATATATGCGTTTAAACAATCTTAATTATAATAAGAATTCATTAAAATATTGAAATAATTGTTAATTAATCGATGCAAGCGTCTATTGATGCCTAAAAGCTCGGAGAATACGTTCTGTGATCCCTCCTCCTCGAAATCCACCGTTGATCTGATTCATTGTTCTCTGTTAAAGTTTTTTTGGTGAAAGTTGTTTACAGGACCTTCCAAACGTTGAGCATGTGTATAAAAAGAATATTAAACCTATTTAATAAAATTTAAGATTAAAACGTTATGATTTTCGTATTTTTATCTATTTTAAGTAATTATTTTCATGCTTCTGCGCAGGGGGTAAAATTCTTCGAGGGTAAAATTCTGCTGTAACATAAAGAGAGTGCATTAGTGCATTAGTGTTTTTAATTTTTATGTAATTGTTTAAACAAATGTACATTTATTTAAACGTTTCCGTTGCAGTGGTGACTTTGGAGGGGGAAATTCTCATCGAAAAAAATATATCATCGAAATTATTTAATATTTCAATTATGTTAATAAGTATGTAATGCTTAATATATATACTAGTACATATACGTTTAAACAATCTGAAATATGAAGAAAGTGTATTAAAGTATTAAAATAATTGTTAAATAATCGATAGAAATGTTTATTGTTGCTTAAAAGCTCAGAGTATATGATCTATGTACCGTCCTCTTCGAAATTCGTCGTTAGACTGTGTCATTGTCCTCTACGAAATTACTTTTATTAAAAATTGTTTATATGATTTTTCGAATGTTGCACATATGTACAAAGTGTATAATTTATCTAATAAATAAAATTAAAGATAAAAACGCTCCGATTGTAACATTTTTGTTCATTTTTATTGAATTATTTTACTAAAGCTACGTTAACGTTCTGAAATATTTCTTCGTAACGTCGAAATACGTCGAAACAAGAAGTCAATAATTCGTAGTAGAAAGAAAAGTAAATTGAAATATATGAATATCTGGGTATAACTCAGTATAGTAGGAAAGATGACCGAAGTAGGAAAAGATAAATCGTGTTTGACGGAAATCCTTAGCGAATAAATCGAAGTGGAAAGAAGGAGGAAAGGAGATAGCGTAGAAAATAGCAAGAAGAGGAAGAGTAGGAAGAGTAAGAGGAGGAGGAGGAGGAGGAGGTGGGAGAGGGGAAAAGTCGTCCCACTTTTGAGTTTTACGAGAATTTTGCATTCTCGCGAGAAGAAATTGCTCGTATATTGCATGGGTTTCAACACTAAACCCTATCACGCTCGGTCAAATTACTGAGTTCTGTTATTTGCGAAAATGCAGAATAATTTGTAGAAATCATATAATTTGTTCAAAAATGCATTCACCGATCAATGTATAAACGCATAATATGTACATTATTCATTTTTACATAAAAAGAAAATATATCATTCGTTATCCAATTAGTTAAAATTTCATTCTATGTTAAACATATATTATATATTATTATTCTATATTAACATATATAATTATATATTTTAAATAAACGATAGAAATAAGTATACGTGATGTTGAAAAGTACACATATGTATAATAACTCAAAGGGATGCAATTTAAAATAATAATAAATAATAAAATATAATAATAAAATAATAATATAAATAATAATAATAATAAAATAATAATATAAATAATAATAAAAAGCTAAGAAAAATTCACGAAAGCTATCAATTACTAGTTGAAATGAGTGAAAAATGATAGAAGAAAATAAGAAGAAAAAAAACAATAAATAAAAAATAAACTGAAATAGATGAAACCTGAAAAGTTTCGAATAAAATGCTTATAATTAATAAGAGAATATTTTCTCTATTTCAAATGTTGAATAGAAAATAAACTGTCTGTGCATCATATATTTCAACTTTTTTATCTCTTTCAATTATGAACTAAGAAAGCTAAATATATGAAGGAAAAAGGTAGAAAGTGGGAGAAGCAGGGGGAGGGGGTGGGAGGGAAGGAGGGAAAGGAACAGTTAAAAGAATCAGGTTTATCAGAGAAAAGATAAAGAAAACAAGTCTGTCTACATGGAAATCAGCTTTCTCACTGGCAAACGGTCGATCACGAACGGAAGCTTTTTCCTAGCTAGTTCGAGAACGATAACGTCTTTATTTCCCTTCCCCTCCCTTCCCCCCCACCCTCCTACATTTTTCCCCGAGAACCTAAGAAATTGCTTCGTTTTATTGGCTATGATCCGGTCGAACCTGGGAAATGTTGTTTACGCTACTGCCAACGAAGATCTTGTTTCCTTCGACGTATATTCAACTATTATGTATACACAGATTTTCTACAACAACCTACACACGTTTAATAAAATCTAAACGTATTTTTTATTTCTTAGTGAGAAGAACATTGTTTTATAACGTTTAACAATTTTTTCTTTCTTCTTTTCTTTTTTTTTTTCACAAAATTTGTTTCTACTTCGAATAAAATTTCAAATTGTTTTTTTTTTAGATTCAGCAATTAGTATGGGAAAATAAGTTTTCTTTTTCAATTATCTTTTAAAACAGGATTTCCTTGAATAGTTATAACTTAAATATATCGTTCGCAAAAGTATGCGAAATATTTCTATTTTTTTGTTGTTAATTTTTTTCTTTCATTCTCGTCGAAAGCAGTAGTCAAATATAAACCGCTTTTCGAATACGTTACGAATTTCGAAAAGCTTTGACGGACACACGTCCGTTTTGGTAGAGTACGCATGGTTAAATTACAAGCTCGTTCGCGATATATTCGTTTCGTCAACGTCAATGTTGACGTTGTTCGGTCTGTACGTTTTTAAGCTTGCCTTTCAATGCCGAAGATTAAAAATGTTCAAGATTTTTTCTTATTACCATATGCCATTTCATTACTATCTATCTTTCAAATATATCATTTCAATGGATCAAATTATTTTTGCGATACAAATTATTTTTGTTTACGTTCAAAATAATAGCGCATACAATAATATATATCATTCGAGCATATTTAATAAATAATATCTAATAAATTAATATACGAGATCATTTTTCTTTTCTTTTTTGAATTCATATAATACTCATAATAAAAAAAATACTTAATTGGATAGAGAAAAATTATTGATGCTTCAATCTTTACAGATAATGAATGAATTTGTTTTACGAATTGACAAAACAAAAAAATGAATGTATCAGTTGCAGGTGTAATATATTGAGATGTAATATATTTGATCTTGTTAAGATGATAATCTCTTGTCAAAGATTTGTTACATTTAGCGTATGCTATAATACTCATAATAAAATGTTATTACAATATTTACAAAGAATGAATAAATGAATTTGTTTTAAGAATTGAAAAAACAAGAAAATCAATACAGTATCAGTTGCAGGTGTAATATATTGAGAATTTGATCTTGTTAAGATGATAATCTCTTGTCAAAGATTTGTTACATTAGCGTATGCTATAATACTCATAATAAAATGTTATTACAATAAAAAAAAAATGTTTAATTGGATAGAGAAAAATTATTGATGCTTCAATCTTTACAGATAATGAATGAATTTGTTTTTCGAATTAACAAAACAAAAAAATGAATGTATCGGTTGGAGGTGTAATATATTGAGAATTTGATCTTGTTAAGATGATAATCTGTTGTCAAAGATTTGTTACATTTAGCGTATGCTATTTATCATACGCCCTATTACTCACGATTTCAAACTCAATGACACCGCACGATCATCGATTTAGACCGGTATCAGAGACATATTTCATAAACGTTTATGTCGTTGACAGATAATTATTATCACTATAACCGACCAAGCGAGACAATGCTCTCGGAATTTCCCACGTCATTGATTCGAAAACAAAATTCGATTGAATTTAACTACAGAGAAAAGGCTTTTATACGTCATTTAGTTCGTTCCATTTTTGTCTCGATCGTTTTATGCACTTTGCAAAGAAATAGAACGAAAGCGAGAGAGAGAGAGAGAGAGAGGAAGGGAAAGGGTTTTCCAGTCACGCGAAAATATTCGCGTTAATAAGTCGCCTAATCGATTTTTTTGTTCTTTTTTTGTTTTTTTTTTAACAACTGTAGAAAGAAATTTCTCAGAAATCCTACGAAGCACGGAAGATTGCGATTAAGTTTGGTGAAACTTAATCGCGTGTACATCTGACTTTAAACTCGTAATCTTACCTACAGATCTTTTGTTATATTAATTAGATGAATTGAAATAAATCTAACTTATGATAAAATATTTATAAATATTTCCTATTTACATATCTATCTATATATATATATATAGAATATATTACTTAATTTTTACATATGCGTATCGAGTGTTACGTACGTTCGCGAATATTAACATATATTCGATAAATTTTAATTTGGGTTAATGAGAAATGATATTATCGCGAGAAATTTTGATTAACATACGATAGATTTAATTCTCGTCAAATTCAAATCATTATAATACTGACTAATAATTATATTTTATTTCACATTTCTTTTTTATATATATATATATATATAAATATATATAAAAATAATATAAAAATATATATAATAAATATATATAAAAATAATAATATATAATTATTATATATTAATTATATAATATATTAATAATAATTATGTAATATAATTAATATATTAATTATTATATACTAATATGAAATAACGTTTATCGCGTCATTTGTTACCGATAATAAAATTTACAAGAAATAAACAAAATATTGAATAATCGGAAAGAAACGTTATTATACTTTTCGCAGGTTTGCATACTTACGTTTACAACGAGAGCACCCATACCGAACGGGAGGAGGACGAAATACTAACTGTGAAGTATGAGGATGGCAGATGGTCTAAACCTTACTACGATTGCGGTGGTGGTAACATCTGGATGTTGACCTACACCGTACCTTTTTTTGGATACGTTAACGACACATACTTCTTTAAGTACGTATCTAATATCTATATTAATTCAATCAATGAATAAACGAATGAATGAATGAACGAATGAATGAATGAACGAATGAATGAATGAATGAATGAACGAATGAATTTGCTTCAAAGGTTTAACTATCCAATACCAGGAAACTATACCCCCCCCCCAATAATTCACCGATGCAAAGGGAAACTACGTGGCGATAAAAACTCGTACCCGAATTGTTTGATCTGTTCGTTCGTTAGTCTTACGATTTCCAAGAATATTCTGCGATATTTTTTCTGAATCTTCAAACACACACACATACTCACACACACACACGCGTACAATTTTTCAAAAAATATGCCGCACGATTTATTCCTCCCGTTAAGTTTTTACATAACAATATTGAAAGTGAGAAACTGATTGTGAGAGAAACAGGGGGCAGAGGAGGAGGAGGAGGGGGTTTAGGGGGTGGCGGAGGATGAGGATGAAGATCGATGAGACACATTGAACGACGCAAATCGATTTTACGTCAAGCAAAGAACGTTCCCTTCCATCCTCGCGAGGACGACGACGTCATTACACGCACGGAAGAAGCTTTGTATGTGCTAATGAATATTAAAACCTTTCGTACCTTTTCCCTTGAAACTAACTCTTGGGCATGCGATGTACTTCGGAGTTGCGTTAATTAGCAGACGTTTCGAATTACCGATTTTAATGAACTACGTTGAAATAACTATTACTTTCTACGAAAGAGAGAAAGATAATATATACATTTTACTTGTCATGTTTTACAAGAAAATACGTTTAAACTTAACCAACGGTTTCATACTTATAACAAATTTATTCTAACGTAAGACATTATTTTCATCTTTATCTTTTCTCAAGTATATATATGTCATCGTACTAGAGTTTCAAACTCGTTGATGTACAGATTATCTAGATAATCCGCAGATTAACTGATTTGTTTCGTTAACGTGAGACATCTAGAATTTTTTCCCCATTTTATCTAGATAATTTATCTGTGAAAACACACGTTGCTGTTGTGTTCTATTAAATAACTTATTTTTATTTTAACCAATGCATAGTAGGTAATATACAGATTACCTTAGATAATTTGTAGATTAACTGATTTGTTTCGTTAACGTGAGACATCTAGAGTTTTTTCCCCACTTTATCTAGATAATTTATTTGTGAAAACACACGTTGCTGTTGTGTTCTATTAAATAACTTTTTTTTATTTTAACCAGTGTATAGTAGGTAATATACAGATTACCTTAGATAATCTGTAGAATAATTGATCTATGCACTCTCGTGATAAAATTTATAGCAAAATATAAAAATTAGACGTATCGATGGGGAAAATGATAAAAGGTAAATCGATGTTTCTTCCAAGAATATCTATCTAATCGAACTGAGAGTCCTCGTACGCAGCTCTGGGGACAACTAAACAGAGACTCTCGAGCTAGCTGTTACAAGTTACGTCAAAGTTTATGACTTACTCAGGCGCAACTTTACCGATATTGCTTCGGCGAAGTTGAATTAGCCTCAGGCAAACAAACTACCTTAACTGTTTCGAATTTTGCTAAAAATATATATGTATTTGTATATATATATATATGTATAAACGTATCTGTGTATATATATATATGTGAATACGAGGGTTGAGTACGCATTGTTTCAGGCACGTTTTGAAATTTTTAAAAACTTATTTTCATATTACAAAATAAAAAGCTTCTCTTTCGCAAGTTAATTTAATGTATTTTTAATAATCACTTATAAAAAGAAAAAAAAAGTAATTTATACATTAAATTAAATATTATTAAAATAGGTAACATAGGATACCTATTTGTATCTTGTATGATGTATAAATTTTATACATTAAATATTATTAAAATGGGTATCACAGGAAATTTGGACGGGTTAAAAATTCTTCTTAAATATTATTTTTGATCCAGTTGTACGTTTCGTCCCTTTATTGGGACTTCATCAGCAAATTAAAATTTATTATTTTTTTATTTTATTTTTAATAATATTTTATTGACCCCCTAGAGCCTAGGCTCCCTAAAGGTTATTAATTACAGTGTAGTACAATATAATGTATAGGTAAAACAAAACGGAAATTAAAATTATGTAATTATTATTAAACTTATCATTATATTAGTAGTAACGCACAGTAAAGTAGATAAAAGTAAAAAGAAAATAGTAAATAAAAGTATAATGATTCTATAATAGTAGTATAGTAGTATGACTTATTAATATATTTGTAAAAAAATTACAAAAAATTAAAAGAAGTTATTTTTGTTTACCTCGATCGTTATCGTTCACGAGTCTATATACATTTTGTTCATATACATTAAATATTATATCGTTTTTATTCAGGTAGAATATATTTACGTAATAGAATAATAAAACACAAGCCGAAAATGATTCCACAATTAATTAGCTCGTTGATTAAAATCATTTATCGATTGTCAAGAAAAACAAATTAATTAAAATCTAACATAATGATTTTATACAATATTCTAATTAATCAAATATCATTTATACATTATATAGTTTAATTTTGTTTATTAAGAATAAATATTTGTAATAAATCAAATGACGTTCGTATTATTTATACGAATGAATTCTATTGAATTGATGAACGAATGATTTTAATTATTATTAAATTATTATTATTTGTAGATATAAGAAGAAAAACAAGTTAAAGGATTAATCACTGAAAATTGGGTTTATTTGCTTACCAAGTGGATATTTCTTATCGAGTGCAGAAAAATGAACTAAAATCCTCAACTTTCAGTTTCTTCGAAGATGTTGAGATTTCTATTGTTGTTGTTGTTTTTATTTCGGATATAACAATCCTAGATAATGCAGGATGAAAAAGATTTCACGAAGAAAAGAAAAGAAATCATAGTAGTTGCAATCAATCCCTTCGAATAGGTATTTCATATTTGTACAGGGAAAAACAAAAATCAAATAGTGATACGTGCGAATGAAAATCGAAAAAAAACAAAAAAAAAAAAGAAAAGTTTCAAAGTAATATGCGTGTGCGTGGGAGGGGTAAAAAAAATTGGAAATATAATCTTTCAAAAGGAAAAAAAAAACTGAAAATGGGAACGAATATGTCTGTTCTCTTTGAAAATAAATCCTATTTTTGGTTTGGTCTTTTTCTTTCTTTTTTTTTTTTTGGTTTTTTTCGTTTCTTCTTTGACCTTTTTTTTCGAACAACGGCAACTTTGACAGAATTGTCATTCGATCGATGAAACGTGTATTTTGTCATTTTTTTTTGTTATTCGTCAAAATTTTACAAATTATCTATCTTCCTCGCGTAGAAATTTTAAGGCGGGTTTTATAAAAAGAAAAAAGAAAAAAAAAACGTGACAAAGCATTTCTGCAAATAGGAGAAACACGTCAAACAAATGTTCCGACACAGTTTCCTTTGATCATTTTCGAATCCTCCTTCTTTCTTGTTATCTACAAATATCACGCTCGTTCGACGGATTTAGTATTACCATCTATGTATGTATATGTGTGTGAGTGTATGTGTGTGTATATATACTTATATACGTACGTATCTCTGGTATATATAATCATATCTCGAGCAGAAGTGTAAAAGTTAAATTTAGTTCGTAACTGAATAAATATACGCGTTAATAGATTTAATCGTTTATATAAAAATTCATTTAATTATAAATATTATATATAAAAATAACTATCAGACGGGTTTCTCTCCGAAAATAAATAACATTTACATATTCCTTCAATTTTAAAATAGACACAAATGTCTTGTTAATTAATTCATTCGATTAAATCTAACAAATATTTATATACAATTACGTATTATATTTATATAATATTACATAAAAGTAAATTAATTGAATTTTTGTTCGAATCTTTCGTAATTCACCATCGATAAATTCGTACAATCGTGTAGAGAATCTTAAGTTTGTTATTTACATGTAACATACACATGATACTTGTAATATATATACTTTGAAATTCCAATGAGAGAATGTTATCAACTTTAAAGTTTCTAAATTTATCGTACGCGATCTTACGGAGTATTTTAAATATTTAATAATCTTGGTAAGTGCTTCTCCCCGAAAAACCAATAATCCACACCTTCATATATTTTCTAATCCATTCATCTGAAATATGTACACGTTTAAATATTTACATATTCGATTTACTTTAACATTTTATTACAATAGTTACGTATATTTTTTCTTAACGTTGACGATTGTTATTTAAAAGTTGTCCCATTTATTCAAATTTAACAATTATATTTTTTATAATTTGTCCAACGAGGATACAATGATTAAACATTTACATATTCGATTAACTTTAACATTTTATTACAATAGTTACGTATATTTTTTCTTAACGTTGACGATTGTTATTTAAAAGTTATGTATTTATTTAATTAAATTTAACACTTATATTCTTTATAATTTGTCCAACGAGAATATAATGATTATAACAATACTTTACGTATTAAAAAAATGATATATTTATATCATCATTATCGAATTAATAAACACGATTTTATCGTTGAATAAGATCGTATGAAAATAATCGGTAGCCATTATTGCGTTTAAAATAACACGATTATAACTTTCTCATGCCGATAATATCTTTATCGAGTTTATTTTTTTTTTTGCTATGATAAAAACGTACTTAATATCATTTAACACAAGTTTATAATTCTTTGAAAATTCTTAAGCCGATAACGATCATAAATGATAAAACAAATATAGTCTCGTCTATCGATAATTAAAAAATATATTTTTTCTCCTATCGAACAAATAAAACTTATATTTTTTTCGCGAAGTAATCAATTGTGCGTGAATGTATTAAGCAAATATTCCAATTATAATTAATAATAGACATCGGATATTACAACAACTAATGAGAATATCCTATTCCACTTTGAATTTCCCATATATATTATATTATTACCACAAGTACAATACAACTACTAAATCATCCTATCATTGGTGTTTCGTGCTATATAAACCCATTCATGGTTAGCTAAATTTAACATAACAAACAATAGAATATCACGGAAAATCTAATAATATATTTTAATTACAGATATATGATACGTGTATAATATATATTTTAAATAAAACGTATATTATTATAAACAATATTCAATATCATCCTTTTCTAATATTAATACAAAATAATATTTCTAATTCTCAAACATGTATAAACTTATTTCCTGACCAATCGCAACTCGTGGTTAGAAGTTAATGGATTAAACATTAATGTAATCTATGTGATTGAACTTGAATATGTGTGTGAGATAAAGAATACGTATTTATATAGAATAGTATTGTCTCGTATTAGAACAAAAATTAAAAAAGGAAACATCCTTATTTTATTTATATTTTAATTATATAATTAAAATTTATTTTTAATTAAATATATTATATATATATTATTTATATTATATATTAATTTATATATTTATATAAATATATTTTATATATTTATAATTTATATATTAATTAAATATATTTTATATATATATATATATTATATATCTATATATATATAATTTATATTATTATATATAATTAAAATTATTTATTATTATATATAATTAAAATTAATATTATTTTAATTATATAAATAAAAATTGTAAAAAACAATTACATGTAATATATTATATAACATTTGGTTAACAGGAATATTTAAATGATCAACTACGAGAAGAAAATAATTTTGTTGATTAGTTTATTTATTAATAAATTGACGTTAAATTTTCAATCAGTCATTTTTCTTTATCATGATGATAATAAAAAGAAAACAAAAAATGAACAAAATTATTACAGAATATAGAATACAATTAATTAATTAAATACTTGTCTTATGGTACCTGTCGAATCGGGACGATAAATGTTTTCACCGTCGCTTATATCAAATTGTGGAGCTGTAATAATATTTCTTTTCTTTCTTGATTTGACTTCATCCCCTTTCTCCTCCCCCTCCTCCGTATTATCATCGTTCTCGTTCGCATTTTCAACTTCTGACTCATTCTCAACTTCCTCTTTACCAGCGGAAACATTCTCATTCGTATTATCTGCCATTTTTATATTTGTCTCACGATCGGATGGTTCTTTTTTTTTCTTTCTTTCTTTCTTTCTTTTCCACCAAGATAAAAGGAAAAATCAGAATTTTCTTGTACGCGGATATTTTATCGAAAACCCAGTGAAAGGTCAATGATATCTCACAATCAGCGTAGATGATAAATCTCTAATTTAATTCTCTTCTTTTTTCCTCTTACTTCCTTACTTTGTTAATCTTGATAACAAGTTTGATAAGAATCCTGATGCAATTCTGAAAATCTGACGATGAAGTAATTCTTATTTAATGTACTCCAATTGTATTTCATATATATATATCTTTAATAATATCTTATATATATATATTTATATTATTATTTATATATTATTATATATATATTATATTTATTAATATTTATATTATATTTTTATTAATATTTATATATTAATTTTAATTATATATAATTAATATTATATATAATTATATTAATTTTATATATTATATATTTTATATAATATAATTATTAATTATATGTAATTAATATTAATATAATATTATATTTATTAATATTTATATTAATATTTATATTATTACATATATACGTGTGTATATTATATCTTGTATATTGTATATTAATTACGTTTACACAAATTCGTCTATTTTTTTTATAGATTTATACAAAAACAATTTTTCCATCATAAAAATTAAAATGAAATGATCAAATCAATATAAGAAGTAAATACATTTGTAGGTTTGAAAAATATTATCATCATTGAATTGAATTTCAAATAATATGGCATAAACGCATAATTACATATTCTAACATCAATGTAAATGTTGTCTCAGATTTAATATATCAATTCAAACAAAAAATAGTAAACAAGTAAAATAAACGTAATAGATGTAGTATGCTAATTATTAAAGATCATATTCGAAAATCAAGTGACTCGGAAATGAATTCATTTCAAATTCACAATGAAGGATTTTATTTCTTCGATATGTACGTACGATTAAATCATTTCTGATATTTTCTATCGTATTTTTATTAGAAGAAATTTCAAATCGAAGAAAACAGAGGAGAAGAAAAAAAAAACAAAACCAAAAAAACAATTTGTAAAAAATACTAGGATTAAAATACTTGATTAATCGTTGATTTTTAATATTCGATAATTAATCGTTACTTACCGAGGAAAAAAAACAAAAAAAAACAATAAAAGAAACGACAGTTGATGTTAGGTTAACACTAGTCGTAACGATTTTAAAAACGCACCTGTCCCTTGGATGGATTGATCTCGAATGAACGAACGTTCTTCTTCTTCTTCTTATTCTATCTCGAATGATTCCAAGAACTATAAAATATATCTCAGGGTCAAGCCAGGAAATATTCAACTAATCCTTATTATCGGTATGCCCTTAACTTTTTATCAAATGCCGAGTGAGTAATAAATATCGGATAACGCGAGACGATAAGCTTTACAAACTTATCATTTATTTTCTATTTCAATTGGATTATTATTTACAATGTAATCGTTCCAATACACACGTGCTAGAAAATGTTTTTCTTTTTTATTATTTCTAACTCAAATTCGAAAGGAAAAGAAACAAAAGAAACAAAGATGAAAATTAACAAAACAGTTTAATAATTAAAATTTAAAAAATTGGTGTGTGTACTTATGTACGCACGTAAGAAGTTATACTTCTTTGCCGCACCAAAACGAACATAACCTCGATAACCTCAAAAATAACTTCAAAAAAAAAAACTTCAAAGAAAAAAAAATAACTTATAAAGAAAAAATAATTATTCTTATATATATATAAGAAAGAATAAAAAAAAACTGGTGTGTGTACTTATGTACGCACGTAAGAAATTATACTTCTTTGTCGTACCAAAACGAACATAACCTCAATAACCTCAATAACCTCAAAAATAACTTCAAAAAAATAACTTCAAAAGAAAAAAGAAAAATAATAATAATAATATATATAAGAAAGAATAAAAAAATATAAAAATATGACCTGTGATGTGAAAAATATGAAAAATGTGACCCGCTTGAGAAAAAAAAAAGAGGAAGAAAGAAGAAAAGAAGACAACTTCATGCCGTATACTTGAAATCGCTTTGCCGCGCGTCGTAAATACCGACAAACTTCATGGTGTCGTTTTTCCAGACGCTCGGAACAAAATCACTCCCCATTACATTTTCCCAAACGCGCCAAAAGAAGTATAACTTCAAAAAAGAAATAAAGATGAAAATTATCAAAACAATTTAATAATTAAAACATAAAAAGAATAAAATAAAATAAATCGTCTAACCGATAAAACGAAAATAGTTTGGATTCTAATTTTAAACTAATCCTTATTATTGGTATTCTCTTAACTTTTTATCAAATGCCGAGTGCGTAAATAAATATCGGATAACGCGAGATGATAAGTTTTACAAACTTATCATTTATTTTCTATTTTAATTGGATTATTATTTACAATGTAATCACAATTCTAATACACACGTGCTAGAAAATGTTTTTCTTTTTTATTTTTTCTAACACAAATTCGAAAGGAAAAGAAAAAAGAAACAAATAAAACAATTTAATAATTAAAATTTAAAAAAAATAAAATAAAATAAATAGTCTAACCGATAAAACGAAATAGTTCGGATTCTAATTTTAAAACTGTTACATTCTTTACTATTTTTTCTCTTTCCTCTCTCTCTCTCTCCCCTTCCTTTTTCTTTTATTTTTCTTCTATCTTTCTATTTTCTGTCTTATTCTTTCTTTCCGTTCTTCTTCTATTTGACAACCGAATTTATCGATAAGTCAAAGTCAGCTTGTATTGGGAGGATGTTAGAAAACGTTTCAAGATTCGACTCGAAATACACTTCGACGATCCTTTTCACTATCTCGCGTGTTTCCAACTGAATTACCTCGACAACAACGAACCACTTCTCTGTTTAAACATTGTTTCCATTATCGTTTCGAGTATTTCTAAGATTTAATCAACGATCATATCTCGATATATCTTCTCGGTCATTACACAAATTTATAATCTTTGTTATTTACTAAAAATACAAACACAGAAATAGAAAGAGATAAGGAGATAGAGAACAAATAAACGAGAATAAAATAGTAGAACGTAAAAATAATTTAGAATTTTAGATTACGAATTTTCATTCACTCGTTCGAACGGAATGAAATATTTTTCCTCTACTACCCACCACCCACTCCTCCCCTCCCCCTCCTTTCTTTTGATATATCTCTCTTTAAAATAAAAAAAAATAAAAAGAAAAGAAACAGATTTATTTGAATATTGGGGGGAGGGGAGAAAAAAAAAGTTTGAAAAGATCGAAAGAAAAAAATATTTCGCGAACGTTTGATAAAATTGACGGCATAGGAATTCGTGTTTGAGCCTTGGGGAGGGGGGGTTTCTTTTTTTTCTTTTTTTTTATCCCACGAAATGTAGATTTTTCGCTGAGAATACAAAATGAAGTTGTATGTTTATTAAAGGAATTAGACGGGGTTTAGTTAAATGATTAAAACCGTGTGAGAAAACAGATGTGTGTTGGAGAAAGATAGGGGATCACTGACCCGTGATCAAACTCACCGTAACCATTTACAAATTAGATCTGTTAACTCTCACTCTCTCTCTTTCTCTCTTCCACTCATCTGCTGTGAGATAATTCGTTTAAACGTTTAAGCTCGAGAATGGTGGAAAGCCGAGTTTCGTTTGATGGAAAATATATAGTTACTTCGTAACAAACAAAAAGGGATAGAGAAAGGGATAGAGAAAGGGATGGAAACGGAATGGTGGTCCAAAAAAAAGAAGAAGAAGAAAAAAGAAAGTAAAAATTAAATAGAAATAAAATGAAACACAACGTGTAACGCGCATTACAAATAGATTTTTCAACGGATTTAAATTCTGTTTAATTATAAGCATTTATAAAACGTAATATTAATGAATTATTATTTCGTTTATTTATTATATTTGTCATAATGTTTGTTTTGTTAAAAAAATTCTCATACTTTTGATAATCTTACATCGAAATACTGAGAAATGAAACTCGTATAATTTTATCTCACGAAGGATTAATAATATTGAAAAGAGTGTGTGTGATCGTTATTCAATATTTTATTTATTATACGATTATTAAATTATTTTAAATTAATTTATTATTATTTATATTTTTATTTATTATATATATATATTTTTTTTTATTTATTATTAATTAAATTGAATAATTAAATTATATTTATTATACGATTATTAAATTATTTTAAATTAATTTATTATTATTTATATTTTTATTTATTATACATATATATATATATATTTATTTATATTTTACTTATTATTAATTAAATTAATTAATTAAATTATTTATTATACGATTATTAAATTATTTTAAATTAATTTATTATTATTTATATTTTTATTTATTATACATATATATATTTATTTATTTTTTATTTATTATTAATTAAATTAATTAATTAAATTATTTATATTATACGATTATTATATATATATTCAAGCAACTTTTTTTAATAAGATATATTAACATTGGCAAAGAAGAAGAAGAAGAAGAAGCAAAAAAAAAAAGAAAAATCCTTTTCCTATAAAAACTCTCACCTGTTGAACCGATTTACTCTTACAAATTTTCCACTCCCGTAATCATTCTTAAATCAAATCGGATTAAAAAACAATTAAATATTATTCCGAAAAGAAGCGTCATAAATCTTTCCTGCAAAGGACAATTCGTATTTTCGCGAAAGAGAAACAACGAACTGAGACTACTCGAAGTTGAGATATTTTAAAATTCGTTTTGCGAGAAAAAAAATTAAACGTTCATGAGAAAATCGATTAAATAATAAAAAAAAAATAAAAAAAAAAGGTAAGAAAAGTTAGATTAGTTCGGTACTTTATTCCCTTTATTCTTTTTTTTTCATTCATTCCTTCATTTCTTTTTTTTTTTCTTTTTTTTTTTTTTCTTATCAAATGGTTTCCAAATCACAATGCAAGTTCCTTTGGGATACCTTTAACGTTTTCAGCAGATTTTTTCGCGAAAGGTTCGTCTCGAAAGTGGTGGTCTTTATTATCCTATCTCACCCTTTAAACCCGTTCTGGACGTTTGTAGAATTTTACATTCGATTTTGTGGACTCTCTCTCTCTCTCTCACACTCTCACTTTCACTCTCTCTCTCTCTCTCTATTGGATTTGCAATTACTGATCTTCCTCTCATGGGAGCCACACCTGCGAATGATTGAAGACGCGAGAAACGATCTAGAATCTCTCCTACCTTTCAAATAGAGATATTATATGTCTCTGACTTTATATCTCACTCACTCTAATAAACGTAATCTAGCATATGGTGACGTTTACCAAAAAATTTTCTTTTCTTTTCTTTTTTCTTTTTTTTATTATTAATAGAAGAAATATACAATCAATTTTCTCAACGAGAATTAAGTATAACTAATTTATGTTGACACGAGTTATGAATTTAAAAGAATGTTACAAGTGTATTGTATATTGTATATTGTATATTGTGCATGATAAGTGTATTGTAAACGTATATAATTCTATTATTAATTAATCAAAAATCTTGTTTCTCTAAATCAGAAGGATAAAAACTTTGTAGTCCTACTAAATTTGAATTTGAATTTTCGGGAGATGATAGAGGTGAGTTTTAAATGAACATATTCATGAAAATGAAATCAAATTTTAATTAAATTGATTACCACCACTTTTATTGGATTTTTGTTAAATCAAAAACAAAAAAGAAAAAAGAAATATATATACATATATATTGTATATAACATAATACATATATCATACACAATAATGTATATTGAAATATGTGAAATTTTTCTGATATAATGCCAGAGGTTAAACCACTTATCAAATTTAACGTTCTTATCGAATATCGTTTTAAAACTATCCTCCCCCAATCCCCCCCCCGTTCCTTTCTATCGAATATCGTTTGATAACTATTGCTTTTATTGATTTTCCAAAAACAACTTAGTACATTATTATTATTAATATTATCATTATTATTATTATTATTATTATTATTATTATTATTATTATCGAACGCCAAGAAATTAGTAAAATGGCGTTGGCTAAAGTTTCAAATTCACAGTGACGCTTCATAAAACGAAGTTTCTCCAACTTACTTACGTTCCAGTATAGACGAAAGTTATATATTAAGATGGAAATAATGTGAGAAGGATATAACACAAGGGTGATATCAAAATGAAATAATGTGATTTTCCACTACGACTTATCCAACAAGGATTTACGCGTTCCCGTAATTTCGACATACCGATGTGTACGAGTAATACACACAGACACACACACACAAGTGCATACACGGTTACGTATGTGTCTGTTGCGTGCGTTATTAAAAATCCATCAAATCTTTAATTTGTATATTGTAATTTTGATTTATATTTTAATATGTTATTCCATTATATATTCTCCGCGTTTGAATATTTCCGAGGCAAACGGAATAATGAAATGCATTATTTCTTTGTTTTATTTATTTATTTCTTTTTTTTTTTAAATGGAAAATATGTATACATTTTTAACGTTGATTATTTTAATCAACGCGATATCTACTCTCGTAAAAACGAATAATATTCTTCTCTCTTTCATTTATTTTTCTCTTTTCATATATTATATTATTTGTTTCGTTCTATGGAATATTATTTGTTTTTTTGGCAAAAGAATATAATGAATAAATAAAAGAAAAAAAACTGGTGTGTGTACTTATGTACGCACGTAAGAAGTTATACTTCTTTGCCGTACCAAAACGAACATAACCTCAATAATCTCAAAAATAACTTTAAAAAAAAAAGAAAGGAAATATATTTTCAATCGATCGATATATTACATATATAAGAAAGAATAAAAAACAAAAAAAAAACGAAAATATCAAAATATAGATATCAGTCCACATTAAATATAAGAGAGATATATCGAATTATTTCACGCGTTAACAGCCATGGCGCTGTGATAGCATTGATTCCCGCTCGATCATTTAAGTCAAGCAGCACTGAGTACGATTAGTATTTGGATGGGTGACCCGCTTGAGAAAAAAAGGGGAAGAAGAAGAAGAGAAGACAACTTCATGCCGTATACTTGAAATCGCTTTGCCGCGCGTCGTAAACACCCGACAAACTTCATGGTGTCGTTTTTACAGACGCTCGGAACAAAATCACTCCCAATTACATTTTCTCAAACGCGTCAAAAGAAGTATAACTTCAAAAAAAGAATAAAAGAAAATAATAATTAATAATTGACAAATATGAGAAATATTATTATTCTACGAAATATTATGTAACCAAACAATTTATAATATGTAAAAAAAATTACAATTTCCTATTACATTTTGAAATGATATTAAAAATTGAATTAAACTCAAACGAGAAACTTTTTATCGTTTTACCGATTAGAGTACTGTGCTTGAATATTTTTCGTACGTTATACATATATATTATAGGTACATTATATGGATAACCCCATATCCATGGGAAATTACGTTGAAGATAAAGGTACCAAAGAAACGAAGAATAATATTGAGTTTGTTCGAGATTTAATGAAGTTCTCGCATACCTTTCGAAAACGTATCGTGTAGTAGTATAGTTCACGTTTTAGGTGTCCCCCAAAGGGCACATTTGCACTGTGAAATTCCACTTGCTAGAGGAATATTTGTCGATGTCACGCCATTCGACGATTTGCTCTAGATTTTCATGGTTTTTTCATTTTCTTTTTTTTTTTTATTTATTCTTCTCCTTCTAAACTCTACTTTCTCTCATTGTAACTTTTTGAAAAATAACCATGAACCATTTTGTTCGATCTCCCCATCCTTTTATTTTGCTTTCCAAATAAAAGAAAAAAGGAAATCACGAATAAAGTAACGCTCCTATTCTTTTTCCCTTATTCTCTTCTATACGTCCTTCCCATCTTTTGTATTCCCATTGTATTCGATTGACAATTTCGTTTCTTTTATCGTTCTACCGATATGGGCGCGTTTTCTCACATTCTTTTGTTATTTTTCCTTACTACACTACTCGGTGACGTACTCTTAACCCGTTTAAGGGAAAGAAAAGAAACTAGGGGGAAAAAAAAGATATAAAATATCCAACAATTTCAATTGGATTGAACAAAAATCCAAGGAAACAAAAATCATATATATATAATAAATATATCAAATATAAATAAAATAATAAAATATATATATAAATATATAAAATAAAATATAAATATAAATATAAATATAAATATAAATATAATATAATATAATAAAATAAAATATATATAAATATATATAATAAAAAAAATATAAAAATATATATAATAAAATATAAAATTTAATATAAATATAAATATAAATATATAAATATAATATAAATATAATATAATAAAATACATATAAATTAATAAAATATATATAAATATTTTTTTTTAAATTCCTAGCAAAGCACGAAATAAAAAAGAAATTCATTTTATTGTATATTGAAACGTTATACTTCGTAATATTAATAAATGTTCTTCCTTAGATGATAGGGAAAATGAAATATTAAAAATATTTTACAATTATTATTATTATCTTTCGTCATGACAATATAATATTTTAATAAACATAGTCAAAAAGAACGAACTCTTGTAAAGAGGTTCACTACGATAAGGATTTTTAATATTCCTTTCTATTTGAAAGAAATCAAAGTAGTACTCTGCGACGAGTTTGTTGAACAAACACACTCAAACGAAACTTTTCGTTCTACCATATTCACCTCGTGTTTACCTTCATTCTTTCTTTCTTTTTTCTTTTTTTCTCTTTTCTTTTTTCTTGTTTCTTTCCTCCTCTACTTTGATATCCACTCTTTTTATTTCTCCAGTTATTTCATCTCGTGTTTTAGCACAGTCATTGATTATAAAAAAAAAAAAGAAAAGAAAAATATTCAAAATAGTGTTTAACGTTTTGGAACAATTAGTCGAAAATTCGATAACCAAAAACAATTAGATTCGAAGAATCATGCAAACAAAATGCGATATTTATTATATTTTGTATTTCATATAATAAATATTGACCAAATTGATATTGGTTTTACGCGTCGACGAATATTTATTTTTCGCAAAAATATGATGAATAAATTGTTCGTTGAATCTCGTTCGTTTCGATATTTACCATGATACGTGTTATGTTTCAGTTTATTAATCATTGTATATTTTCATTTTTTTTTTTCTTTTTTTTTTACCATATTATATTTCATTATTTTGTATTGCGCACACAATTTTCATTTCCCTGATGAATAGGTTGATAAAAAAAAAACAGTTTTTAATATTATAACAGAGAATGTGTATTAGAACGTTATTATCATCCGAATTATACTTTTGCAATTAACAAAACGCACGCATAGTGGTTTTCGAATTAGGTGATCCTTTAATTGGCTTACCTTTGAAGCATGACTTCTGGTCAACTGATGTTTAATCCAATTGATGTACTTAACTATGATTCTACTCCAATTCCTAAATTGGATTCGAGTGGAATTGAAGCGTTTTAGCGTAAATATCCGATTAAATTAAATCGTTGAACACGAAAAGCATTCGGAGAAACCTAAAACGTTATACAACTCACTTCTTTTTTTTTTCGTAACGATTGTTGTGAAAAAATATTAAAACGTTTGATAGAAACAAATTTACTAACAAAGATTCATTTTTAACAGTAGATTTACGGACTAAGCCAATTTGACTCATTACAAACATTTTATTTATGTATATATAACTTAAATGTTATTTTTTAAAAACATATGTGTTTGTTTTTAGTTATTTAACGATATATACGTAAATATTAATTTCTTTTTATTCAATCCACCATTCAAACAATGTTTGTAAGTCATTAAAAAAATAATCAACAAAAATATCCGTAAATCTATTGTTAAAACATCAATTTTTGTTAACAACATTTTCCTTCACGTAAATCCACGATTAACGAAAACTTTTCATCAACTTGTTGCAACTTGTTTTTTTTTTTCGGGGAGGAAAATGAAAAGTTTACCACGTTAAACTAAACGTTTCAAAGTTTAATAACAAAGCACTAGAACAACTATGCGCGAAAAGTTGCGAACAGTGTTCGATATGCGAAACGATATAAACAACTTACTTACACTATCAGCTTTGACAATAAATGACCCAACGAATTTAGTTTAACAAACCCGAAAGAATTTTAAACCGAATAATAATGAGAGTATTCGATCAAAGTGATTAATTAAATAGATAAACTAAATAATTCGACGAGATAAATAATCAAAGTAGCAGGTTTTAACAATCACATTTTTTTTATTCTTTTTGAATGAATAAAACGTCAAACAATTGCGAAAACTTCTAACGTGTATTCGAATTCAGCCTACTTTTTAAAATGACACATCAATTTCTATCTCTTCGTATCTCTGTTTCCCATTACAGAATCTAAACTAAGCCAATAATTTTCTCATTCATACCCTGGTACCAGTTAAGTTTATCGAAACGAAGACACCGTGCCAACAAATTTCTACTAACTTAAGCATTTTTTTCTTTAACACGTCTCGTAAACTGATACTTACAATTGTATGGAATTGTCACGTGGAATAATAATATTAAATTAAAAAAATAATAATATCGAATGTGAAATATATTAATCTGCAAATAAAAGTGATTAATACAATATTTAAAAATATGCAAAATTTTTTTTTCTATTCCAAAAGAAATGAGAATAATTCGTAATTTATAAACAAAATGTGAAATATATTAATCTACAAATAAAATTGATTAATATAATATTTAAAAATATGCAAAACTTTTTTAAATATTCCAAAATAAATAAAAATAATTCGTAATTAATAAAGAACAAAATTGCACAAATGAAATCTAAATATCTCTCTCTCTCTCTTTCTCTCTCTCGAGAGAGAAAAGCAATAAAAACGATGTACGCTTTTCTAAACTTTAAAGAGGCATCACGGGGGCAAATGCTGGGATGCGATATATTTTCGAAAAGATTCGACGCGAGATAACGGCAGTTCGATCAATCTTCAAACGGTAACCACCTACAAAAGTCTCTATCGTTCTCTAGAGAGAGATTGCGAAGGTCATCGGGAATGATAGATACATTATGTCCTATCTCTCAAAATATACCCGAAAAATCTCTTTTCTATGAACGATTTTAGATTTCAAACTTATCTCTTTTTAACACTTCAAAAACTTATCGCGTAAAAAATCAAACGATCGTTTCTCGTGGAATTTATACGAAATAATACGCTACGAAATCTACGCGTATTTTGTTTTTAAATAAAAGATAAATGTTTTATTCACGATGTCTAATTGTAAATGAATAAATATTCATAGGGAAATAAATACGAATTAATGAAATTATTTAATACACGAACGAATGAGTTTGGTAAGAAAAACAAAACAAAAGATAAAATAAAAAAAAATAAAACAAGAAGTTGTAAAATAATAAAATAAACTAATTCAAAGCCGCGCGAATTTTCATTCATTAATTTATTCGGTTTTTAAATGAGCGAGATCATAATATATATATACACACACATAGAAAAAGAAAAGGGAGGCAAGAAAAAACAGAGAGATTTCTTTTTAATTGGGTAAAAAAGGAAAGAAGCACGTTAACGTTTCGCAGGAACGTGCGCATTTGCGCGAATACCGGAATCCACAAATTGGAGAACGGCCAAATAACCCTGGTATGGAAAAAAGGTGTGGTGGTAGGTTGCTCCCCTAACTGAACCCATTTCCCCCATACCAAACTTTGACTTTTATTTAACGACGAAAATCGATCGACGCTGACAAATCAGCCTTTTTCAAATGTTACTTTTAACATACAAAACAAATAAAAACATTATTTTTGTAAATAAAATACCTTTTGTATACGTACAGAATGTATACAATGGAACTATTTAATTCCTATTTTATAAACAAATATTTATGGTGCAAGGAATGCACGTTACATTATTATAATTTATGTAATGTATATAATTTTTTTTGTATGTATATTAAAACAAAAGGTCATAATAAATTATAGTTGCTGAGAGAAAGTCCCAATTAAGGGAGGAAACGTTCAACTTTTTCAAAATAAAGTTCAAAAAGAATTAATAACCGTCAAAAATTCTTTATTATATCTATTTTATTATTATAATTTACATTTATTAACATTATATTAAATATAAGTATAAATATTGTAAATTAAATATAAATATTTATTAATATATTTTAAATTAAATATAAATATTTATTAATATATTTTAAATATAAATATAAATCTTTATTAACATTATATTTATTATATTATATAACGTTAATAAATATATATTATTAATTATTATTATATATTATATTTATAACATTATATATATTTTTGTTTGCTCAAATCTTTGTAGAAATGCAACGAAGTTTCTTAATGGTTTACATCGAATTACTATTATTTTTCTTTATAGAAAAATTGAAAGAAAAGAAAAGAAATTCTTTGCGAATGTCATTAAAACTGCATCACGATTATATTAAAAGTACTATGAAAGAATCGGACGCATACCTTTCGGACAGATAACGAATTCGAATTCGTCCGCGATAGACGGATGCAATTTCCTTTCTGAAACGTGTCTAGCTAGCTAGGAAAAAAATACAAAAAATGGTCCCAATGGTGGTGGTAGTAGTGGCGGGGAGAGGGAATAAAATAGAAAGAGATAAAAGATAGAAAGAGAAACGAAGAAAAGGAGGAAATAAAACGAGCGGGGCTTCTCGATAAAAAGAACGTACCCAATGTCCCTCAATAAGAAAAATGCAATATCCGTTTAAAGGAAATTTGTTATCAGAGAGGTGTGAACGGCAACGATCGATACTGTAATTCTCGCAAATCAAGAATCGATAGAGAGACCAAACCGTCCTATACCTGGATAAACCATAATGATCAGTCCAAACTACGAGGATTGGTCACGAATTATAGTTAAACGATAACGAGAGAGAGAAAAAAAAACACAAAACGAGGAAGAATATTCAAATGCCATTTGTGACGTTTAAATGTGGTATTAGAAAACCATGAGAAGTATTATGATTTGAAGATAAGAAAAACACAAAGAAGGATGGAAAAAATATATTTACCTGTGATTCAATCTAATGTCATTTCAAACTAACATTTACGCTTGATTTATATTATATTTATTTATATATGTATGAGCCGTTTATTTTGAAAGTGGCCTAACTCCATTTTTCATTTTTTTCCGGTTACCCACGGTAACATGTACAGCTTCAAATTATCTATCAATGAAGCATTTAAGATTTTTTATATTCCGAGTAAATACGGTAATTCTGGACACATAAGTTTTCAGAGTTAGTTGAATCACTGAAATCGTTTATTTTGAAAGTGGCCTAACTCCATTAGGAGTAGAGATTTTAGTGTGATAGAAATGGCATAAAAAAAAAATAATTTACTGTTTGTCCCCCGAGAGTATTACAATATTATCAAAAAGTGTCGGAAAGGTAATAACTTTATTGTACATGAAATGAGACAAGATTTTGTATGAACAAAATTATTAAAAGACGCAATTTTTAAAAGGGTCAAGAATTCTAACGGAGAACCAATAAACTGATTAAAAATATGTTGGATGCGTTTTGTCAAAAGTGAATAAGATTTTCTATAAGACATCAATGAATGAGAACGAAAATTTGAAAGTCCTGAATTTAATACCACGTCGGGGTAGACCAAGAAACTTCGAAAATATTGTATTGACACCACTGTATAAAAATATAAGACAAATTACAAGCGCAAAATTCAAGGACATAATTGACTTATTACGATATATACCACCGGAACATCATGATTTCTTTAAATCCCTTTCGCATACACAAAATGTAGATGAGTAGAAAATTGTTTTGTAATTTATGTTTGTAAAAAATATTTTTAATCGCATAATTTATGTTTTTAAAGTGTTACAAAGATATGTAAAATAAAATAAGTATTGTTTTTTCGCAATTTGAAGCATCTTAAATTATGTTGAATGGACTTCGGTTCCTTCAAATTTTATAACGAATCTGGTTGTTAATTTTGAAAGTGGCCTAACTCCATTCTTGGTAAGAAAACGCATATTATTCACTTAATAATTGCCATTATTTTAATAGGAACTGTAAATTGAACACCTTTAGATACACTTAAGCAACATAACTCATTGTTATTCTTTGCGTATATTTTGAATTGCATTGAAACGCAAACCTTTAAATATCTCAATTTAAGGTTATATGGAGTTAGGCCACTTTCAAAATAAACGGCTCGTATATATTATTTTTATATTTTATTTATTATATTTATATATATTTATTTTTATATTTATATTATATTATATATATTATATAATAAACTATTACTAGTCAATGAAATTTTGTAACAAGGTAAAATATATTATTTGTTTCATACCTTAATACACTACTATCATGCTTCTTATAATGTAACGTCTATGATCTATGATGTCATAGTTTTTTTCTCATGAGAAAATCTATGATAATGTCGTTAGTTTAATTTTTTACCTAAACGTAGATGAAATAATGATTGGTTACGATCTAAATATTAGCAAACCAAGAGAATACTCTATATTTATTTGTGTATACGTGTGTGTGTGTGTGTGTTCATCAAATATATATATATTCATTATTTAGTTTTGGCTATCCGCCAATCGGGAAACGAATCATTAAACTTCGAAGTGTTAACGGTGGGTACCCACCACCACTTTTAAGAGAAAAGCTTGTTTTAAACATTTCCAATTCTTGTCCCGAACGTAATCACTTTATTTTTCTTTCTTTCTTTTATTTTGTCTATTTTTTCTTTTCTATAAATATATATATCAAAGTTATGCGTTCTGGAATATGTCAAGTGGAACGTTTCTCCATTTTGAGGGAAGATCATTCGAATATTTCCCACACATATTCATACATATTCGTGAAACTAATAATACCCTTATAGGAATTCGATAAGGAGTACGAATCCCCCAAATAAACTGAACGTTTTCGTTAAAATCGATAACCCAAATAATAATTTCACCATTTCCGTTTTGTTAAATGTCAATTTGAATGATAATAAAAACCATTTAACGTAACATTTCGCAAATAAAATTACACTTATCTCTCGTTTTCCTTCTGTTTCTTCCTTCCTTTCCCTTGCATTTCATATTTTCTACTTTTTGTATTCCAAAAAAAAAAAAAGAAGAAAAGAAAAGATCTTACTATAAAAAGTAAGCTTCTTACGTATGCTGCAATTTCGATAGGACGATAGGAACATTTTCTCCTTTCAATATACACGCCTCTTGTTTTCTTTACTATTTTCTTTACTTTTTTTCCTTCTTCTTCTTCTTCTTCTTCTTTCTCTTTATATCCTTCCCTATTTCACCCCTTTTTCTTTCACTTTCCCAAGGTTAAAAGTCTATTCGATTGTGAGAAAAAAAAAAAAACACACGTGCCAATATATAGGATCGCATGAGATTTTCTACGACGTATGAAAGAACCAGCAGCAACCATTTTTCCGATTACTTTGTCGGAGATAAAAAAAAAAAAGAAAAAAAAAAAGAACAAAATAAAAAATCACCAAAGTAAAACGGAAAATAAAAAGAAATAGAAGAAAAATACGATAACGCTAATAGTAAAGAAAAGGAAAAAAAAACCAAGAAAGACGAGGATTTCCTGGTTTCTTTTTTCTTCTTTTTCTTTTTTTCTTTTTTATGCGGCTCGCCGCGAAAGGGCCGATATTTTTGCGATAATTAAACGCAATAAATTTCGATGGATTTGAAATCGGAACTCCGGTATATAACTGCGAATTGCACTTACATGCACGGTCATAATAACTGCTGCAGCAACACACACGCTTGCAAATGAAATCCGATAAAACGAGGGTAAAAAAAAGGTAAATTTGATCGATCACGTTGTTTTTTTTCTTTATTTTTTTTTTGTCGATTGACAATAACGTCGAAGAGTCCCCTCCCCCTTCCCCTACACTATACTATACTATATTATTTAGAAGTGAATATAATAAATATTTGATGCATTTTTATCGTATTTTTTCACAAATTCATCTCACGTGGTATTAATAGAAAATTCATAGTATTAATAGAAAAGTAACTTGAATCCCATAAAAAGGGGGAGAATAAAAATACGAGTAACGATGAAGATGGGTAAAAAATAGTAAAAAAAATGAAATCAAACGTATTGACATTCATTTTTCACCGATATATCATTTTTCTACCTCCTCCCTCCCACCCCCCACTCCCTACTCCTATTTTTAATAATAATCAACGATAAATTAACGTTACATTTGATTTATTTTCGTATTTTCATACATTCTCTCTCGTTAATATCTGCACGATACATATACGATCGTAAAAACTGATTGAAATCTCGAATTTCATTCATTCGACGAATGAAAAAAAAAATAACTAAAATAAAATAAAAGGAGAGAAAAAATAGATTTGGTAAAGAAATCAATTGGAAAAGCGAATTTTATCCCCCTCGAACGAATTTTTAATTTCAAATAGAAATAAGCAATTTATTCGCATTGAGACGCGAGAGATTAGAGAATAATTCACACTTGGATAATTTAATTGTAAAATTTTCGGTGCATTTAAAAGGCAAACAAAAAGCGATTTGTTTTCATCCTCACCGACGTAGAAACGAAATGAACAAAATGAAATTCGACGCGTACACCCCTTTCCGTGTGTTCGTGTGTGTGTGAATTTATTTCACTTGCTTTTTACAAAAATGAGAGGATGAAAATAGAAATAAAAGTAAAAATAGAGAAATAGAAAAGTAGGATGGAAAGAAATAAAAAAGGAAAGAATAATCGGTTGAAACACATTTCACCATGAAAAGTGCGTTTCTGCATTCGAAGCGAATTGACACGTCAGGCATGTTGAATATAAGAACATTTCAAGTTAGATTCGATAGATTTTAATTCGTCATACTTATTTCTATCTTTTTTTCTTCAAAATAATTCGTATAAAAATCAATACTTTTAATTCGTATGCACTAGTAATTATTTGAAAATAACAGGATTGTTAATTAACAATTATATAAGTGTAGATAGGTCAAATATATTTGAATAATGTTTCAAATGATCTACTTTTATGTAACATTCTTTTCTTTTATTTTTTCTTTTTGCATAAAATACGCCGTCAACAATACTTTTAATTCGTATGCACTTGTAATTATTTGAAAATAACAGGATTGTTAATTAACAATTATATAAGTGTAGATAGGTCAAATATATTTGAATAATGTTTCAAATGATCTACTTTTATGTAACATTCTTTTCTTTTCTTTTTTCTTTTTGCATAAAATACGCCGTCAACAATACTTTTAATTCGTATGCACTTGTAATTATTTGAAAATAACAGGATTGTTAATTAACAATTATATAAGTGTTGATAGGTCAAATGTATTTGAATAAATTTCATTATTTGAATAATGTTTCAAATGATCTACTTTTATGTAATATTCTTATTTTTTTTTTCTTTTTGCATAAAATACGCCGTCAACAATTTACTGGAGAGTTTGCATTTTGAACACACTGTATATAATACTACGTATACGTAAATACTATGAGTTTACTTGCACGTGTAAGAAAATGAAAGATCCACTCGAACGAACTAACTTTATCCTAAGTTTATGTGAAATTGTAAATTTGATATTCTTCTTTGATACTCATCACGAAATTTACACTTTCTTAAGAAAGTTCTGTTCGCAAAAAAGTTTCTTTTTACACAGATTTTTTTTCTTCGCCACTATTTCGCGTCTCGAGTTTAATTATTTAACTTTAAGAAAATTCAAATGCGTGTGAAAAACGAAAAAAATAAAATCCGTATAAATGTTTGCATCTATGTATTGTTTGTGTGTGTATGTGTGTGTGTGTAAATTAATGCGAAGATGAAAATAGTAGAGCATATTTATTCGAAAAAATATAATAATCTTTTATCTCGACAAAATATGACGACTTTAATTATGCAATCGTAATGCATTCAAATTAAACCGATTAAATAATTTCATATAAATTTGTGTATTTTTATTTTCCAGAGGTACCAGTGGCATTGATATTGATTTGCGAAGAGTCGACATAGATCAATGCCCATTACCACCGGAATCTAATCAACTCAACATATTCGCTGCCAGTGACAAATGTAAAAAGCGTACCACCCAGGTAATAATAATATAAATAATATAATATAAATAATAAATAATATAAATTAAATAATATAATACACAATTAAAATATAAAAATAAATCAATTTTTATTTGTATTAATTATTTTTATTTATCATTCGTGTCAATATCGATTAAATATTCGACTTTATTTCATTTTATTTCATTTTAATTTGAATTCGTAGGAAAATATAATATAATATAAATAATATAAAATAAATAATATAATACACAATTAAAATATAAAAGTAAATCTATTTTTATTTGTATTAATTATTTTTATTTATTATTCGTGTCAATATCGATTAAATATTCGACTTTATTTCATTTTATTTCATTTTAATTTGAATTCGTAGGAAAATATAATATAATATAAATAATATAAAATAAATAATAAATAATATAAATTAAATAATATAATACACAATTAAAATATAAAAATAAATCAATTTTTATTTGTATTAATTATTTTTATTTATTATTCGTGTCAATATCGATTAAATATTCGACTTTATTTCATTTTATTTCATTTTAATTTGAATTCGTAGGAAAATATAATATAATATATATATATAAATAATATATAATAAATAATAAATAATATAAATTAAATAATATGATACACAATTAAAATATAAAAATAAATCAATTTTTATTTGTATTAATTTTTTTTTATTTATTATTCGTGTCAATATCGATTAAATATTCGACTTTATTTCATTTTATTTCATTTTAATTTGAATTCGTAGGAAAATGTATTTTTCCAGCTACGTTAAATGATACAAATTTATTTCTCTCTTCGGCAAATATTGATTTTTAATTCGTCGAATTAATTATTATATTTATCAATTTTATCATATAATCGACCCTAAAAGTTCGAAAATTGCATCGAACGAACGAACGAACGAACGAACGATAGAACGAAGGAAACGCGAATAAAAATTTGACATTTTTATCTTAAACGAAATTACTCGGATATTTGTTTGTTTGTTTGTTCGTTCGTTCGTTCTTATCACTATTATTTCTTTCTATTTTATGATTTTATTTCTTGTTTTACATATCACCGTGACAAAAACGAGGAACGAAGGTTCCACGTTTGTCGTACCACGAACCATACATGCAAACACACAAATACACACGTAGAAACAAGAATGTATTCTCTCAGTGGTATGCAAATTCCAATCGTAAATATTCGAATTCAACGATACGGAGTGTACACCGATTGATTTCCCAACAACGAATGGAATTTATTTTACCCGAACACGGTTAAAATGCATATCTGCATGTTAACATAGAAAAAGACGAAAAAAAAAAAAAAAAAAAAAAACAAAAAAACTACAATATTTTAATAAATACCAATAAAATTATGCATACAACCAGTATATACAATATGTTTAAGAAAGTAAGGAAAAAGAAAATTTGTTGTCTAAAAATAAAAATAAAAAAATAAAAGAAAACTAGGGAAAAAACTAGGGGAAAATAAGAAAGATATGAAATGTTTAATCGTATAATCGTTTTAATAAATGCCAATAAAATTATGCATACAACCAGTATATACAATATGTTTAAGAAAGTAAGGGAGAGAAAAAAAAATTTGTTGTCTAAAAAAAAAAAAGTAAAAGAAAACTAGGGAAAAAACTAGGGGAAAATAGGAAAGATATGAAATGTTTAATCGTATAATCGTTAAATTTTTAGTGCGTCGCAATTCCTGGATTGGGATTTCGTCGGGGAAGTTATCGATGTATCTGCAAACGTGGATTTTATTACCCCGACACGAAGTCAACCAAACGTTATTACAATGGAACGGTGATCGAGGAAGAATATGAAAAATTGATGATGGTATGTTATCGCACTGTATCCTGTGTCTCTTAGTTAAATCATCGCAAACATTTCAAAATTTGATCCTAATCTATCATTCCTACTCTTCACGATTATACTACACCGAGATAAGAATAAAGAATAAAACAAGAAAAAGAGGGGAGGGGGTGGAAAAAAAGAAAAATTAAACGTTAAAAAATATTCGTAAAAAAAATTTATCGTCGGTTCAACGAGAAACTTCTCTTCTTCATTTTACGAATAAATAATAACCGTGAAGAAAAAGAAGAAGAAGAAAGGGGGGGGGTTGGAAAATTTCGTCGTTCGTTCGAAGAAAATCGTGAAAATATATTCGCGTGAAATATTGTCGTCGTAGTCGTCGTTGTCTAGTTTCGAAGACACGTAATATCTACCGACAATAGGTTGCTGTCGATAACAATTTTATTTGAAAGATAAAATAATAAAAAAAGAAAAAGAAAAAAACTAGACCGTGTAAAAGAGAGAGCCAGAGGGAGGGTAGGGGGGAGGTGTGGAAATGGTGTGTCTGCTCTTCCACTTCGACGTCAACAACGTTTAACGTTTTACTCTTACAACGTGTATCAAATTCACTTTGCCATTTATCCGATCGTTTTTTTCCTAACAAACAAAAAAAATACGATCCACGATTGAATATCGTCGTCCACGTCGAAAAGTCAAATATTCTGTTAGAATTTTTGTTAATTTTTTCCACCTACCTACCACCCTTCCTCTCCGTTTTTCTGCTACAACAAATATGATTTTTCAATTAAGCAATTATTAGATTATCGATTTGTTCGCGAATTATTGAAAATATTTTCCAACGCATTCGTATTATTTGTTTAATATTATAATCAAATTTATTTTCTTCTATTATTTATATTTTTAATAAGCTCATATCAATGTTAATGGTAAACATGAAACAAAACGATACGAAAAATCGTTGAGTATCTCGTTCAAAAAAGAAATAGAATATTAAAAAGTTCGATAGGTTGTTTTTTGCGTGCAAATTGAAAAGTTATCGTTTGATTTTGACGTGAAGATTTTGTCGTATCATCTTTTTAATATTATAATCAAATTTATTTTCTTCTATTATTTATATTTTGTAACTAAGCTCATATCAACATTAATGGTAAACATGAAACGAAACGATACGAAATGAAACGATACGAAATGAAATGATACGAAAAATCGTTGAGTATTCGTTCAAAAAAAAGAATAGAATATTAAAAAGTTCGATAGGTTGTTTTTTGCGTGCAAATTGAAAAGTTATCGTTTGATTGTGACGTGAAGATTTTGATGTCGTTCAAGTGTCAACTACTCATGCTCGTATCATCGATATAAATAGAGATGAGATAAAAAAAAGAGAAAAAAAAACAGAGAAAGAGAGAGACCGAGGGTGTGGCGAGGATGAAATAGGGGGTGGGATAGGGGGGCTTTTAGGGGGAAGAGGGAAAAAGTTTTGATATCCAGACGAACGAATCGTAAACAAGTCGGAGACTTAGACTGGAACGGAAAATATCAAATGTGGAAATAATGTTGATAGGGAAGACTCGGTTGAGTTGAATCGTCTTGTCTGACTTTTTATCCATCCGGTATTTATCTGATACGAACCGATATTTTGTTCTCTCTCTTTCTCTTTTTCTCTCTCTTTCTGTTTGTCTGACAAATTCTGGCTAAATATCCTGATAAATTTTCACTTGGGTGATTCACTCGCACGAACTATCCTATCCATCGACTGTCCAATTTCCTATTCGACACATCGAACGATAATTGTGAACTTGTTTGCGTCCATCAATAGAAATAAACCAATTTCTAGGGTACCTTCTATATAAGATTATCGTACAAAAGAAATGAAAAATAGAAGAAGGAAAAGAAAGAAGAATCATTTCATTTACGAGAACTAATCGATGTTCATCGATGATAAATTGGTTGTATTTTTTAAATATCATCATATCGTGAGAATCTTTTGTTTACGTAATAAACCATAATAAAGGTCAAGGTCTAAGAGTTACTATATGGAAGGAATGATTAGTTTTATGCACTTATTTATTTATTTATAATTTATTATAAGGTAAAAGCCCCCTCGGTTGGCCAGGCCCCCTCTAATGGCCACTTTATGCCACAACAGTGATTATAAATTATATGCTGATGTGCACATGGTGACAGTTTTAAAAAAAAAAATTCTAATTTTAAAATATCATTGAAAGTAATTCGGATTATTTTAAAAATATATTTAAAAACGAAAAAAAATAAAGTTGTGCAAGACTTCTGTTTTTGGATGGTTTCTTGTTAAGTAAGGTAAGGATACTGTGATTTTTATTAACCTATATATTTCATTTTTGACAATAGCAACCAAAATATTTTTTTTTTCTGCAATTAACGTAGCTTAAAATTATTATAGAAATTGAAAATTAAGTGATTTTTAATTATTCTCCATTAAAAATATGGTGGCCAAGCATGGAGACAGTATTATTGCCTCTGTTTTTATCATTAGCCAACTTATGGCTATTCGCTTTGAGGTTATATATATTTGTACATAAAGTATTCAACTAGTTTTTTTAATACTAATGAGTAATTAATTTCTTTGTACACGAGTTTTGAATTATTCAATTTTGATTTATTTAATAAATTAGTTATTAATTAATTATTTATTTTAAATAGGAAACATGGCCAAATGAGGGGACATGCGTGGCCAAAAGAGGGAGAAAGTTGGCTAAAAATAGGGACATTGCAAATCTATGTTTTTTTTAATTTATTATTAAAATATTTATGAATAATTTGTCTTTTCTTTATTTTTATTCAAAGCTGAAAGCTCAAGCTAACAGGTTAAACTATTAGTTTAGATGTAAGTTATTTTATTGAATGAATATAATTTTTCTAAAAAAGAAAACGGCTTAACTGGCCAACCGAGGGGGCTTTTACCTTAATATAAAGATATAAGAGTTATAAATACATAAGATTAAATAATTGCAACAGCCATTTCTAAAATAAATAATATAATAAAAAAATTACATTTAAATTAATTAGTGTTCCACAGGATCCTAATAAACATAAAAGTTAAATGTCCAGCAATAATATTAGCTGAAAGTCGAATAGCTAGGGTTAGAGGTCGAATAATTGTTCTAATTGTTTCAATTAAAATTATAAATATTATTAGATGAACAGAAGTATTTAAAGGAACTAAATGAGCTAAACATTTAATAGTATATTTAAATCAATTATAAATGTATTTTGTTATGTAATCTATTATTATGATTGTTTTTTTTTAATGATATAAGTTTGTTGTATTTTAAATATCGTATTATTACTATTAAACATTAAAGCGTTTCGCGTGGAAGTAATTTTTGTTCGGAAATGATGCAACAAAAAGAATGCAATCGGCCGTTCGTAGCTTATTGGATTATATTGTAGTTCAAAAATGCATGCTCTCTTTTTTTTTTTGTTTGACCGATTATTAGTCCGTTGGCTACGAAATTCCAATTCCAACGTTGACCCATCGAGAATCCACTTTTTATCGAATTTTTACGCTCCTACACGTATGCCCGACCCAGCCCACCTCTTCCCTTCTCTCTCACTCTCATAGATTTCTCATAATAAATTTGAAAGAAAGAGAGAGAGAGAGAGAGAGAGAGGAAGTTAATCACCGTTACGTCAAAATATGTTTTTCCCTATTTTTCCATTTTTCACGTTTCTTCTCTCCGAATTGGATGATTCGTGATCAACACAACAATGAATTATTAATTATCGGTGTAAAGAAAAAAAAGTCGATGAATACGCGAGAGATTGTGAACACGCTGCTGCTGCTGCATGGAGTGCAATAGAAATGCATAATAAAAAGAATCGAATATTTTTTCGAAAATGTTGGGAAAGAAGGATCTCCTTCTTCTTCCTTCTTGCATTTGGATTTTATCTCGTAGAATGCAATACATAAAAGAGAGACTTAACTTGATCCTCGGTTAAACTCGAGCCAAAGGTATAAAGACGAAAATGCTCATTGTTGTTGTTGTTGTTGTTGTTGTTGTTGTTGTTGTTGGCATGTCGAGCTTTTGAATCCGCCGATTCTTTTGAAATAAAGTGAGAGCAAGCAATAAAGAGTAGTCGTAGTCGTATGGTGGTGGTGTGATAGTGGTCGTTGAAAAAGAATAAGAAGAAAGAGATGACTAGATTGTGAGAAGAGAAATGTGAGGGAGAAGGGGGGGGGAAGAGGATGAAGAAGAAGAAAGAGGAGAGGGGTTAGTAAAGCTTATTCAACGTGAGTACTACTACTACAACGAGTAGTACGTACTTTTTATCTCCATATCTGAAAATATTTCTTTTTATTTTAAAAATGCATTCGTTTTTACGTTACCCGAATAAATATTTTTTACTACGAACAACTTTCAATGCATTTATAATATTTATCTTACATTTGTCGGAATACGTAAGGATAACTATCCAACAACTTTTTATATATGTTTCCTATTTTTAAAAGAATAATTCGTGATCAAAAAGTAAAGTACACACATTCTGTAGGAATTTGATCAAAAAGTTTGCGTTACGAGAGTTAAATTATAATTGTTGGAAAACAATGAATCATAATGTCGACAGTCGTCAGTATTTTTCACGTATTTTAATGTAAGATCAAAAAAAGATGATCGATGTGATTGTTGTTGCTTTTTCAATAGTATATTAAATATCTAATAATAAAAGAAATGTTAATTCTTTTGTTAGAAGAGAGTAGGCAGGAGACATAAATCTTGTATTCGTCATATCGCGTAAACGACTTTTATTAAGATTCATCGATTTTGGGTAGGAACAAACGAATAATCAAAGTATTCGATGATGTTACGAGATGAATGATCGAGACTAAAGTTTCGAGAAGACCTGTCAGAATGATGCATCGGCAAACACGACAGAAGTTAACTCGAAGATTCCCGACGGTCCTAATAACAGGAAAACCGTCAAACTCTCGGGGATCCCTTGCCAACAAAAGAGATAAATTATTATTCGCATAAGCGACATACACACATTCATCCATCCATTCATCCATCCCTTTATTTTCTTGGAACCTTTTGCAGGGCGAGGAAAGTCAATACGCCGTCGAAGATTCCTTCGAGTGTCTACCTTGCGCCGAGGGTTGCGAATCCTGCGTCGATGGTTCGGCCTGTGTCGTGTCCTTGAATTGGCTCATGAGAACGGCTATACTTATCCTGGAATGTTGCGTCATCGCTTGCCTACCTGCCGTTGCTCTCTTTACTTGGAAATACGGAAACGTTAAGGTCAGTCACCTTTGACATTTTTTCTTTTTTATCTTTTTTTTTCTTTTTCTCTTTTATTTTCATCCGTTTAATGTCGCGAACCTAACGTGCCGCTATGGGAATTCAAGCTGCAACAATTTTCGATTGAATATATTTTTTTAATGTTAACCCATTACACTCCAACGATTAATTTCACTCACCGTATTAAAAAAAAAAAATTTATATTATTAATTTATATTTATTTTTATTTCTAATTGATCTTATTGTTTTTTTTCTCGCTTTTATTTTCATCCGTTTAATGTCGCGAACCTAACGTGCCGCTATGGGAATTCAAGCTGCAACAATTTTCGATTGAATATATTTTTTTAATGTTAACCCATTACACTCCAACGATTAATTTCACTCACCGTATTAAAAAACAAAAAGAAAAACAATTTCTATTATTAATTTATATTTATTTATATATCTAATTGATCTAATTGTTTTTTTTTTTCGCTTTTATTTTCATCCGTTTAATGTCGCGAACCTAACGTGCCGCTATGGGAATTCAAGCTGCAATAATTTTCGATTGAATATATTTTTTTAATGTTAACCCATTACACTCCAACGATTAATTTCACTCACCGTATTAAAAAAAAAAAAATGTATATTATTAATTTATATTTATTTCTATATCTAATTTGATCTAATTGTAATTTGTAAATCTGTTTTGATTAAGTAACACCCGGTATAACAGTATTTTCTCTCTCTCTCTGTATATTTGAGTATTTTATTTTTAATAGAAAAATATAATATCGCGAAGTTGGGAACCGATAGTCAAATAAAACAAAAAGCTTACCGCGTGCAAACAAACGGGTTGATAATAATAAACAAACAAAAGAATAATCTACGAAAGAAAAAGAATTAATTATTTGTTACATTTGATTGAAATTATTTTTGAAAAATCGTGTAAAAGAAAGTTATTAGGGTTTATCGTTACGGAGATTCTTTACTTCCAATCTCTCGGGGATTTCACTTTAATAAATAAGTCTTTAATCCTAACGAAAGTGAAAAGTATACGTCCTCGTTGTTAAAGCCAATTCGAACTCTTTTACCGTCGATCTTGCATTTTCTCTCGCTAGGAGGCAAGAGCTTTAAACAAGATTAAGAGGTTTCGGAACAATCACGTCGTATCTCTTCTCTTGATCTGAGCCGAACAAGGTTAACGAATTAACCTTGATTTATCTGATCATCCATTAAGATTACCTACCGTAACTCACCTAGTTCACATTACATATATTCCACCTATTCTATCTCGTTGATGGTTTAGCGAGTCTCAAAGCAACCCAATTTCTATGTTAAAAAGACTCTTTAACTTAAGAGAAAGAAAGAGAAAGAGAGGGGGAAGATTGGATGTCACGTGTTTTATTTTATTTTTTTTTTTTGAAATTATACTTCTTTTGGCGCGTTAGGGAAAATGTAATGGGGAGTGATTTTGTTCCGAGCGTCTGGAAAAACGACACCATGAAGTTTGTCGGTATTTACGACGCGCGGCAAAGCGATTGCAAGTATACGGCATGAAGTTGTCTTCTTTTCTTCTTCCCCCCTTTTTTTCTCAAGCGGGTCACCCATCCAAATACTAATCGTACTCAGCGCTGCTTTACTTAAATGATCGAGCGGGAACCAATGCTATCACAGCGCCATGGCCGTTGACGCATAAAGTAATTCGATATGTCTCCCTTATATTTAGTGTGGACTGATATCTATATTATGATATTTTATTATTCTTTCTAATATATATAATATATCGATAATAAATTTAAATTAATAATAATAATAATAAATTTTTTTTTGAAGTTATTTTTGAGGTTATTGAGGTTATATTCGTTTTGGTACGGCAAAGAAGTATAACTTCTTATTACGTGCATACATAAGTACACACCGCAGTTTTTTTTCTTCATAGAAATATTACGAAACTTCTTGAAAATCTCGGATCCTATAGTAGAGTCAGTAAAAAAAAAAAGAAATCCGTTTCGGTAAATTAAATAATTCAAGCTTTCGTTGAATCTTCGTAGCAGCTCTACGAATATGCGATCGTGTGAAATGTGTGTGTGTGTGTGTGTGTGTGTGTATGTGGTTACAGATAGATATTCGCGAATCTCACGTCGCGACATTAATTTTCATCAGAAGAAACTTTGTTAAGTTTAGCGTTGACCTGGAAACTTTTATTAACCCCGGTTGATAATATTATTCTTTATCGTGGTTACTTGTGGGAAAAACTTCTGAATTTAAATCGTCGCGATATATTTAACGTACAATCAATTTTAACGAGTTATTCGACAATTTGTTACATTGTTCGTTGCAAATTATCATAAAATTGAAAAAAAAAAAAATTACAAATTTTTACTCACGTTGAAAATGATTAAAATAAAAAATAAATTAAAAGATATTGAAGAATATATAGATTATTTTCTTAAAGTATCACCGATTGTTTCAAATTTGTCTCAAATAATTCGACAATTTTGAACTTTGTCGTAGAAAATTACTTTTTTTAAATTTAATTAAAAAAAAAAAAATTACAAATTTTTACTCACGTTGAAAATGAATAGATTAAAAGATATACAAGAATATATAAATTTTTTTCTTAAAGTATCACCGATTGTTTCAAATTTGTCTCAAATAATTCGACAATTTTAAACTTTGTCGTAGAAAATTACTTTTTTTAAATTTAATTAAAAAAAAAAAATACTTCTACCCACATTGAAAAATAAAAAATAAAATATACAAGAGTACGTAGATTATTATTCTTGATCGTCACAATTTCGTATCAAGGAATTGCTGTTTCCCCGTTTCTTACTTTCATCCTTCCTCTCTCTCATTTCTTTTTCTAAATGTTGTTGTCCTTAATCGAGAATAGTTTTCCCTTACTGGCGGTTATGAGAATCACGTAGCCGCAAAGCAACCTGTATCTCGGAATATCTTAGTGATAAATTGTTTTGCTTGGTATCTTTAATACAGACTCCCATAGGACCACTCTTAAAATCTCTCTCTCTCTCTCTCTCTCTTTCTCTCTCTTCCTCTCTCTTTCCTTCTTTCTTACGTTTTTCTTACATCTTCGTGATATAGCATGGTAAGTGGACCGTTTTCTCTCTCAGATCTGACTTATGACAGCTTTTGGATTTCTAAAATGTAAAGATTCCCTTGAGCACCATTGCAAACTCCATGATGATCAACTTTATATCTTTCTACCATAAACACACATACACACACACGAAGACAAAATGTAAGAAGACACGGATAAAAAAAAAAATGTGTTGAGTAACGGAATATAAAAATATTCAACGAAATATTCAACATGAGTTCTGATTTTTCCATCTGACAAAATTTCTTTATGAATATATTTGACTATTTAACGTTTATAATATGTGAATGATATCACGAGTGATAAAAGAATATTGTGTTACGATCAAATTCTTCAAGATAAATATCTAAAGTAAACAATAATATTCTAAATATCTAATTAAAACTATCTAATCCAGATGTTGTCAAATTAAATAACCATTTTTCAAGTACTTCATTCGATAAATAACAATGATTATACTTATCATATCTTTTTAATTTTTTTTATTTTATTCAATTAATTATTCAATTTTATTAAATTATTATTATATTTATTATTTCATGAATTATTATTCATTGATTATTAAACACTTCGTATGACGTAAATATATCGAACAAAAAAAATAATAAACAATATTAAAATATTTGCCAAATATTTTTAATCTTCACTCGTGAAGATAATTTTGAAGTTACGATCAAATTGTTCAAGATAAATATCTAAAGTAAACAATAATATTCTAAATATCTAATTAAAACTATCTAATCCAGATGTTGTCAAATTAAATAACCATTTTTCAAGTACTTCATTCGATAAATAATAATGATTATACTTATCATATCTTTTTAATGAATTATTTTTATTTTATTCAATTAATTATTCAATTTTATTAAATTATTATTATATTTATTATTTAATGAATTATTATTTATTCATTATTAGACACTTCGTATGACGTAAATATGTCGAACAAAAAAAATAATAAACAATATTACAATATTTGCCAAATATTTTTAATCTTCACTCGTGAAGATAATTTGGAAAAACAAGAAAAATGTCATTTGTTCAGTACTGATATCTCGACGTTTATATATGCATAGGTGTTGTAATTACGTGTATGCATTTGCAATGGTAACAGCGACGTGAATTTTTCTTTTTCTCTTTCTATGTTTGTTTTATTCTTTTTTTCTGAACGAAACAATTCCGAACGAGATAAAATATCAGTAGGAAAAGAAGAAGAAAAATAAAAATAAAATGGTAAAACAAATCCGTTCACGTTTAACGTCGAATCTGAACGAAAGTAAAATGCAATGTAGCGAGTAATGTAAAAGAAAAAGAAAAAACAAAAAAAAAACAAAACAAAACAAATAAAAGAAAGATATAAAAATAGGAAATCTTTTTTTGGCTAGCAACATTTATATGCTAAACTGTTATATTATATACATATTATAGTATGGTGGGCGCATTGCCAAGTCTCATACACCGTGGTTTCTATTCTGTGCACGATTTTTAGAAATGGATGCTACACCATTGGGGGAGGAGGGGGGACACAAACGTACACAAATTAAACGTACTTAACGTTTCCCGATTATAAATAAAAAACCGATTTTACGTTTCTTTCCAACCCAACTCTTCGATTATTTTCTTTTTCGTGCCAGAATAATCGTGTTGAAAAAAAAAATACTTAAAATAATAATAATAATAATAATAATAATAATAATAATAATAATAAAAAATAATGATCTGGAACATTGGAAAACTGATAACATTGATAATCCTGATCGTTAATTCAAGAACACGAACGCGAGTAACTAATTCCTATGGTTTCCGGTAACACATTCGAGCCTTGAAAATGCTTTTAAGACGTCCAAGAAGAAAAGAGGAAAAGAGAAAAAAAATATAGAAAGTAAGAAAGAAAGAGAGAGAGATCATTAATACTGAAATACGATAGGAACGATCCCAAGTAACGTTAGGTAACTGAACGAAAAAATAAAGTGGAATTTTCTTCTCTAAACCTACATGTTTCCGTAAACGCATTCTTCATTATGCACTTCTCGTTATACCCTTATTACAAAGAGTATCATAATTCATAAATTATCTAGCCCAAAAAATTGACAATAAAATTATATCGATTATTATTTAATTTTTTATTATTATTTAATTTTTATATTTAATATATAATAATAAAATATATAAAAAAAAAAAGATAATTATTTAATTTCGTTATTACAACTAACTATAAGCTAACACAATTTTTTCTTATCTATTGTAAAATAGATATATATATTATATGAACCGTTTATTTTGAAAGTGGCTTAACTCCATATTTCATTTTTTTCCGGTTACCCACGGTAACATGTACAGCTTCAAATTATCTATCAATAAAGCATTTAAGATTTTTTATATTCCGAGTAAATACGGTCATTCTGGACACATAAGTTTTCAGAGTTAGTTGAATCACTGAACCGTTTATTTTGAAAGTGGCCTAACTCCATTAGGAGTAGAGATTTTGGTGTGGTAGAAATGGCATTAAAAAAAAATAATTTACTGTTTGTCCCCCGAGAGTATTACAATATTATCAAAAAGTGTCGGAAAGGTAATAACTTTATTGTACATGAAATGAGACAAGAAGATTTTGTATCAACAAAATTATTAGAAGACGCAATTTTTAAAAGGGTCAAGAATTCTAACGGAGAACCAATAAACTGATTAAAAATATGTTGGATGCGTTTTGTCAAAAATGAATAAGATTTTCTATAAGACATCAATGAATGAGAACGAAAATTTGAAAGTCCTGAATTTAATACCACGTCGGGGTAGACCAAGAAAGTTCGAAAATATTGTATTGACACCACTGTATAAAAATATAAGACAAATTACAAGCGCAAAATTCAAGGACATAATTGACTTATTACGATATATACCACCGGAACATCATGATTTCTTTAAATCCCTTTCGCATACACAAAATGTAGATGAGTAGAAAATTGTTTTGTAATTTATGTTTGTAAAAAATATTTTGAATCGCATAATTTATGTTTTTAAAGTGTTACAAAGATATGTAAAATAAAATAAGTATTGTTTTTTCGCAATTGGAAGCATCTTAAATTACGTTGAATGGATTTCGGTTCCTTTAAATTTTATAACGAATCTGGTTGTTAATTTTGAAAGTGGCCTAACTCCATTCTTGGTAAGAAAACGCATATTATTCACTTAATAATTGCCATTATTTTAATAGGAACTGTAAATTGAACACCTTTAGATACACTTAAGCAACATAACTCATTGTTATTCTTTACGTATATTTTTAATTGCATTGAAACGAAAACCTTTAAATATCTCAATTTAAGGTTATATGGAGTTAGGCCACTTTCAAAATAAACGGCTCATATATATATTTACGTGATATTAATCGTATTAATTGTTAAATGTAATTACCCATCGAGAATATTTTCATCTTCGACAAATTGCAGGAAGAAGTTGGAGATAAAAAAAAAGAAAAAAGAAAAACTTTCTTCTTTACACATCGTATTATTATATTCCGTAATAAGAAAAAAAAAAAAAAGTCCTATTAAACTCGAGTTAGGAGAATAAATCCTGCAACGATATGCATACACATATGCGTGTGTATGTAAATATAACAAGGAAAGAGAGAGAGAAGAAAACAAGCTGCGGCGGATTGTAGTTACTCAGAAAAAAAAAAGTAGAACGCAAAAGGTAAAACCCAGAACTACCTTAACGCGTTTGTACGTTATTTAAAGTTATAATAGAAGTAGAGTAGTTGCTAAAGTATTCAAGATAAAATGAGATAGAAAAATAAACTGGTAATTAGTTGGGTTGAAAAGTTGATATAATATTTTGTTCCATCAACTGACCGATGATTTTTTTTTTTTTTAGTGGTTTGAATTATTCTAATTCCAATATATGTATATACGTATACATTTATATATATTTTTATATATATTATTTTATATATTTACTTTAATTTGTGTTTAATAATTAATTTAAAATTTTTAGTTAATTTATTTTAATTTAATTTGTGTATTATATATCTTTTTATATATTATTTTATATACATATATATTATTCTAATTTTAATATATATATATATATATTTTTTTATATATTATTTTATATATTATTTTATATATTTACTTTAATTTGTGTTTAATAATTAATTTAATTTTTAGTTAATTTACTTTAATTTACGTTAATTTGTGTATTATATATCATTTTATATATTATTTTATATATTTTATATTTTATATATATATATATCATTGGATAAATATTTTAATTTTAAAATATATAAAAAAGAAAAAGAAAAAAAGGGAAAAAGAAAGAAAGAAAGAGATAGAAATGAAGAGCGAGAACGTTACGAATCTTGAAACTTATCTCTTGATAAATCTCACTTAAGATGGATAACATCGTGTCCTAAGGAATATTTCTTCTCGCAGCTTTTCTTATCTTCTTTTCAAATTGAATTCCGCTGTAAAATTGTTCACGCACCTACCATCTCACCGGACAAGATTAAACTACCGGCTAGATATTACGTTGATCAGATAACCAGGTCACGTTTCTTAAACTGCTTGAGAAATTAAGAACGTAATTAAGAATGTTCAATCTATTTTTAATAAGATTTCTATCAAATGAATGTTATACCAATCAATTCAATTTAATTGTAAATATTTTATCGAATGTTTACTTTCGTCATCATTATATTTTTCTTCCTATCCATCGAACTATTTTTTATTTTCCTATGATTCGTATACGTATCACGAAAGTTAACTTTTAATTTTCAAATTTTTGTTCTTTTTTTTTTTTACGAGATTAATAAAACACGAACATTTATTTGGATAAAGTAATCTGAATACAAATATGCGTACAAATAATGTCTGTTCAAAATTTTCCTTTTCTCTATTTTATTAAACTTGTTTTATTTTCTTATTTTTCTTTTTTCTTTTTTCTTTTTTACACGTACCTACATGGCTTTTACTTTTAATTACTTTCATCCTGAAGTTTAAACAAGAGTTAAATAACTGTAATGTTCAACACCAAAGTACGAAGTTTCCTTTGTACGCAAATGATACTTTTTTTATATATATATGTGTGTGTAAAAAAAAATAATCTTCAAGTATCCTATTATTTTCTCTTATTCTCTCTCTCTTCAATGTATTATGAAACGAAAAGGAATGGATATTCCCTAAGAATGAATATAATTTCAGATCTCTCCGAGATACTTTAAATCTTTTTCCACTCACTCAGAGAAATCGAGGATTATTCGATGTCATATTCCTTAAGTTGTTATGGAAAAAAGAAAAAAAAAAGAGAAAAGAAAAAAATGCAGAGATGATAAAAACCTGCCAACATTTCTCACGTATTTTTTCTTACAACTTGCTAACGTTATCTTTCACAAACTTTAATAAAAGAATAACATTCATTTGTTATCATATTACTGAAAAAGTTTTACACGAAAATCTATAAACAAATAAAATAAAATAAAATAAAATAAAATAAAGAAAGAGAGTAAGAAAATTTCCGAACGAATAGAAAACGATAAGAAAATAGTTTCGTTTGAAAATAGTTAAAATGTTAAATAAAAATATGTAAACACGTTGTTGTTATGTTAATCTCAAAGTAAAACAAAGCTATTCGTTTAACTGTTTAAATATCTTGTTATACGCTTCAACAAATTATTTTTCTTTAACCATTTATCTTTTTCCATTATAACCATACTACGTAGTTAAACTTTTTCCTATGTGTATAAAAATTAGGTAACGGGTATAAAAAAAAAAGAAAAAAGAAAAAAAGAAAGTAAGAAGTTGATTAATTAAACGAGGAACAACCAGTCAGCTTTAGAGTAAGCATTTCTCGTGGAAACGAAAAACATATTTTTATTCGAATTTAAAATTGCATTTCTTTTTCCTTCTCCCACTCTCTCTCTCTCTCTCTTTTTCTTTCTTGTTCTTTTTCTTTATCTTTTCATATTTTCTTGGCCTTAATAGATCCCTGCTTCTAAATGCGAAAGCTTCGTGATCGTAGGTTTCTATATTGTATCGTTTTTCCTAATGTATTTCTTATTGAAAAATGTGCCAGCTGTTCGTTTAAGTAAAATTCAACGAATCCACGTGGATAACAAAATGAACTTCGAACAAATTTTCAAATATCTTTTTTTACGGAAGAAAATAATATACGAAATAAAGATATGAAAAAACTATTAATCTAAATGCATAAAGGTCTCGTTTGTTATGTAGAACGTATGACACGTGTTCGTGCTTTGTTGTTAAATCGACCAACTTTCGAACAATTACTACACTCTGCTCTCTCTGTCCATTTTATTCTACACAACACATAGATAGATTATATGCATATATACTTATACTTGCACAATAGACAGCTATTATGGATTGTCGACTTGCTTCTAAATTCATCTTTCGTTCAATGTACATTTAAATTAGTGACGAGCAAAACATAAATAGCTGAGGATCACGAAATTTACATGCATTTTCTACGTAACGATAATCTAATGTTAATAAGCAACAATTTCTAAAATATTATTCCTACATTTCTAACAATATAAAATGTATTTATGCAATGATTTTATTTTTATTTCCGTAACAATTTCTTAAATATTATTTATTAATTCTTTAAATGATAATACAAAGGACATTTAACAATCTAGTGGTAAATAAAAAAAAATGTATTAAATAACTCTGAAAAAGATAAAGATGTGAAAAACAAAGTGATGACAGTAGCTTTCAAATAACTTCGATTACAGTTACAAACGACGAGTATACCTGTTTCCCTCCGATTACACTCGTTGACAGTTCATTTTTCTGAAAACGTAAACACGCATGATGAATCGTTTTAACATATCACGTAAGCTCATATGACGGTTAATTTTGTTTGGTTAGCAGAAACTGATAGATATACTTGTTTGTCCTGACAGTTTGTTTCATTTGTATCTCTAACACAACTTTACCACATAAATATGAATCATTCGTGTTCAGCATATAATCAAATATTAACATCATTTTCTACATTTTATATTATTAAATATAATTTAAAGGCGCTACACCTGTTTAAATTAAAATAAAAATGTTAATTACATTTACTTTGTTGGCAAAGCAATTAGAACAGGTGACAAAACATAAGCACATCCAACCTCATAAGGGTTAAATTCACACTATCAAGGAGAACACGCATGCTTTTGACATTTCATTTCCCTGTTAGTCTTGAATTTCTATAAAATACTAGATTAAACAATGGTGGAAGGTTATATCCTTAAACTGTAAGAACATTTTGAATTTTGAATTTCCCTAAGAAACTAAATTATTATTTGCACAAGAAACAATTGTAAAATTAAGATAACCATTATTATAGAAAAGAATATGGAGACGTGGAATAATTTTACTCGAATTTATTTAAGATACTTAAATAAAAGACTCTTAAACGTTGTCGTACTTTATTCCAAAGTTTCATTCTTCAATTTAATTACAATTTCTAATTTGTTAAACATTGATTCTCGTGTAATAAAAAGCAGATTACATCAGAGTCATACGTACGTTTATCTCTACACGCATGCTTTTTCAAAGTAAGTATGCACATTTATATACGAACATATATACAAACAAATTATTACTCTCATATTTTCTGATAACATCATACGGAGAAATATATTTCGTTTGCTTTTATATTTTATACGACCTGTAAGTAAATTTATTGTATTTTTCTTCTTCTTCTTCTTCTTCTTCTTCTTCTTCTTCTTCTTCTTCAAATATGTGTTATATTAAAATAATATAATTGAACACGCTCGGGTGGATGCAGCACAAAGGAACTTTTTTATATTAATAGAACACAGAACGTTCTTTCTTTCTCTCTTTCTTTTTTCTCTTTTACGTATAATACATCTCGCGTAACAAATTATTTAAAATAGTAAGTAATTTTAATATTTGCTTTTTAACATTAACTGTATTTATTTCTAAATATTATTCTATATTTATTCTAAATATTCTAAATATTATTATTCTAAATTATTCTAAATATTCGGAGTAACTAAATGGATGTGTAATAATTAATAAATTAATTATAATAATTAATTATAATAATTAATAAAAAAGTTATTCTAAATTATTCTAAATATTCGGAGTAACTATAAATGGATGTGTAATAAATGTTTAAGAAATAATTATTCGAATAATTCTTTCACGTAATATCTCTCATAACAAATAACAATGGAACAAACTCACGCGATTTATTTTACTTCTGTATTGCGATAAAAAATTTTGGACGAGAATTATAATGAAAAAAAAAAAAAAGAAAAAAAATAAGAGAATAAGAGAAAGCGAGAGAAGAAAATAAAAATTCTTCGAAGTATCTTCGAGCAAGTATGTTTTATCAAGTTGAACAGACTCGCAACGCACGAAAGGCTTCATTAAATTTCTTCCCTCTTTTTCCGAAAGAAAGGGAAGGAAAAAGAAGTAACACGAAGGGCGAATACGCCCTTACCGTGTACGTGATAACCATAAACGGACCAACCAAGAAATTTCTTTACGATAAATGAGTCTGTAATCTCGAAGAAAACCAAGTGTGATACTTCTTTAATATTCATTTTCCTTTCTGTTAAAACTCGTGAAATCAAATTAATTCACAATTTTCGTTTAGAAAATATATCGAAAAAGGGTCTTATATATAAATATACCTTTTACGCGGATTAAAAGTTTAACATATACAATTTTTTGTATTTAGGAACGGGACGAGTTGTATAAATAACATTAAAATTACTCCTCGAATAATATTTTTAATTAAATTTAAATATTACATTTTATAATATTTTATTTATATTTGATTTAGAAAATTATACTAGGTAATAATTTTTAACGAATTCTAATAAAAATTCTAGGAGAATAAACATCTGAAAAATTGAGAAATATAATTCGAACGTAGTTTTTTATTTTATCGTTTGATCGAGAATACTGATAAACGATTTTTATGGTCGTTGATAAACTTTCTAAATTTTATTGACATAAATACGAGTATAAATATTTGTGTAAAAAGAATATAAAACTGTAAACTATATTTGAAGAAAATTTCGAAACAAGTTTATTACTTTCCTCCCCCCCCCAAAGAGTTATTTACGAAAATGAACTATGTTATACCACAAGGCTGAGAAGTAACCTAACTCGTTTCAGACAAACATTTCGTGTACTAAATCGATACATACTTTACCATTCCTATAAATATAAATATGAAGAAGAAAATAGTTTGCATAATATATTTACCATCCTTTTCCTCCCTTTATTTTTCCATCAGCCCCATTAGCCCTTTTTTACATCACTATTTAAAACTAAGCCGTTTTTATGAGAGCACTAACCGTTGCTTCTTGCGAAAATACGACAATGTAAATGGCTGATTAATAATATTTATAACCCTAATAACGATACCTTTCCAACCTTACCTGCTTAACCCTCCCCCCTCTCTCTATCATTTTTCGTCTCACTTTATAAAAATATTTCTCGAAAAATGATGAAACGAATCGAACGATTGTTTATATCCCTCTTACGCCCCGTATTTTTTTAATTATTTATATATTAATTTATTATTATATATAAATTTATTATATATAAAATATTAAATTTTATTATATATATATATATAAATTTATTATATATAAATTTATTATATATAAAATTAAATTTTATTATATATAAATTTATTATATATAATATTAAATTTTATTTTATATAAATTTATATTATATATAAAATTATATTTATTATATATAATATTAATTTATTATATATAATATTATTTATATATATATTTATTTATTTTACGAATTCATATATTTTTCACGAAACATGCCAAATTTCATGCCCTAACACCACCATCACCCTTTTTTATTTTCCTCCTTTCTTCCTTCCCTTTTTCATTTCCTCTCATTCGCGTTCCCATTGTTTAAACGGGAATACCATTTTTCGGATTACTTCGGAAAAGAAAGCTCGAAAAAATTGGGTAGAAAAGTGGTAAAAAAGATAATAGAAGAATTCAACGTAGAGTGTTGTTGTTGCAGTTGTTGCTTTGTAACAATACTGTGTACGACTAATTCCACCCTATTGGATTTTCCTTACAAAAGCAAACACTATTTCTCTCGTTGGAGTGGAAAAAGCATGTATGTTGGTTGTATACCACCACTACCACTACCACGACTACCACCACCACCATCAACCACCCACCCACCACCCCGTCTTCTCCTTGTTTTCTTCTCTTCCTCGTTCATAACGTTTCTTCCTCTCATTGTTCAGAAAACGAACGTCTTTCTTCCAATGTCGAGAGAAGAAAAATCTAAAAGATAACAAATAAAAAAAAGAAAAAACAAAAACAAATTCTCCCTGTAACACAGAAACTTCTATTCACGGTGATACGAAAGAGACAGGCCAGCAAACAGGCAAGAAACACTTTAACGTTTTGTCCTCGCATAAGAAAGATGTGGTTTTGGTACAAGGGGACGCCATTAGAATGCATTTACAATTAAACGTTAAATTGCTTTGATTACGAAAACAACAATTTAACTTTTCTACATCTGCATGGAATCCGTGTTTCTTTCTCTCTCTCTCTCTCTCTCTCTCTCTCTCTCTTCATTTCTTCGTATTTTTTTTCTAAAGCTAATTAATTTCCATTATAAACGATCGATAGAACTGTCCAAGCAAAAGAAGCTTAAAGTAATCATTTTTTTGTTCTTAAATAAATGATCCCAGACATATTCAGTGGATACCATTCTCTACCATCCAACAATTTTTCTTCTTATTCGCTAATTACAATTAAAAAGTATAAAAGTATTTAATAATTCCTGCATACTTATATATCATTTCGTTGTCTTACATTCAAATTATATTGTAAATATGTTATATATTGCAATCTCTTTGAATATGATACAACAATTTCCCTAAAGCATCTATGGGAATGAATCGAACGTTGAAGTGAATTAACTCTACCCCTTTCTTCACCCTCCTCCACCCTCCTCCACCCTCCTCCTCTTCCTTTCCCCCAAGAGAAGAACATCCGGTTCATACATACAACCGGAATATTACTTCGATAATATCGACAATTTGCATAAAGACGAGTATCGGTGTCGAATATATTCCCCGTAGATCCATTTAGTTATAAATTATAAAGGGTTTGAAAACATTTAATAATATCGTTAGATAATATTACACACGGCTTATTGCAATTTGTATGCAACCGAGAATAAGATTATTGCTTAAATATGTATATACACCGAACAAAATCATTTTCTTACGTTGGAAATTCAAATCGAAATAATAGAAAATAAATGATATCCTTACGAAAATTTGCATAATTCATAAAATCTTACGTAAGATTTTGGGTAATCGAATTAGAAAATAAAAAGAAACAGAAAATATGAGCGTATTTGCATAGATGCAAAAAAAAAACTGGTGTGTGTACTTATGTACGCACGTAAGAAGTTATACTTTGCTGTATCAAAACGAACATAACCTCAATAACCTCGAAAATAACTTCAAAAAAATAACTTCAAAAAAAAAAAGAAAAATAATAATAATATATATAAGAAAGAATAAAAAAATATAAAAATATGACCTGCGATGTGAAAAATATGAAAAATGTGACCCGTTTGAGAAAAAAAAAAGAGGAAGAAAGAAGAGAAGAAGACAACTTCATGCCGTAAATTTGAAATCGTTTTGCCGCGCATTGTAAATATCGACAAACTTCGTGGTGTCGTTTTTAAAGACGCTCGGAACAAAATCAAACACTCCCACCATATTTTTCCAAACGCGCCAAAAGAAGTATAACTTCAAAAAAATAAACTATTATAATCCCGTAAAGAAAATAAGATAGCAACGGATTAGAAACAAAAGTACGTTATGCAACTAGATTTGTTTATATAAAAAGTATTTCGATACTCTCTCTTTATACATTATTATTCGAACACGTATATCGTTTCTTATATGTATTATACAAATCTCACATATTCCTACTCGTATTACGTTTTATCTACGTGCCTCGCGTGTCTCTGTGTATGAATATGTATGCATGTGTGTATCATTGAAACGATAAATCTTGAAGAAAATAAGGTCGGGACGAGGGAACGAGGGGAAATGATACGATAGGACAAGAAAAGAACGCATTAATCGAGTTTACTGCTTGGGGACACTTTTTCCTTTTGAATAATATAAAAAGTTCCAAGTAGCTTTGCGTTTATACGTCCAGAGAAAGGTACTGGACAGTTTGGACAAACTTTCAATGATACAATGGCACCAAAATTTAACTCTTCTCTTGCTCCAATTTTCTATGTACTGGAAGATAGATTTCTCTATTTTCTATTTTTTTGTTTCGTTGTTACAAACAAAAAAATAAATAAACTTCTCAACTTTCGAATATTTTTATTTGCTTTTTTCGTAGTTAAGGATTAGTGAAATAAGAAGTCTAAATAAGAAACATTCGAGAGAAATGAAAAAGAAATAAGAAATGTAAAGGTAAAGCTTCTAGCAAGCAGCAACAAAGCTAATTTCTCGTTTGCGTGTTTCACTGTTTCATTTACGGTATTGCATTGAATAAACTTGCTTGTTGTGTGTTGCGCTGTGTTCTTTACGTGAAAAGTAAGAGAGGAAGAGATGGTAGTCAAATGATAACGAGTAAGCGCGAAACGAATCTAGCAATAAATAATTGAAACTACCGAATGAAATTCTGACTCGTCGTAACTCACTAACTCCTATTATTACGATGTCGTTGAATACGTTTGTACGAGGATCCTAATAATTACTAACATAATACTCAACAATTATTGAAATAATCCTTTGTTCGTACTACTCACGTTCATTTTATACGACAAATTAATCGCTCTTACAAACGTGATTAATTCGTTCAATGTTACATCGAAATAATGTTAATAATAAAAAAAGAAAAAAACCTAAAAATAAATGAGTCGTTTATTTTGAAAGTTGCCTAATTCCATTTTTCATTTTTTTCCGGTTACCCACGGTAACATGTACAGCTTCAAATTATCTATCAATGAAACATTTAAGATTTTTTATATTCCAAGTAAATACGGTAATTCTGGACACATAAGTTTTCAGAGTTAGTTGAATCACTGAACCGTTTATTTTGAAAGTGGCCTAACTCCATTAGGAGTAGAGATTTTGGTGTGGTAGAAATGGCATTAAAAAAAAATAATTTACTGTTTGTCCCCCGAGAGTATTATAATATTATCAAAAAGTGTCGGAAAGGTAATAACTTTATTGTACATGAAATGAGACAAGAAGATTTTGTATCAACAATATTATTAGAAGACGCAATTTTTAAAAGGGTCAAGAATTCTAACGGAGAACCAATAAACTGGTTAAAAATATGTTGGATGCGTTTTGTCAAAAATGAATAAGATTTTCTATAAGACATCAATGAATGAGAACGAAAATTTGAAAGTCCTGAATTTAATACCACGTCGGGGTAGACCAAGAAAGTTCGAAAATATTGTATTGACACCACTGTATAAAAATATAAGACAAATTACAAGCGCAAAATTCAAGGACATAATTGACTTATTACGATATATACCACCGGAACATCGTGATTTCTTTAAATCCCTTTCGCATACACAAAATGTAGATGAGTAGAAAATTGTTTTGTAATTTATGTTTGTAAAAAATATTTTGAATCGCATAATTTATGTTTTTAAAGTGTTACAAAGATATGTAAAATAAAATAAGTATTGTTTTTTCGCAATTTGAAGCATCTTAAATTATGTTGAATGGACTTCGGTTCCTTCAAATTTTATAACGAATCTGGTTGTTAATTTTGAAAGTGGCCTAACTCCATTCTTAGTAAGAAAACGCATATTATTCACTTAATAATTGCCATTATTTTAATAGGAACTGTAAATTGAACACCTCTAGATACACTTAAGCAACATAACTCATTGTTATTCTTTACGTATATTTTTAAATGCATTGAAACGCAAATATTTAAATATTTCAATTTAAGGTTATATGGAGTTAGGCCACTTTCAAAATAAACGGCTCAAATATGTAATTAAGACAAATAAATATGTAATATTATATATTGAATATAATATTAATATAATATGAATATAAATATAATAATATAATATGAAAATAAATATGTAATAAGCAAATTAAGAGAAAAAGAAATGCATGCACTATTAAGATCATGTTTTAAATTGTCATAATTTATTCAACATACTTTTTAAATTAGTCGAGTCTATATACTTAGAATTATATATCACAAATGTGTAACATCAAATTTTTTAATGAACATATGATTCAATGTACGTACAATATTATTTTTAATGGAAAAAGAGGAAGGATAGCGACAGTGTAATTTTTCATTAAAAATTCGTTTGACAAATAAAGAATATATATGAAAAATGTCTCGTAATAACAAACAATATCTAGAAATTGTGTTTTATTTCAGGTAGTCAGAGCTGCCAGCCCGGTTTTGCTACGCGTTATAGTGTTGGGTGCATTCTTCATATATTGCACGGTAAAGTTCGGTATTTTTTTTCTTCCTCCAAAGAATTATATCATGCATGGACGGATTTAATAAACTTTTCTATTGTATGAATAATATTCGTCGGATTAAGTTAGAGAAACTTTTCCTTTTAACATTTGTCTTTTTCATTAGACGAATTAATATTCGCGTACTAATGTTTTAAATAATTACAACTATGATTCCATACTTTATTACATTCCTTCGTTAAAAAAAAAAAGAATAAAATTGCACTCCTATGTTTTTATTTTGCAGACGATCGTAATGTATCCTCAACCAAACGTTATTACGTGCACCGTACGAGTTTGGCTCAGAGAAATTGGATTTTCTTTGACGTACGGTGCTTTAATGTTGAAAACTTGGCGGTAAGTAAACGAACGATTGATAATTATTTTGTTAAAAATTCTCAAATAATATCTATTGCTGTTGAGTAAGATTAAATAAAAGAAGCAACAAAATAAATATTGCAACACGTTTGTTATATTTTTTTACGCGTATTATTCCTAAAGTATCCAAGAATTTGTATTAGAAAATCGAAAAGTTACGAAATTATTTTTCCACATACTATTCTTTTATTTATTTATTTATTTATATGTTTCTACAACGCGAAAAAAAGTAAATTCTTACAGCGTATATTTCTTTGCTCCTTTTATCCCCTAACAACGTATTTTTCTACGCTAGAAATATAATGAAACTTGTAAGAGAAGTAAAGGTAAAGGAAAAAAAGGGGTTGATAAATAGGTTTACTTTTCGATAAATTCTAAAATAGTAGCGGTGTAAGTGTCGAAAAAGAAAGAAGAGTCATTGAAAGGAATCGATTACTTGGATAATGACGCTTACAACTTTGCAATTTGCCATCTGTGGCGAGTAAATATCCTCTCATCCTTTCGCACGTTCAAAGAACGTTAAACGCTAAGCTTCTGGCATCGCAATACACCAACTTGTCTCATTAGCTTTGAAACGTTAACGTGAGAACATTTAATTATTTAACATCGACGATACGTAAGATGGAGAACGTATAATTGAACACGTATATTGAATTATTTCGAATAAGACGAATCAACGCTTGAAATTATCCACGAAATTGATTTCTTATTTCAATAATACATTTTCTATTATACGATCAAATTAATAATAATTTTAAAAATAATTATCGCAATAGAAAACATTGTCAATGGTAATTCCTACGTCATTTCAAAATTCATAAATTAAATGTCAGTTAACGAAACTTACCCAAGCAAATTAAATAATACATTTTTAATATATTAATTTGTTTTATTCCAATTTTGTTCGAGCATTAAACGTCCAATATTGCATTATAAATATTTTCACGTTAAATTGAATTATCTCTTCTTCGTTATCTTCGTTAAGAGGAATACATACAGATGGAATGAAAAATGTTGAAGCGTAGAAATAATATTTGCGGTCACTCATTTTTCCTTTTGAAAAGAAAGAAAGAAAAAAAAAAAAGTGAAATTATTTTTCTGTAGAAACTCAAGAACGTGTCACACAACCCAACCCATGGATATTTTATATATATTTCAAGTTAATTGTAGTTTCGTCTCAAACAAAAAAATGCTAGGTCACGAATGAGTTAATTACAATAATCCATCATTTGGATACGATTACGAAATGAATAGGAATGTGATGAAAAGATATGATTACACTAATATCATTTAAATTGGAAATTAAGATTATAGAGTATTTAGGAGTGAATTGTATTCAACTTTGGATATGTTAACGAGTCAATATCGTAGGTGTTAGGAACATTGCCATTATCCCGATTTACATTGGTTCGATGAAAGCCACGTTTCTCCCGCATTATATCTACCAATACTACGAAAACATATAATACGTAACGATATACATATATATATGTATATGTGCAAGTATGTCGCTGACATACATCCGGTCATATCCTGATAATATGGCTGACACTACCGATATATTCAGTAATAGTAAAGTCTTCGTCAATTCTGTTTGCCCGACACATGGCAAAAGCTTTAATCCAGCCCGCATGCAATCAAACACCCTCCCAACCCCTAAACCCAACTTCAATTCCCCAACCTCTAATATCTCCTGTTCTCTGGATCGAAATCGAACATTTTGAAAACATTTTAACGCGAATAGAGCCAACCTAAACTTGAATTCTCCCCTTTCTCATTTAATCCGAATGTTAAAAAGGAGAAAATAACGAACCTTTCCGCTTTTTACGTGCAAATATTTATTTTCACTAAAACCGGTTGTACATTTCTAATATTTTTGTTCTATTCAGTCATCCGTTATTATCCTTCCTCGTTATTTTCTTCTTTTTATAACATTTCTTTCTTTTTCTTTTTTCTTTTTTGAGTATTAGAACGAACCTTTTGATGATACATTTTACCTGCATTTAACTCTTTTACTTTTTAATCGTAAATTAGAACCAGGAAGAACTAGAAAGAACTGGAGAAGAATGTTGGAACTTATAAAGGATCGATAATCGTGCCGGTACTTTACTATTACCCCGTACTTGTCTTTTTCGAATCTTACCGACAAAAAACGGCACCTTCTCGAAACCACAGGATTTCCGTACCTTTCAAACTTCCGGGACAAAAGATCGTTTTTCCTTTTCCACCATTCCTCTTTCTCTTTCTTTTTCTATTTCTACTCCTCATTCTTTTCTTCATCTTCTTTTTCTTTTTCTTTTTCCACTTTTATTTCTCCTACTTCTATCTGGTCACTTCGTCTAACTTCATTCGTTTTCACGCTGTGAGAAAGTTCGTGCGAATCTTTTTCGGTCTTCTAAATCTTTTCTTTTATCGTCTATCTTATAAATATTAAATATTTCGATGCTTTCGATAGATCAATTTTATCGTAAATTAATCCTATTCAAATTTAAATCCTATTGAAAAATTGGAAAAAAGAAAAGGAACGAAAAAAAAAAGAATACAAAATTACGATATAAAATATTTATATTTTAAAGAAATATTGTTTTTATTCGATTAAATCGAAGTTGGGTGATCGTTAAAAAGAAATAAAGTGAAACGAACTAAAGTAAAATGAGATGGAACGAATTGAATCAGTTTCACAGTGTGTTCATTAAATCGACGAAACTAAAAGGAAAAGCTTTACCCTTTTCGATCGAATACCCTACCGTAATTATCCCCCTTTTCTGTACTATTGTCAAATCATCGTTAATCTTCGTCGAGACATAGATTTTACATTACAAGACTGTTCAACTTCTAAAACTCAGATTCGTTATTCTTCGTTAATGATAAGAAAGTTCCATTGTTTCTCGTGATATCATTTTCACAAAGACTCGTGTAGTCATTTATCGTCTTAACATTAATAATCAAAATAAATTAATGAGTTAGGAAAAACAAATATATATTTGAGCCGTTTATTTTGAAAGTGGCCTAACTCCATAAAACCTTAAATTGAGATATTTAAAGGTTTGCGTTTCAATGCAATTAAAAATATACGTAAAGAATAACAATGAGTTATGTTGCTTAAGTGTATCTAAAGGTGTTAAATTTACAGTTCCTATTAAAATAATGGCAATTATTAAGTGAATAATATGCGTTTTCTTTCCAAGAATGGAGTTAGGCCACTTTCAAAATTAACAACAAGATTCGTTATAAAATTTGAAAGAACCGAAGTCCATTCAACATAATTTAAGATGCTTCAAATTGCGAAAAAACAATACTTATTTTATTTTACATATCTTTATAACACTTTAAAAACATAAATTATGCGATTCAAAATATTTTTTACAAACATAAATTACAAAACAATTTTCTACTCATCTACATTTTGTGTATGTGAAAGGGATTTAAAGAAATCACGATGTTCCGGTGGTATATATCGTAATAAGTCAATTATGTCCTTGAATTTTGCGCTTGTAATTTGTCTTATATTTTTATACAGTGGTGTCAATACAATATTTTCGAACTTTCTTGGTCTACCCCGACGTGGTATTAAATTCAGGACTTTCAAATTTTCGTTCTCATTCATTGATGTCTTATAGAAAATCTTATTCATTTTTGACAAAACGCATCCAACATATTTTTAACCAGTTTATTGGTTCTCCGTTAGAATTCTTGACCCTTTTAAAAATTGCGTCTTCTAATAATTTTGTTGATACAAAATCTTCTTGTCTCATTTCATGTACAATAAAGTTATTACCTTTCCGACACTTTTTGATAATATTGTAATACTCTCGGGGGACAAACAGTAAATTATTTTTTTTTTTAATGCCATTTCTACCAAACCAAAATCTCTACTCCTAATGGAGTTAGGCCACTTTCGAAATAAACGGTTCAGTGATTCAACTAACTCTGAAAACTTATGTGTCCAGAATTACCGTATTTACTCGGAATATAAAAAATCTTAAATGCTTTATTGATAGATAATTTGAAGCTGTACATGTTACCGTGGGTAACCGGAAAAAAATGAAAAATGGAGTTAGGCCACTTTCAAAATAAACGGCTCATATATATATACAGTAAAACCTCTTTTTGTGCGGTGGATAGGGACCGCATAAAAGAAATCGTACAAAAAAATATTCGGTAATTTTATAAATACTTACATATTATAAACAACTTTGTACGATATACAGTAAAACCTCTTTTTGTGCGGTGGATAGGGACCGCATAAAAAAAGTCGCACTTAGAAAATACATCAATTATTTGCGAAATATAGATGTGAAAATGCTTTCAATCAAATTAAATAATTGTTAGGAGATTGTTTAAATCGGATGAACAGCGTCGCGAAGTCCGGATACATCGTTGTCAAGGAGACCATGTAATCAGTTCGTCCACACATGTATATGTACATTGAAAGAAAACATAAAACTGGTAGCAACGCTGCTGAGATTTAGATACCGCATAAAAATAAATCGCACAAAACAAATCGCACAAAAATAAAATCGCACAAAACAAATCACACAAAAATAAAATCGTATAAAAAAGGACCGCACAAAAAGAGGTCTTACTGTATATATATATATATAGAAAATAAAAATAAATTAAGTAGAGTAATATAACATCAATCTTATTTTTATCGATAAAATGAAAAAAATGAAACTCGAACGATCGTTTTATAAATAACATTATATTCTAATTAATTGTTATAAACAAATTCTTTCTGACATTGCAGGATATCGGTGATATTTCGAGTGAAATCGGCAAAGGCAGTCAAAATTACGGATGCCAGTTTACTCAAACGTCTCGGTATCATAGTGATGATATTCAGTGTATTTTTAAGTATTCGTACATTGGTTGCACCACCGGTTGTCATAGTCGCACGTACGGCGGATGATTTGAAAGCGTACCTTTGTCGAACGGATTGGTGGGATCACAGCTTTACAACGCGTAAGTATTATTAATTAAACAACACTGATTGACTTAATGAGCAAAAAATAATGTTATACAAATAGAATATGAAAATAAATTAACGAATAAATCGATACTTGCAAAGCTCGATGCGACAGAATTATTTGCATAAAAGAAAACGAACTTATTATTTAATCTTGAAATATATATAATTTTTTTGTAAGCAAAGAAAAAAAAATATACATTGAAAAATTATATAATCGTAAGTCGAAGGCGTTTGATACAACGTAATATCAGTTTCGAACGTATCAAATAACTTCCATCATCATTAATAATGCAGTAATATTCAAAGCCGTTGGGAGCTAAATTTATGCAACGATACTTGCAAGTATATAAACGTTGAGGTATTAACATAGACGCCCTAAGGATTTATATCAATGCCTTTAATATTTTCTGTTTACGTCACTCCTTCTACCAAAGTATACAATATCGATTTAATTATCTATTAATATCGATGATCCTCTTATTCGTAATGTTTATTATTTCAAAATTAATCGTCTAATAAGAAGAGATTTTTCAATTATTGCACGACCGTATATACATCTTTTTATTTATTTCATCGAAACATACAAAATTGAATTAAAATATTATTTAAAAAATAAATCAAACAGATGATCTATCTCTAAAATATGTATTATACGATTACCAAGTTTGTGTTTGTCTAAATAATATGATAGATATCACTCTTTTACATATATAATGGCTTAGAAAGTTTGAAAATTATCGATCATCTAAAACGTATATCCAACAAGAGTAGCAACTGCTGTAGAAAGGCTAGTCGAAAAGCCAACACACAAAACATAATGATTAGTCGTCCGGTACACGTAACTAATTAATCTTACAATATCATTTTCTTCTACCAGATTCTGATAGATGTATGTATATATATATGTGTGTGTGTGTCTGTGTATGCGTGTATATGTATATTATACGTGTAGAAAATGTTTTACGCAGAAAGATCCAACCGAACGAACGGTTAGCGTATGGTTTAAGTGCTATTAACGATGGGTTACACAAGCGTTACAGCTCATTACACGTGTATCGTTAAGACGAAAACTTTAATGGAAGATCGTAAACCTCGTTCCGGGATATTTCAGTCGAATAAACGTACTTCCAATCGATTTTAAAGAATCGTTAACATTTCACAACTTTTTTAACATAAGTTACTTGAAAAAACTTCTCCTCCTTCTCCTCCTCCACCCCCTCCACCTCCTCCTCCTCCTCAGAAAATTTGGATTTTTATTGAAGTTTTGAGATTATATTAAAAGTTTACATGCGCGATATGTTTTCCTTATTTCCACGCATATATTTATTTCGATAAATATTATTCCGGTATTAATCTGACGCGAAAAAAATACAAACTGAGAGATCGAAGTCGCCAAATATAATGGTGTTTTTATTATTTTTCTCCGAAAATTGATTAATTTGCTAATTCATTTGTAATGCAAAATGCACGATAATAACAAACGACTAACATTAATTTTAAATGATAAAACCTTTACCGTACAAAATTATACTAAAATATCAGCTGTAAAAAATTGCTTGGATAATCGAATCTCTGGTGAAAGCACAATTTTTATCTATATTTAAAAAGATTGGTTGAAAAACTATTCCGTTTAAAAATCCGAACGATTCTATGGAAATAATGTAAACGAATAATAAAAAAAAAAAAAAAAGAAAAGAAAGACAAGAATAATTTTTATTTATTTTTTTCCGATGGCAAATTCCCAAACGCAAAACCGTTCCTTCTATCTAATCTAATCTTTTACGAGATACAAGTGAATAGAGTAAACATCCGCTTGAAATTTTGCTCGTTTCTCAAACGAAAATTATATTCGTGAGGAATCATCGTCGTCATCATCATCATCGTCGTCAGATGGGATGGGGCATTGCGTTTACCTTTTTAAAAAGATGCCTCTCTAAGTAGAAATACTTTACTTAGAAAATGTTCCTTCTACCGTCTTGACGAGATCTTGCGAATTTGGTACGATTAACTTTTATCTTGAAAATGGAAGTGGTCGGAATGATGGGTCGAGGGTCGTTAAAGTTACCTGAGGAAAATTATGTATATATCTTTTTTTTCGTATTTTCTAATTTAAAAAAAAAAAAAGAAAAAAAGAAAACTGGTGTGTGTACTTATGTATGCACGTAAGAAGTTATACTTCTTTGCCGTACCAAAACGAACATAACCTCAATAATCTCAAAAATAACTTCAAAAAAAACTTCAAAGAAAAAAAATAGCTTAAAAAAAAATAATTATTATTATATATATAAGAAAGAATAAAAAAAAGAAAAAGAAAATATCAAAATATAAATATCAGTCCACACTAAATATAAGAGAGATATATCTAATTACTTCACGCGTCAACAGCAATGGCGCGGTTACAGCATTAGTTCTCGCTTCGATCATTTAAGTAAAGCGGCGCTGAGTACGATTAGTACTTGGATGGGTGACCCGCTTGAGAAAAAAGGGGGGAAGAAGAAAAGAAGACAACTTCATGCCGTATACTTGAAATCGCTTTGCCGCGCGTCGTAAATACCGACAAACTTCATGGTGTCGTTTTTCCAGACGCTCGGAACAAAATCACTCCCCATTACATTTTCCCCAACGCGCCAAAAGAAGTATAACTTCAAAAAAAAAAAAAAAAAAAAGAGAGAAGAAATTCATTTTGCTAGTAAATGAAAACTATATCATTTGTCATAGGAAAAAAAGAAAAAAAAGGGGGATTCGCCTAAGACAAGAGGAAACATCGTGTATTTCTTAATTCGATCGATTAGAAACAATTGAGAGTACGTTCTCGTTCGATTTTCGAGATAAACTAAACGAGAGAAAGAGAATGAGAATGAGAGAAAGAGAGAGAGAGAGAGAGAGAGAAAATAAAATAAAGAAAGAGAAAGAGAAATAAAAAGAGAAAGAGAGAGATGAGGCGTCAAGACCAGCAAAGAAGTAATAAATCTTACCGATTTAAGTCTAACCCAGCGTTTGTTCTCTTTCTTTATCTCTATCCCTCTCTCTCCTCGTGGCAAAAGGGAGATGAAACTAATCGTAAATAAAAAAAAAAGAAAAAAAAAAGAAAGGAAAAGAAAAAAAATAGAAAAATATAAGAACTTAACCTCTGCCAGTCTTTTAGTAAAAGTCCAAACCCGTATCTGAGAGACTAAATCTCTAGGACTTATCTTCTTTTTTCCCTCCTCCTCCTCTTCCTACTCTTCTTACTCTTTTTCATCCTTGTTTTACCTTCTTTTTTCTTTTCTTTTTTGTTTTTCGTTTCTTCGCGACCTAGGAAGAAAAAATCTAACGGCATTACGCTCGAGAAAAAAAAAAAGAAAAAGAAAAAAAGAAACTTACGGGGAGGAAAGAAAGGAAAGTTAATCGCTCGAAATTACCTGTATATCGATATTTGTTTTTTGTTTTTTTTTTTTTTATCTCTTTTATTATTTTATCCCTAAAATGATAAGTAAAGTGTGCGCGAAAGACTCGTAGTATAATATTATTCTCTTTACGAATTTATCCTCGTTCTCTCTTTCTCGTTCATTTCTATTATACTTTTTCTTTCCTTTTTTAAAGCGTAAAATGTAAGAAACGCGAGTGACGACAAGTAGAAAGGAAGGAAGGCACTTTACTTTCGTTATTCACAACTTTGGTAATTTTTCTAGCGGTGAAAGAGAAACAAAAAACGAGAAAATAAAAGGAAAGAGAGAGAGAGAGAGGATTGGGGTAAAAAATAAAAGCGTTAACTTATAACTTCGTGCTTTGCTTAAGTAGAAAATAGAGCTCGGTCTATGAATTTAAGTTTTACAAAAGCGAGGAAGTCGGCTTACATCAAAGTCAAGCTCAACGTGGGAACAGGAAACTTGCCCAGAGCTATCCGAATCGTTTCGTTTCGTTTCGTTTCATGAGAAACTGAGAAAGAACGAGAGATAAAAATGAGAGATCTTATGTGTGCGTGTGTGAAAAAGAGAGAACGATTAATTGCAGGAAAGTCAGGATAGTGAATTTATCGAGAACGAATTTTTTTTATTTCCCCGTATAAGACAACACGAAGACAATTCATTTCTATCGTTAAATTAACACTCGCGAAATTCGAAAAACATCGAATCGAGATAAAAATACAAAAGTCAAACAAGTCTAAGACTTACGTTTCGCACGGGTCGAATATTTTTTCTTTTTTTTCTTTTCGATTTAATTCTGAATCGATCTCGTCGGAATCCGATATATTTTTAGCTATTAATTAAAGTTACGTAAAGCAACGACTCGTAGATAACAAACGTAATTAAAAAATGTACCTTTCTGTGATCCGATAATTATGTTAATTTAAATCACTTGTAAATAGATAGATATTGGATTTGAAGTGAACGATAATTGTTCTCTTAATACTAATTATCTAATTTAAATTCGATTTACGGAATGGTATTATCGAAAATTTTGGCATTGCATATATGCTTTCGATTAAAATAACACGACAGAGACATTAACGTAAATTTCAAATTACGGTAATGATCTGTAATCATTAAAAATCGATTATTCTATGCTAATTTCAATTGACAAGATCATTTTGAATTGACAAAGTCTCATTTTTTATTCTAAAGTATCATTATTATCATTACACTCACACACACACATTCACTTACGCACACATATATCGTTCTTGTTGTTCATTTAATCTAATTACTGTATATTTCTTTCTCTTTTTTTTCCCTTTCTTTTTTTAATTTTCAGTCGAAGTGATGTTCCTTATTTGGGGTATCAGATTATGCATCGTCGTTAGAAAAACCCCGTCCGAATTTAACGAGAGTCGATTCATATCGATGGCCATTTACAACGAATTTTTGCTATCGGTCTTCCTCAATGTTTCAATGTAAGTTAAACTTCAATCAATAATTATTTACCTAAACATTTATTTTTTAACAATACCGATACCGATATATTACAAATTTGTTTAAAAGTGTGTCTCTTAACGTTGTCGAAATCAAACGAATAATTTAATTGGACGAATGACCGAAATAAAACGATTAAGATAAATATTCATTTTTACAATGTAATATTTAAATGTTCTACATTTTATTAGAAGAAAAGAAAAAGAATAATATATACAAATACAAGTAATTGCTAAAGCATTTAAATATTATTTCTACGTAGAAATTCGCTCATGAATTTAATCAACTATCGTCCAAGAGGAAACGTTTTAAATGAAAGAAAATTCGTTGCAATTGAATCCGACTACTGAGCAATCCTCAGGGCAAATGTTGTTTTCTCTCTAAAGTCTATTCGAGTAATTATAAATTTCTCTCGTAAATTTGACAAAGCAAGAAAAGGAAAATGTAGAATCTCGAGAAACAATGTCTATTCGTTTCAATCGAATTTATTTTTATCCCTTTTTTTGCACAATCCCCCAACGCTTTTAACAGTTCGTTACTAGAAATAAATGTCACCAATTTCAAATGACTTATCTTATCATACGAATATTTGATTTATTTTATCTCACGACACGATTACGTTTTGAATTATATTTTTTTTTTTTTTGATAAAAATTCTCCGATTAATTATCGTAATGATTTAATAAGAATTCTTTTTTCTCTCTTTCCCAGGCTGTTTCTTCAATCACCGGCCAATCCGGATTTATTGTACATCATATTTTTCTGTCACACCCAACTAACCGTCACGCTATTGTTGTGTCTCATATTCGGCAGCAAGGCAAGAAGAACAAAATAATCTACGAAAATGTCTAAATAATTTTTCAACAAAAAGAAACAAAATATATAAAATATTTAACTTGTTAACCGTACAATTGACAGAGAATCGTAACTAATTTCATTTCACTTTCTCTCGATAAGATAATAAAAATACATCGCGTAATTTTGAATCTTTGACAATAAGGCTCGTGGTTTTATTTATTCGTTTGTTTAAATCCAAACTTTTTCTCTCCAACCTGTTAACATTTAATTTGCCATCAAAGTAAACGAATATAAAATATTCACAAACGAAGTAACCCAAACGGTTAACAAGTTAAATGGTGTATAATTCAACTAATTAGGAATGTAAATGTTCATCTCTTTTATTTTGCCAAGGCTTATGTGGTATTTCGTGGTTATGGCAAAGAGGATTCAGCCGGTAAACTTGCCGGTCCAACGATCAAATTTCTAAGCAAAAGTAACCGACCACAAGGTACGAGCAATCAGACAAATTCAATATCACTCCAGCAAGGTAATTTCACTGAGGAGAGCGATGGTTCTACGGTAAGATTATTTTTTCAAACGACGTGCTTATGTTACTTTATGTTTTTTCCTTTCCTTTCCATTCCTTTCCTTTTCTTTTCTTTTTTATTAATTCATCTCGGATGGAATTTTTAGTCTTAATGAATATTCATAAAAAAGTTCAAGCGGATAACCGACTGAGAGAAAAAAAATGAAGTAAGAGAAAGAGAGAGAGAGAGATGATTGTACAAAAAAGTTATTTAAAGAGAAAGAGAGAGAGAGAGAAGGAGATAGATAAGAGAAAAATTCACTCTTCTTAACTAATTTAACTTTTTTCCAACTTGAATCGCCGAAAAATAAGTTCGACGGTAAGGTTAATGAAACTCGATAATAATTATGATTAAATTTCTACCTTGAAAAAGCTTGAATAACAAAGAAAAAGTTTCTTTCCTCATCTTTGAAAATCTGTGATCTCTTTCTTCTTAACGCGAATAACTGCGAATTTATTTCATTAATATTTATATAAACAAAAATTGACAAAAATTGACAAAAATTATTTCGCGGGAGTAATCGAAAATTCTTAGTAAAAGATACGAATTATTTGTCGACGATAGAAAATCAAGAGAAGGATAGACAAGGGAACGGCTTAGTTAATTTCTTTCAAAGAAAGTAACCTAATCGAAGTTTATTCGATTGCTTTTAAGATCGAATCTCGCGAATGCAATTTTGTTTTTCGAAAAGAAAATAGAAAAGAAAACAAAAAACGAAATTACTTTTCGTACGATCTAATACGTGTACGCGAATTGTGTTACGCGAAACTATAAGAGGAGAAATGTTTACGGTATGATTGGAAATTGGAATTACAATGAAATTAGAGAAACGTTGAAATATACACAAAGAGAAACAAAGAGAGAGAGAGAGAGAGAGAGAGAGAAATAAACTAAATATTGTAAATAGAGTATATTTACATATTTATATATATATATCTATAGTATATATAAATGCATCTTTATGTCTACAAAACCGACAGTTGCAGTCTAGTTTACACAGTAAGTTAAGTGAAAAGAAAAAAAAAAGAGAGAGAGAGAGAGATAGAATATTGTATTATACTGTTATCAAGTATCATATTGAAACGTAGGATTATTTTCAATCAGTTCGAATAAAATCTGATATTATTTCAAAGTGTTTTCCATTGAAAGAAAGTTTTTAATCTAACGTTGGTATAAAATGTTTGATTTAAATCTGCCTTTTATGTATTTTCTATTTAAAAAAAAAGAAAGAAAAAAAATAACAAAAGAAAAGAATACAGATGAAAAAATAAATAAAACCTTCGTGATTTAGATTATTTTCGTATTGATCGTATATCGAAATATATAACAATATTTATTAATTTATTTTCTAATGATTAAAAAATACATTTTTCAAATATATTTAAATTTTTAATATATTTAATTTGAAATTTATTTTAAATTAATTATTTAATAATTATTTATAATTTTTAATATATAATAATTATAATAATTATTTATATATTAATAATATATAATAATATATAATAATTATTTATAATTTTTAATATATTTAAATTAAAATTTGTCAATATTATATATTAAAATTTTCAATGAAATAATTAAGAATAATTCTAACGAAATTTGTGCATCAAAATGTAAGAAATATTCGGTTAATTATAAATACACGCAGGATTAAAAGCTTTCATATTAAATTTATAGTATGTATCAGAGATTTGATCTAGATTATAGGATTTAACTAGAAATGCTCCATTAAATCTCAAATCCTTATTAAGTCAAGGAATCATTGTTTTGTTATTACGTTAAGAGTATTAACTCTAGGAGGAAGTAATCAATCTCTCTCGTAGAGAAACTTTCGCTTATCGTAGATCTTATCTAACTAGGTTCAAATTTTTAAGTCAATGTTACGAATCCTGTTCGTTCGGTTTTGTACGTTCGATTTAATCGAATATCGAATACGAAATTACTTATTGTTAGTTGAAAGTTAGTTAATAGATTCGTGTCATCGATCATTTAGTATTTTTAATATGAAAGAAATGTTCTTAACTAACGCGCTTGTACTTTCAAATCTTTTCGGGGAAAAAAGAAGAAACTTTTTTTCTTTTTTTTTTTATCAAAATGTTCGCAACTATCGCTTGTTTATTTCAGGTCTCTTCGGAAGGAAGAAAGTTTTTCTTTTTCTTGAAAAAGTGTTTCAAAACTTACTTACTCTCGTACTTACAAGTTATTCAATTTTTATTTTTAAGTTCGACGGTAAACAGAAATATTTTGTTGATTTCAATTTTCATTTTCTATTTTAAAACATAGTAGTAGTAGTAGTTTATATTCTACGTAATTTAATCGTTTTATTTTCGATAGTTTAATTATTTTTTTTATATTAAATGAAACATAGAGAAACGTTTACGAAACTTTTATTTTAAATTCGATAGAAAATTCGATAGAAAAAGAAAAAAAAAAAAGAAAAAGGTAGAAAAGAAAAGTACGGTGAAACTGGTATTTAAATTTTAGGAGGAATTTCGTCGTCTTATAGCACAATTGGATGTTTTAAAGGAGAAGAACGTGTTATTGGGTAACCATTATCTAGTAAATAAAATTGTAGCAATGCAAGAAGCAGCAAATCGTAACGAAGCTCAAGTATCAACAATTCAAGCAATTTCAACAAGCATTAGACTGAACGATCTTAACGGTTCGCGTACTTTTGTGGAAAGCGAAGCCGGTGTATCTTGTGAAAAGGATCACAAACGTGAAGGTAAGAGTAACTTTAAGGTACTTGAAAATCTTCTTATCTTTGCCAAGAATATTTCTTGAGAATATTTCGAATATCTTCTTTGATTAAACTCATTTATTTCGGTAACAAATTTGGTTCGTTTAAAAAACTTCTTGTCAAATATACGTAATTCGTTGAACGTTAGCTATGTTAAACCTTTTCAGGATTTATATCACGTAAGTGGACACTCGGTTTTATTTTATTTTATTTTATTTTATTTTAATACAACATCCGCGTAGATTTCATTTCAAATTAGTTTTAAACATTTTTTTAAAAGTATACTTTCATTTCTAATATTTTATTTGCCATATCCACCCGGTGATACGTGCCGTGCTTGAATGCGGTCTATTTAAAAATCACGTCTACCAACCAGTATGGACGGAAAAAGAAAATATATATAAAGCGAGAAAATCATTACGCAATCCTGACGTATATGAACTCTTAACGATATTCTTACGTTGATGAACAAAATTTCGAGATAGAGTTAACAAGATCTATGACTTTTTTGAAGTTATACTTCTTTTGGCGCGTTGGGGAAAATGTAATGGGGAGTGATTTTGTTCCGAGCGTCTGGAAAAACGACACCGTGAAGTTTGTCAGTATTTACGACGCGCGGCAAAACGATTTCAAGTATACGGCATGAAGTTGTCTTTCTTTTCTTCTTCCCCCCTTTTTTTCTCAAGCGGGTCACCCATCCAAATACTAATCGCACTCAGCGCCGCTTTACTTAAATGATCAAAGCGAGAACTAATGCTGTAACCGCGCCATGGCTGTTGACGCGTGAAGTAATTAGATATCTCTCTCTTATAACTTCTTACGTGCGTACATAAGTACACACACCAGTTGTTTTTATTTACCGAAATAAAGAAACTTTTTAAATTTCACTCCTGAAAAGGTTAAACTAGATGACACGTAGATTTTAAATAAAAAAAAAAAAAAAAAGAAAAGAAAGAGAAGAGGGAGGGGAAAAAAATTGAATACTGAAGTAAATTCTCGTGGTGTATATAAAAGGTATGGGACAACATGAGAAAAAGTGTCAAGCGTGTATCGAAAAAAATGGTTTACGAAGTAAGGATCAGCATCGTAATAGCTATCATAGCAGTAGCAGTAATACAAGTATACGAAAAGGAGAACATTCGGATTTGAGAGAAACCGATAAAGAAGTTCACGTTAGCAGCAGCAGCGATGGTAAAAACGATGTTGGAGTCTCGACGTCCTCGAAATTAATCGTCACCAGCGAGGATATAGCCACGGAAACGAACCCCGAGCCGAACGGAAAAGAGAATGATGCAAAAGATAAGTCCAAGAGCAAATCCGGTCACGCCAGGACCCATGCTATTGTAATCAACCTCGATGATAAGAGCAGATTCTCGGAAGAGGTCACCGTCTAAAGGTCCATCGAGATAACCTTCGAACCCTTCTCCTTCCCTTTTACTTTACTTTACTTTACTTTACTTATTTTTCCTTCATGACGAATGAACTAATAATACCGATTTACTATCCAAATATTTCTCTGCCTTTCGTGATATTTTACTTTTAAATACTTTTTCCTCGATTTCTCTTTTTAATTCATTTTTTAAAACCAAACTTTTTTTTATGTATTTTTATTTTTAACTCCAGCACGCCTTGCAATTTGTCCAACAGCGGATATTCGACGGATTGGCCTAACAGTGAGTGCGATTATAAACACGTAGATGTTTTTTATTCGAAAAATTGAACGAAGCATGGTAGAATCTTGAAAATGTAAGGAAGAATACGATTACTCCGTTTGAAATTCAAATCATATTTATTTGGTAAATTAAATGTACGTGTATTTACTTTCAGCTTATTTGTTTCTTTTTTTATTTTTTTTTTATTTGTTTGTTTACTTTTCTCCATTAACTGATGCGAGTCAATTTATTTAACGCGAGTATACGAGAGAGATATTGAAATGATATTTGCTGTGAAAACGAATGAAATAATAATAGAAAAAAGAAAAAAGAAGAAAAAAAACAGAAAAAATTAACACGCTTAAACTTTGCAAAAACTCGCCTAAACATGTAAATACGTTGCGACAACGCGTGCCCACGTGCGTGCTCTAAAAGTCTTGCCGTAATTATAAGCGAACAAAAAATTTGTAAATATCTTAAATATCTATTATATAAATATAAATATAAATATATAAATGTAATAATATAATATATATTTAACGAGATCAAAAAAGAATATGAAAAAATAAAGTGAAATAGGAACTGAAACCTATTTAATATATACGTAAGTATGCGAATTCAACGATTTCGACGTTGAATTAAAACCAATAAATAAAAAAATAAAACGAAATTTGTTCTAAACGGTTTGAAAAAAAAAATAAAAAATAAAAAAATAAAACGGACTCGAGTGATATAAAAAAAAAAAAAAGAAAAAGAAAGGAATATCGATTTCAGTCCGTTCTGCCATATCATTTTTTTGTAAATATTTTGTAAATAAAAGATAAAAGAAAAAGAAACTCGAATATCATCGCAAAACTAATGAAAATGAATTATCTTTTATCTAAACATTCGCAGAGACATGCGCGCGTCGATTACGTTACGAAAATGAATAGTTTATAAATATATTCGGTATAAAAACATAATTCTCTCTCATGCTTCATGATATTATGCAAAAGAAATACAAAAAAAAAAATATGAAAATATTTTAATTCCAAATAAGCGGAAAGTTCACTAGTCGAATCAAACGACAATCAATTTCTTTGACCATATTTTTGAATTCGCAACGATTTCGATTCCAACGCTAGTTGATAATTGAATTAACAAAAATATACAAATCTATAACTCGAAATAAAAATTGACCATTTAAGAAACCAAAAATCACGTTAGACATTGCTTAACGCTGTCAGGGATTGAAATAGTCGAATTTGTTTAATTAATTTAATATTTTCTGAACTTTTTTTTTTATGTAATTTTAAAGAATATACACATACGATAATAGAAACACTGATCGTAGAGTCCTATAAAAAAAAAACAAAATAGAACAAAATCGAAACTGAAAAATCGGTCTACGCGAACATAAGAAAAAATAAAATAAAATAAAATAAAAAATAAACAAACAAAAATGTTGTTGTAATTGTCAAAGGAAAAGGCGCGTTGTTCTATTATTAGTAAAGAAAAAGAAGAAATAAGAAAAAGAAATACTAATTCATTAAAATAGAAATAACAGTGCAGTAATTCTTAAAAAAGGGGAAGGGATTATTTCTCTAATATCCGCCATGAAATTTGATGCTGCGTTCAATGCTGCGTCAACGTACGATATGTATATCTTAGAAAAGAAATATCAGTAGTGATTTAAGATCGAGATAAGAAAATAATCATTAAATAAATAAATAAATAAATAAATAAATGAATAAATAAATAAATAAAAAGATATGGAAACATTCGTAAGACGCTACGTTTCGATCTAGAGTTCCTCGATTTTCTGCACGTTACTAGAAAGCACGAAACCCTCTTCCCACATCGAATTGAAATATCACTTGAAATGATATCGAATTATATAATATTTCTAACGATCGGGATTATTCTTGCAATTACGTTAAAAAAATCTAACGTTATTGTAATACGTCGCTGTTATTTATTGTACATAAGTAAATATTCACATGCATACGCCGTATATTCAATGAGTCATAGAAATATTTGAAGAGATTTTTTTGTTTTGTTACTTTTTTATAAAAAAAAAAAAAAAGAAAACAAATAAAGTGTCTTGAAATTTTATTATTCCTACAACGATAAAAATAAACAAACAAACAAACAAAATGTCTTTAGAAAGTTTTTCATAAAAATGTTGACTAATGTTTATATTTTTAATGGATCAAAATGTAATGGAACGAGCTACGCTGATTTAAAAGTTATTCTGCAATCTAGAAAATCTTATAAAATAATAATATTTAAAACATATTCTCATACTTTTATGACTCATTGTACATGATGAACATACACTCGCCGGACAGGTTCCATTTCAGACCTGATGTAAAATGAATGTCTTTCGATGTATGGTGTGTTCCACGTATCTATAAATACGTAATTACATACTTACATATATTAGAAGATTAGATATATTATGCGAGTACGAATCAACTTAAATTGTTTTTGTTTTAAATTCAAACAAAACAAAAAGAAGAATGATTTGTTTCCGAAAAATCTTGATTTATGTTCGACCCATGTGATTGAATGAAATAACACGTAAAATAAAAAAAAAATAAAATAAAAAAAAGAAGACGAACGACGAAGGATCCAAATTTTCTGCGTGTTTTTTATTTATCATACACCTTTCTCTACCTCCTATTTCCTTTTAATATTATAATGAATATCAATGAAATAATTCAATATATTATGCATAATAGATAAATAACAGAATATTAAATTCATATAAAATATGGGAGTTTCTGAACCTGTTTAGGGATCAATGAACCCAGAAATAACTAAAAGGAAATAGACATTTAACGAGACGTACCTGACAGAGAACCTAACACGAACATTTGGCAACAGGTGTACGCATATGTCACGGGTTCCATCAGAACTAATTATATAACACGTTGTATGCGGTATTTCTTGCTTGATCCAATCTACGAACACGTGGAATAGTTTAAAACCGAATAGGATTTTTACATCATTTTTTATTTTAAATATGTAGTATAAAAAATTATATTTTACAGTGTTACAACGCTCAAAATATTTTTCTATATAAAATGAATTTATATGTCACAATATGAGATATGTTAAAAATTTGTCTTGCAAATTATTGAAGATATGTAAAAATAAATTAGGTATTTTGCATACAATGTGTTAATTAATTTTAGAGAATCCCTCCCAGTTCTAATGAGATCTAATTGAGACATAGTTTTTTCTTACTACAAGCTTACAAATTTTCAAATCTTTGATTTTTAATAAGATTTGATAAGGTAAAAATAAATTAGACATTTTATTCTCGACAATTTCGAGATCGGACGTAAAATTTTGTCAACACAAATTTAAGTGAACGTTGCATATGTGATTATGTGTGGGATTTGTCTGAATACACGTGTTCCAAGTAGATTAAGTTGCAGCTACATAATATTAACTCTATTCTCTCGACTTTGCTCGTCGACATTCTCGTTAAAGAAGAAATTTACGATTACGATATTCTAATTATCTGTATCCTATTATAATTCCTAACACGTTGTTCCTGCACCAGCCGTTCTTAACTCGCGTATACTTTTCACCGTATGACTTTATTTTCACAAAGTTATACCTTACTCTATTTCCTATGTCTACTCTTCAGGGTTTTCCGCTTGAAGATACTCTTTCAAGAAAATGATCTTTACAAAACTACTCTCGTACGTGGTTATGATACACAGTAATGTATACTAGGTGTCCGAGTTTTTTCTAAACATACTGTGTCAGTCTATTCTACCAAAATAAGACAAAAATGTTCTATCAAAAAATAGGTCATTTAAAATGTTTATTTTAATAATTATTAATTTTCATTTAAAATGTTCGCGTTTAACACGACAAGGATTTTATTTATATTTCCAAACGATCACGTTTATCTAACTTATGTTTATTTATGACGTTTAATATTTCGAAACAATTCTTTTGAAGTTTCCTTGCGAAATAAAACCAATCGAAATACCTACAGTATTTTCAAATAAAAAATATTCAGACATTCTTTACGCGTACGAGCTATTGTAAAAGAATATCAACGCAAATTTCCTATCAGAAGTGTCAAGCATCGTTCAGTTTTATTTGAATGTTCATTCATGACTACGTGAACAAAATTCGTTTGATCCTACAGCAATGTATCGGCACTTTAAACAAGAAGTGAAGATGATTTACAATTTTTCTCATAACTTTTCAATAAATTTTGTTTATTTTCGTATATAGAATACGCTGACACATTTGACCAGGAAAACCTCAGACACCCTGTACATCCCATGATATGAGGTAGCATGTGTATTAGACCGGCTACATAAAACTTTACGTAAAATCTTTATAACGTCACAAAGATGAGTATTATACTTGATATATCTATATAATTTTATGATATACACTAGCCACTAAAAGTTTGGAGTCGCTACTTAAAATAAAAGAACAAAATTATTTGTAAAAAAAATTTAAATGCTTTTAAGGAGGCCACTGTGAATAATGCTTTTAAATACGCCACTGTGATAATTAAAAAAAACTTTTTTTATTTTTTGTATTTCTTTAAAGTATATATATACGTATTCGAAAATATGTAGATCAAATTTTAAGTTAAAATTCCAAAAATTGACCGAGTTACAGTTACTTTATCGAAACCAGGTAATGCGATCGGTTAGACAATAGATGAAATGTTAGAACCTAACAGGTAGGTACTTTTCTATTGTGAAATATCTTTTGTATTAGAAAAAAACGACATTGGAGATGCCGATGAAGAACCGTCATATGGCCAGAAACCCGATAGTTTAATATAAGTAACAATATACTAGGGAAAACATAACTTTATATCAAGAAAATGCGTTTTTCTCAAAAACTGCTCGTTCCCCTTTAAAGTAATCAAGATAGATTTATTTATCAACAATAACTTTGTGAGTTGAATAATTTATATTTTGCATTATTTTGGTATCAAGAAATATGCATTTTTCTTGAAATTAAAATTCCTTCGAAAAAAACACTTTTATATTTAATGAAAACAAGACATACTCTGTACAACTTTAAAATTAGTTTATCGAGACGAAATCAGAAAAATAATTTCAAACTTTTAACGGGTAGTGTATACGTGTGTAGGTATATAGAAAAATGTATGTAATAAAAATGTACAACCTCAACTGTGACGTTAAACTATGACGTTAAAAATATTCTGAAAAAGACAGTAAAAGGTAAGGGATATAAAACAGCATCCGTATTGTCTTATAACCGTGATTATTCCTAACCGTTCCTTTTCAAACCTATCCACAATACACGACTGACGATTTTTAATCGTTAAGTACGACAAATGGTTTCCAAGTTCTTCTCCCTAGAGCTTTTTGACTCTTCAAAGAAAACTGCCATTGTTCTTACCTTTCTCGGAAAGTTTCAAGTAAACTCAACTAGAAGAAATACATTTTAAAATCAAGGCCGTTGCGTGGTTAAAAGTCTAGAAAAAGAAACAAGATTTCTTAGATACATATTCACCAATATTTCCAGTTACATTTTCTATGGAATTTTAAATAATTATATTTCTTATTTAGAGATAATATGTGTGCCTTCAAAAATGCATTTATACATATATTTTAAAAGGTAGTCTTTTAAGGTGCACAAATAAAAAAAAATCAAAAAGGTTTGATGTTGAATCCCACGATAATCACCTGTAACAAAAAGAAAAATATATTAATCATACAGTCAATTGACACAGTAGCCTGACATATAAATCGTCCAATTCGCAGATGCACTTTTCTCTCAATTGAATTCTCTATTTATTTTTATCAAATCTCTACTTCACGTTACATAAAAGTAAATTTAAACGCGTGATTTTACATTTACATAAAATATATAAAAATAAAGAAATAAGAAAAGAACAAATATTAAACTACAAAAAATAATATTTATTAAGTATTATGAACTACTTTTAAACTGCATTATAAGGAAAAGAAAAATTGCAAATTTAAAAAAATACGATCATAGGGAAAAATCTTAAATAAAAAAGAAGAAAAGAGAAATTACTGTAATATTTACCGAACGTTATTTAATCTTCAAAATTTAATAATACGAACATTTTCAAATTGTTGACTCGAATTAACTAAACACGTGTGCATCTTTTCGACGATACAGACACGAATTTGGCGTCTCAAGGAGATGGAATGGTCCGTCATCTCCAATTACAACTACAAATTACTGACGAGCAAGAAAGTAATATAATAAAATATGAAATATGACTAGAGAGCTATTCTCGAAGAGTTCGAACTTGCTGTTGAACTTTTGAAAATAACTCAATAGTCTATGTAGTTGCCCTCTTCAGCCACAATTAAGTGGGGGCCTCTTCGGCAATTAGCCTCTTCGGCATTTAGCCTCTTCTTTCTTCATCCCTGAAAACTGCATTGGACATTTTGTACGAAAATGCGAGCAAGATAAAATCTCTCATACTTTTTTTTGCAAATTAACTCGTATTTTGTTTGATGATTCTAATTCTCAATTATGAAAAAATTAATTTACATTCTCCGTTAGTTATTCAAGCTCGTGGACCAACAATGAACTTAGAGTTCATTGAAATATACACGAGCACAATTAAACGAAAGTCCAAGCAGATCATTTTAATCGATGACCTAAAAACACGTCGCACTTTTAATTCCAAGTAAGAAAATAGAATTGAAATAAATAATGCAATAAATGTTATGCATTTTCTTGCAATATTTTCATTTCATTCATTCGTTATATTTCTAAATAAGAAGATCGCGATAGTGCGAAGTGCTAATATTATAATACTTAAAACTAAGTATCAAATGGATCAAAGTATTTGCGAATTTGTTCGACTCTATTTCGTCTGAGATAGAATCGAAATAGAAATGAATCTTTCAAATCGGTGCAAATTCCTTTGAATCTCATGATACATAATAAAAATTACAGAAGAATTACAAAAAAATATTTACAAAGTAAGCATAATAGAATGAATAAAACAAAAATTTTTGTAACAATTCTGTATAAACCAGGAGGCCACATTTCCACTCCGGAGTGGAAACAAACCTAATGCCTTCTCCGGGCCCTACCTGCTTAAAATTAAAGTGTTCACTTTCGCTCAAAGAAGTATGCTACCTGCCTGGCAATTACCCGTATTTAAAAAGAGCAAACATACATGCATACCCACCCACTCACTCCACGATTCTCTCACATACCACCAGGGTGCAAAAGCCTAAACTAGAGAGCATGCCCCGGGGCACCTCCGACACCCTAGTTCAAACGCGTGTTTTCTAAACTTATGGGGAGTACGTACCAATGCTGTAATCGACTGCCAAGGCTAATGATTATTGCAATGATGACTAAAGCAAAAATACTGGTACATACTAGTATATATCAGCATACTAATATAATACAAGTATTGTCATATTTCCACAAATAAATGTGGGAAGTCTACTATTCAAAACGATTCGAAAAAAAAAAATGAGAAAAATTTAATATAAATAGAAAAATACAGCCGTGTGTATTTTTCATATCACACCTAACTCTAGGTGTGCTATACTAAGTAGTATTCTAAGTGATAAATAATGCAATAATTAAAAACTATCGCGAAACGATGTACAGTACACACTACCTAATACGCACACACAGGTGTAAAGTACATCGTGCAATCACTAGCACAATGACAGCCGCCAATAGGGGGGAAAAAACTTAAAATTAAACCTATACTAACCGTTTCTCACCCATACGAGTAGCACCTGGGCACACGTATAGATGAGAACGCAGAAAGTATAGGGGGGAGAAACGGGAGATTAGTATATTAGAAGCTGAAAATCCTGATCTAAAAAATATGATTAAATACACATAAATACATAACACATAAATACATTTTTATAAAAATTCATCTAAGCGGCTAAGGACTCTACAATTTATTTAATAAATAATGACTTTGAATATCTTTGAATATCTTTTAATATATTTCAAAACCTCGGACGACTCCTTTCATTAAGTTGGCTGTTCTAATAAAAGAACTGGGCTTTGAGCCACCACTTAACTGCTAGAATCTATCCGTCGCGAATGAGTTTGTTTTCTTGCTCATTTATTTATAATATCGAAACATCGATATATCAAAATTAATCGCGATTAGATAAACTAAGTACGAAGCAATGCATGTAAGACATTTATTACATGCTTTTCTGGACAAAAACGAGTAAATAAATGCTCGATTTCACCAGTACTAACCACGAACAAAACACGTAATAAAAAAGAAAGTGCATTTATTAATTGCATTATTAATTAAATGAATTTAACCGGTGAGACAAGAAAACCTATCTTGAACTAATATAAAATATACAATTCAATATAAAATACAATATACAATTTTCATGAGTAACTCCTAGAAAGGAATTACTCATGTGCTCGTCACTAATTTATTGGAATAATTACAACCAGTAACTCGTGCCGATTAGGACCTTTCATCCTCGACATGATTGAGCACCGGAGGGACTTTAAATTTTTTGACTCACTGCGTAAGAAGTTCTACGATGGCTCCAAAACACTCCTACTTCGTAGCAAGTATAGCAGTCTAACGATCAGAAAGCTCCACGGTATGCTATTGAAGAAGACCCATAGAAGACCCATAGAAGACCCATAGAAGATCAATCGAAGATCCATCGAAGATCCATCGAAGATCCATTGATGATCCATCGAAGAATTCATCCCACATCTTTGATAAGGTAGAAAGTCCGTCGTCATATCTGTAAAATAAAATAAAACATAACGATAAATTATCTGCAATATAATCCAAAATCATATAAAAAAGAATCGAATAAAATGTTAATAAAAATGAATACTTACAATGCATTTCAATGGGATGAAATTCAATTGCACTACGGTGATGCACCTCGCGTGAATCTAAAAACGCGGTATAAACGAAAATAAGAAACTATAGATGAGTTTCTTATCGCGAAACCGAAATTTTATTATACGGCGAACAACACTGATTCTAATTCGCGTTTGATTTTAATTTGTTTTACGCCCGATCACTGATTCTACAACTGCTTCCAAAGACTGCTTTGCACACAGTCAATGCAAGTAAAAAGATCTTCATTGATGCACTGGCTCTAATACGCGAACAGTCTGTGCGACTGTTTTAAAATAAAAATACAACTTTTCTCGAACAAAGTCTAATGCAATTACTGCTTTGGTCGCAGTCAATTTAATATGAAAAATTTCTAATACAATCGCGTAACACGAACGAATTGAAATGAGCGAACGAACGTGCTTCTAATCCGTGATTTTAATTATATTCAATCGATACAACACTCCCGTATATTGCTTCGCGCACGATTGCAATCTGAAACAGAAATAAAAAACAATACTATTAATATCATTACTATTACTAAAAACAATTAAAATGTTTGTTGAATTATTAAATACAAAAATATACTCACTTTGTATCTCCATCGATGAATGCACGATGGGTCTCCTACCCTTAGGATGACGATGACGATGCACTAACACTGATTCTAAAACTGCATTACATGCAGTTAATTCAATTAACACTAGATTAATGGACTAACAATAAACCAATTTGACTCATATCAAATGTCTTTGCTACATATGCTACATATATATAAAATTTTAATATTATTTTTTTTACATATACTTTGATTTTTAATACCATAATGAAATATATGTAAATATTAATTCCTCCCCTCTACCCATTCCTTCATACAAACAATTTTTGTAAGTTTTTAAAAAATAGTAAATGAAACAATAATGACAAAATCTAGTGTTAAACGAATTTCCAAATGAATTTAATTAATAAATTGTAACACTATTCCAACGATGATCTGAAACAAAAATAAAAACAAGATTATATAGACCATTGATATAAAAACATTATTATAATTATTTAGAAAATGTTATATAAAAATTGACTTACATTTATTCTTCAGTGATGAATGCACGATGGGTATCCTACCCTTAGGATGACGATGAGCACACGTTTAAACCGAATAAAAGAAACTTGCGGAGTTTCTTAACCGAGCAAACGAAACTTTTCCATACGGCGTACAACACTGATTCTACTTTTCGATTTTTTTATATTTTATTTTATCGATGCAACACACGAGTACTTCATTGCCACACGCACGATTGCAATGATGTTCTGAAACAGAAAAAGAAAAAGAATAATTAATATCATCGTTATAATAAAAAACCATTAAAGTTATCATAGAAATGTTTGATACTAAAATATACTTACTTTTAGTCTTCATTGATGACTGCAGGATGGGTATCCTACCCTTAGGATGACGATGAATAAAATAAAATTAAAGAAAACTCTGTAAAGCTGAAACATACTAGAAAGATTATATTACATACAATTAAATATTACAATATTTCCTGAAATCATTCCTGAAGGCATTGCACACTTTAAAAAATATTCTATCATAAAGAATCAATATAAATTCAAGCAATATTAATTGCCTTAATCTCACTACTTGTATAATATTACATACAAAGTATGTAATGTTATTTAAAATATTAATTGAAAATTTTTTAAGTTATAATATATAACTCAATAAAGAGTAATCTAAAAAATAAAACTTTTTTATACTATTCTATCTAATGAGAAACTTATTAAAGTATTTAATGTTAGAATGTAGAAGTATTAAACGTTAGATAACGTTAGAAATAAAATCAATAAATAGTTTAATACGTCACGTTCGTTAGATCTTTACTCGTTGAAGGACGGAAGGGGAATGAAGATCTCTCTGCGTATATCTCGTAGAGGTATCGAATGTTCGGTGCTCGACTGTTTACGTTTCGTTTCGACGGTTATTCTTCTGTTTTCACCTCGAGAAATTCCTACAAATATACATACACATTCATAGTTGCTTGAAGGTGAATGTTTTGTTTTCTTTCTTTCTCTCTCTCTCTCTCTCTCTCTCTCTCTCTCTCTCTCTCTCTCTCACTCACTCTTTCTATACATTTCTATATGGCTTAAAAAAAGAATAACGCTTACCTCAATGAATATGAAGATAAAAAAAGAGTAAACACAATTATTAGAACGGGTGTATGAATTCGTTCTGGACTCTCCAATGCTCGGAAATCTAAGAGAAATAAAAAATAAAATTACATTAGTACAATATAAAGAAAATCAAATACATGAGTGTATGTGTACGAGTGGTTAACCTAACTTATGTATATATGCCTGTATGTGTGTGTGTATATTAATTTAATACGACATATTATCTTTGAAGACATAATTATGAAAAATAATTAATTAGAGCATCATTATAGATGATAATAAGTATCGATACCGTGAAAATAAGTTGGAAATTAGAAAATAATATTGTTAAATAACATTGGTGAAATTGGCAGGAAGCCGAGATACATCGATGTTATATTCTCACAGATACCTTTCGAACTTTTTAATATTTCCTTTTGAAAACACTCACGTATGAAAATCTTATATGTAGCTATCGTTTGGTATATAATAGAAAGGTGTAAAATACTTTTCAATTACCTGAATTAAAAGGGATGATGCAATACGCTGGAACATATACAGCTGACAGATTTCGAACATGGCGGTGCCTACGTCACAGTGATCGCCGCTGTGACGTACAGTCCATGCACGTAGTTGTATACGGGGTAGTCACCCGCAAAAAGACATAGCGTCATCTGATGACGTCACGGCTGCTTGATGATTTTGCATTTTTTCCATCTATTATAGAAAAATATCGAATAGTTAAAAATACGATATAGGAACATAAAAATTGTCGAAATATATACTTTATTAATCCAAACAATCAAAATTGATAATTATAATTCGATATCTATAGAAATTATGCCATTAAACAAGAAAAATATATGTATATATAATTGCTTAGAAAAATGCATACCAATGTACATGGAATTTTTTTCTACGCAAAAATTTTTTATCCTCGACATTATCGTAATCTTTCGATTATATCATTTGGAAGTTATTTGTTAGAAGAATCTGTTAGTACATAGAAAAATTATTTACGTTAGAATATAATTTTTAATTACCTGAGATTAACGGGACGACATAGCATCCGTCCGATCTCCAGCACCGACGCCGCGAAAAGAAAGAGGAATGATCAGCAAAGAGCCCTGATTGGCTGATAATTATTAACATTGTAAATGAGCAATTAAAAATTCCGAGTAACCAATAGAGATGTATTTCACGCACACAAGCTTGCCCCGTCACACGTACGTAACTCGCCTTTCTTCATGACCACTCTAGTCAATCTTAATATGATAATTTATTTATTAAATAAATAAAAAATTTATTCTATTTTTCTATTTAAGGTACACGTATCTTGTTAATATTTAAAAAATAACGAAAAGAATAAAGACAATATGCACTATAATCCTTATCACACAGAACAGAAAAACATACATAATTTATTTATTACAATAATTAAATATAAATTTTATGAATTATTATAATTATCTATTTACTAATCCAATTAATAATTATTGTTATCTAATTTATTTTTCTATTAGGTGTATACGATCCTTGGTAATATTAAAAAAATAACGAGTAAAATAAAGACAATATACAGTAAAAACTTTATCACATGGCAACGTTCTGATTTAAACATTCCTTCAATTTTTATGTAATTGTTTAAACTAATATACGTTTGTTTTAACGTCCCTATGCAATGATGACTTTGGATAATAAAATTTTTATCCAGAAAAAAATCACATTAAAATTATTTTATGTTCAAAGTATGTTAATAAGTATGTAATGTTTAAACCAGTACATATGTGTTTAAACAATCTGAAATATAAAGAGATTGCATTAGAATATTAATATAATTGTTAAATAATCGATAGGAGTGTCTATTGTTGTCTAAAAACTCGGAATATATGATCTATGTATCGTCCCCATCGAAATCCACCGTTGAAATGAGACGTTGTCCTCTATGAAAGTACTTTTATTAAATGTTGTTTACAAGACCTTCCAAACGATGCGCATGTGTATAAAGGGTGTCATACATCTAATACATAATCCTTAAGATTAAAACGTTATGATATTCATATTTTTATCTATTTTGTGTAATTATTTTAATGCTCCTGCGCAGTGAGGACTTCGAGGGTAAAATTTAGCTGCAATATAAGAAAAGTGCATTAGTGCATTAAAATAATTGTTAATCAATACGTAATGTACACGTATATGTAAATGAAAAAAGAAAGTACATTTCTCTAAACAATTATACAACCAATCTATTAAAACAATGAATAAACGATATACTAATGGAAAATGTGAATTATTAAAGTTTACCATTATGATAGAAGAAAGCTGAGGTGTTTGCTCATTTAAATACCAAAAATATTGCCAGGATTCATTTTAAAATCTTGTAAACTCTTCTTTTATGTATGTACTTGATACACAAAACAATAAGGAAGCCTAATAGATGCTGTACTTTTCCAAATCTTCAAATACTTGCAAATCTGAAAATCATAAGATTGTATTAGTAAAGTATCAAGCTATCCTTGTTAATATTTAAAAACTAATGTGTAGAATAAAGACAATATACACTATAAACTTTATCACACTGCACAGAAAAACACACAAAATTCATTTTTTTAATTAATCGAAAATAATTTTATTTTCCTATTAAGTGTACACGTTCCTTATAATATTTAAAAAATAAGGAATAAAATAAAGAGGTTATACACTGAAAACAGCACAGAAAAACACAAGCGTATAGAAAAGAAACCTCCTTGCAGATATTTTTAAAACAATTAAGATAAAGCACTGTAACCATCCTTAAAGAATGAAAATAACAAGAGTTTTTCCATATCAATACAGAATATGGGAATTTATACTTTCATAGTTGGCATGAAAGATGTCAATTGTTTTGTTTCAATTTATTTTAATTCTTTAAGGATGGCTACAGTGCCGTATGTCAATTGTTTTAAAGATTTCTATATAATGATGTTTCATCTCTATAAGATTGTGTTTCCCTCTGGCATGCGATGTCAAGTGTTTTAAAAGTATCTGTAACGAGGTTTCTTTTCTATACAATAGTGTTTTTCTGTGCAATGTGACAAAGTTTTTAGTTTATATTGTCTTTATTCTACACGTTATTTGTTAGCATATATTTGATTTGTTTATATTATACCAATGCAGTGTTACTTTTTACTTTTTTTACATTTCCAAACATTGGAAGAATACAGCATGAATACATATACTCATTGTCAATCTAATTTTGTTTACTTTTCTATCTAAATAATAATTGTGTTAACTTTTTTATATTGATATCAGTTGTGGTAAATTTATCTCTTTTCTTTTATAACATAAAGAGGAGTAATATAAAAAGTATGAGAAGGGGAAAGAGACAGAGAGAGACATCTTATACAAATATCATACATATACATATATAGACTCGTTCGGTTTGCTTGATACTTTACTAATACAATCTTATGATTTTCAGATTTGCAAGTATTAGAAGATTTGGAATTGCACAATATCAAATAGGATTTCTCCTTGTTTTATGTACCAAGTATTTATATATAAGAAGAACTTGGAAGATTTTAAAATGAATCCAGCCAATTTTGTTATGGTATTCAAACGAACAAACACGTCAGCTTTCTTCCATCATAATGATAAACTTTAATAATTCACATTTTCCCTTAGTATATTGTTTATTCATTGTTTTAATATATTGGTTGTATAATTGTTTAGAGAAATGTACTTTCTTTTTTCATTTCCATATACGTGTACATTACGTATACATTAACAATTATTTTAATGAACTAATGCACTTTTCTTATATTGCAGCTAAGTTTTACCCTCGAAGTCCTCACAGCGCAGGAGCATTAAAATAATTACACAAAATAGATAAAAATATGAATATCATAACGTTTTAATCTTAAGGATTATGTATTAGATGTATGACACCCTTTATACACATGCGCATCGTTTGGAAGGTCTTGTAAACAACATTTAATAAAAGTACTTTCATAGAGGACAACGTCTCATTTCAACGGTGGATTTCGATGGGGACGATACATAGATCATATATTCCGATCTTTTAGACAACAATAGACATTCCTATCGATTATTTAACAATTATTTTAATATTCTAATGCAATCTCTTTATATTTCAGATTGTTTAAACACATATGTACTGGTTTAAACATTACATACTTATTAACATACTTTGAATATAAGATAATTTTAATGTGATATTTTTCTGAATGAAAATTTTATTATACGAGGTCATCACTGTACAGAAACGTTAAAACAAATGTACATTAGTTTAAACAATTACATTTAAATTGAAGGTATGTTTAAATCAGAACGTTGCAATGTGATTAAGTTTTTAGTATATTGTCTTTATTTTACTCGTTATTTTTTAAATATTAACAAGGAACGTATTCACCTAATAGAAAAAAAAATTGGATAATAATAATTATTAATTGGATATATATAATAGTAATTATAAATTGTTATAATTATAAATAATAATAAAATGAATTTTTGATTTATTTAATAAATAAATTATGTGTATTTTTCTGTTTGGTGTTGTAAGGTTTATAGTGCATATTGTCTTTATTCTTTTCGTTATTTTTTAAATATTAACAAGATACGTGTACCTTAAATAGAAAAATAGAATAAATTTTTTATTTATTTAATAAATAAATTATCATATCAAGCTTGACTAGCGTGGTCATGAAGAAAGGCGAGCTACAGCAAGTACGTGTGACGGGGCAAGCTTGTGTGCGTGAAATACATTTTATTGGTTATTCGGAATTTATAATTGGTCACTTTACGAGTAAATAATTATCAGCCAATCAGCTTATCAGCCGAAATAATTATCAACCAATCAGGGCACTTTGCTAATTTTCTTTCTTTCTTTTCCGCGGCGTCGGTGCTGGAGATCGCACGTATACAACGTCGTCCCGTTAATCTCAGGTAATTAAAAAGGTATTTTACACCTTCCTATTATATATCAAACGATAGCTACACACAAGATTTTCATACATGAGTGTTTTTAAAACGAAATATTAAAAAGTTCGAAAGACATCTGTGAAAATATAATCATCGGTGTATGTCGGCATCCCGCCAATTTCACCAATGTTTCTTAACAATAGCTTTTTCCAATTTTCAGCTTTTTTCATGGTATCGATATTTACTACCATCTCTAATGATGCTCTAATTAATTATTTTTCATAATTATGCATTCAAAGATCATATTTCGTGTTAAATTTGATTTTTATCGCATACACACACGTACAGGCATATATACATAAGTATAGGTTAACCGCTCGTACACATACACTCATATATTTGATTTTTTTTATATTGTACTAATGTAATTTTCTTTTCTTTTATACTTTTTTAGATTTCGGAGCATTAGAAGAGTCCAGCAGAAATACATATACTCAGTCAAACAATTGTGTTTACTCTTTTTTATCTTCATATTCATCGAGGTAAGCGTTCTTCTTTTTTTAAGCTATGTGACATATAGAAATGTATAGAAAGAGTGAGAACGAGAGTGTAGAGGGAGAGAGAATAGAAAACAAAACATTCACCTACAGACAATTATGAATGTGTATGTATATTTGTAGGAGTTTCTCGAGGTGAAAACAGAAGAAAGACAACCAAAAACAAAACGTAAACAGCTAAGCACCGAACGTTAGACACTCTCAAGGATAAGCAGTAACGTATCTCATTCCCCTTCCGTCCTTCATCGAGTAAAGATCTAACGAACGTGACGTATTAAACTACTTATTGATTTTATTTCTAATCTCATCATTATTGAATTAATCGTTTAAAAAGTTTATTATAACATTGGACAGTATAACAATTGATACACTTGTTAAGTTATTCTTTATTGAGTTTACAACTACAGTTATTGTCTTCTTTAGACTTCTTTAAAGATTTTTACTAATAATTATTAATAATATTTTATATTTTATATTTTATATGCAATTTTATACAAGTAATGAGATTTAGGCAACTGATATTGCTTTGGTTTGTATATTGAAATATAAAGCAAGCACTATCAAACAAATAGTTGCATACTTTGATAAATTCCATAAATATTGTTTAACTTTTACTTTTAATAATTTTAATTCTTCATGATAGAATATTTTTTAAAGTGTGCAATGCCTTCAGGAATGATTTCAGGAAATATTGTAATATTTAATTGTATGTAATATAATCTTTTTAGTATGTTTCAGCTTTTCAGATTTTTTCTTTAATTTTATTTTATTCATCGTCATCCTAAGGGTAGGATATCCATCCTGCAGTCATCATTGAAGACTAAAAGTAAGTATATTTTAGTATCAAACATTTCTATGATAACTTTAATGGTTTTTTATTATAACGATGATATTAATTGTTCTTCTTCTTTTTCTGTTTCAGAACATCATTGCAATCGAGCGCGTAGGCAATGAAATACTCGTGTGTTGCATCGATAAAATAAAATATAAAAGAATCGGAAAGTAGAATCAGTGTTGTACGCCGTATGGAAAAGTTTCGTTTGCTCGGTTAAGAAACTCCGCAAGTTTCTTTTATTCGGTTTAAACGTGTGCTCATCGTCATCCTAAGGGTAGGATACCCATCGTGCATTCATCACTGAAGAATAAATGTAAGTCAATTTTTATATAAGACATTTTCTCAATAATTATAATAATGTTTTTATATCAATGGTCTATATAATCTTGTTTTTATTCTTGTTACAGATCATCGTTGGAATAGTGTTACAATTTATTAATTAAATTCATTTGGAAATTCGTTTAACACTAGATTTTGTCATTATTGTTTCATTTACTATTTTTTAAAAACTTACAAAAATTGTTTGCATGAAGGAATGGGTAGAGGGGAGGAATTAATATTTACATATATTTCATTATGGTATTAAAAATCAAAGTATATTTTAAAAAAATAATATTAAAATTTTATATATATGTATCATATGTAGCAAAGAAATTTGAAATAGACAGTCAAATTGGTTTATTGTTAGTCCATTAATCTAGTGTTAATTGAATTAACTGCATGTATTGCATGTAATGCAGTTGTAGAATCAGTGTTAGTGCATCGTCATCGTCATCCTAAGGGTAGGAGACCCATCGTGCATTCATCGATGGAGATACAAAGTGAGTATATTTTTGTATTTAATAATTCAACAAACATTTTAATTATTTTTAGTAATAGTAATGATATTAATAGTATTGTTTTTTATTTCTGTTTCAGATTGCAATCGTGCGCGAAGCAATATACGGGAGTGTTTTATCGTTTAAATAGATAATTAAAATCACGGATTAGAAGCACGTTCGTTCGCTCATTTCAATTCGTTCGTGTTACGCGATTGTATTAGAAATTTTTCATATTAAATTGACTGCGACCAAAGCAGTAATTGCATTAGACTTTGTTCGAGAAAAGTTGTATTTTTATTTTAAAACAGTCGCACAGACTGTTCGCGTATTAGAGCCAGTGCATCAATGAAGATCTTTTTACTTGCATTGACTGTGTGCAAAGCAGTCTTTGGAAGCAGTTGTAGAATCAGTGATCGGGCGTAAAACAAATTAAAATCAAACGCGAATTAGAATCAGTGTTGTTCGCCGTATGATAAAATTTCGGTTTCGCGATAAGAAACTCATCTATAGTTTCTTATTTTCGTTTATACCGCGTTTTTAGATTCACGCGAGGTGCATCACCATGGTGCAATTGAATTTCATCCCATTGAAATGCATTGTAAGTATTCATTTTTATTAACATTTTATTCGATTCTTTTTTATATGATTTTGGATTATATTGCAGATAATTTATCGTTATGTTTTATTTTATTTTACAGATATGACGACGGACTTTCTACCTTATCAAAGATGTGGGATGAATTCTTCGATGGATCATCGATGGATCTTCGGTGGATCTTCGATGGATCTTCGATGCATCTTCTCCTATACCATATTAAGGCATTCTTCGATGATGAGACTACAACACTTGCTGGGAAGTAGGAGTGTTTTGGAGCCATCGTAGAACTTCTTACGCAGTGAGTCGAAAAATTTAAAGTCCCTCCAGAGCTCAATCATGTCGAGGATGAAAGGTCCTAATCGGCACGAGCTACTGGTTGTAATTATTTAAAGAAATTATTGACGAGCACATGAGTAATTCTTCTTTTGGAATTTCTCATGAAAATTACATATTCTATTGTGTGTTATATTGTATGTCTTATTAGTTCAGGATAGGTTTTCTTGTCTCACCGGTTAAATTCATTTAATTAACAGTGCAATTAATTAATGCACTTTCTTTTTATTACGTGTTTTGTTCGTGGTTGGTAGTGGTGAAACCGAGCATTACTTTACTCGTTTTTGTCCAGAAAAGCATGTAATAAATGTCTTACATGCATTGCTTCGTACTTAGTTTATCTAATCGCGATTAATTTTGATATATCGATAATTCGATATTACAAATAAATGAGCAAGAAAACAAACTCATTCGCGACGGATAGATTCTAGCAGTTAAGTTGTGGCTCAAAGCCCAGTTCTTTTATTAGAACAGCCAACTTAATGAAAGGAGTCGTCCGAGGTTTTGAGTTATATTAAAATATATTAAAAGATATTAAAAATTATTATTTACCAAATAAATTGTAGAATCCTTAGCCGCTTAGATAAATTTTTATAAAAATGTATATTTATGTGTTATGTATTTATGTGTCTTTAATCATATTTTTTAGATCAGGATTTTCAGCTTCTAATGTACTAATCTCCCGTTTCTCCCCCCTATACTTTCTGCGTTCTCATCTATGCGTGTGCCCAGGTGCTACTCGTATGGGTGAGAAACGGTTAGTATAGGTTTAATTTTAAGTTTTTTTCCCCCTATTGGCGGCTGTCATTGTGCTAGTGATTGCACGGTGTACTTTACACCTGTATGTGCGTATTAGGTAGTGTACTGTACATCGTTTCGTGATAGTTTTTAATTAATGCATTATTTATCACTTAGAATACTACTTATTATAGCACACCTAAAGTTAGGTGTAATATAAAAATACACATGGTGGTATTTTTCTATTTATATTAAATTTTTCTCATTTTTTTTTTCAAATCGTTTTGCATAGTAGAGTTGCTGCATTTATTTGCAGAAACTTTGATATACTCGTATATTACTAGTATGCTGATATATACTAGTATTTACCAGTATTTTTGCTTTAGTCATATTTGCAATAATCATTAGCCTTGGCAGTCGATTACAGCATTGGTACGTACTCCCATAAGTTTAGAAAACACGCGTTTGAACTAGGGTGTCGGAGGTGCCCCGGGGCATGCTCTCTAGTTTAGGCTTTTGCACCCTGGTGGTATGTGAGAGAATCGTGGAGTGAGTGGGTGGGTACGTATGTATATTTGCTCTTTTTAAATATTGGTAATTGGCAGGCAGGTAGCATACTTCTTTGAGCGAATGTGAAAACTTTAATTTTAAGCAGGTAGAATCCAGGAAAGGCACGAGGTTTGCTTCCACTCCGGAGTGGAAATTCCGCCTCCTGGTTTATACAGAATTGTTACAAAAAAATTTTTTTTTATTCATTCCACTATGGTTCCTTTTTAAATTTATTTTGTAACTCTTCTGTAATCTTGATTATGTATCATGAGATTCAAAGGAATTTGCAACGATTTGAAAGATTTAGTTCTATTTCGATTCTATCTCAGACGAGATAGAGTCGAACAAATTCGCAAATACTTTGATCTATTTGATACTTAGTTTTAAGTATTATAATATTAGCACTTCGCACTATCGCGATCTTCTTATTTAGAAATATAACGAATGAATGAAATGAAAATATTGCAAGAAAATGCATAACATTTATTGCATTATTTATTTCAATTCTATTTTCTTACTTGGAATTAAAAGTGCGACGTGTTTTTAGGTCATCGATTAAAATGATCTGCTTGGACTTTCGTTTAATTGTGCTCGTGTATATTTCAATGAACTCTAAGTTCATTGTTGGTCCACGAGCTTGAATAACTAACGGAGAATGTAAATTAATTTTTTCATAATTGAGAATTAGAATCATCAAACAAAATACGAGTTAATTTGCAAAAAAAAGTATGAGAGATTTTATCTTGCTCGCATTTTCGTACAAAATGTCCAATGCAGTTTTCAGGGATGAAGAAAGAAGAGGCTAAATGCCGAAGAGGCTAATTGCCGAAGAGGCCCCCACTTAATTGTGGCTGAAGAGGGCAACTACATAGACTATTGAGTTATTTTCAAAAGTTCAACAGCAAGTTCGAACTCTTCGAGAATAGCTCTCTAGTCATATTTCATATTTTATTATATTACTTTCTTGCTCGTCAGTAATTTGTAGTTGTAATTGGAGATGACGGACCATTCCATCTCCTTGAGACACCAAATTCGTGTCTGTATCGTCAAAAAGATGCACATGTGTTTAGTTAATTCGAGTCAACAATTTGAAAATGTTCGTATTATTAAATTTTGAAGATTAAATAACGTTCGGTAAATATTACAGTAATTTCTCTTTTCTTCTTTTGTATTTAAGATTTTTCCCTATGATCGTATTATTTAAATTTGCAATTTTTCTTTTCCTTAGAATGCATTTTAAAAGTAGTTCATAATACTTAATAAATATTATTTTTTGTAGTTTAATATTTGTTCTTTTCTTATTTCTTTATTTTTATATATTTTATGTAAATGTAAAATCACGCGTTTAAGTTTACTTTTATGCAACGTGAAGTAGAGATTTGATAAAAATAAATAGAGAATTCAATTGAGAGAAAAGTGCATCTGCGAATTGGACGATTTATATGTCAGGCTACTGTATCAATTGACTGTATGATTAATATATTTTTCTTTTTGTTACAGGTGATTATCGTGGGATTCAACATCAAACCTTTTTGATTTTTTTCTATTTGTGCACCTTAAAAGGCTACCTTTTAAAATATATGTATAAATGCATTTTTGAAGGCACACATATTATCTCTAAATAAGAAATATAATTATTTAAAATTCTATAAAAATGTAACTTGAAATATTGGTGAATATGTACCAATGATTTTTAATATTGTTTTTATTAATATGTTTAATTAATTAACATTGTTTTAGATCTTACATAAGACTTTAGTGGAACTACTTATGGTATGATTATTATAATAATAATAATAATAACAATAGTAATAGGCATAGAATAATATAACATACTTTTTTAATTTTATTCTACTTTTTTATTGTTATTCTTTACGTATATTTTGAATTGCATTGAAACGCAAACCTTTAAATATCTCAATTTAAGGCTATATGGAGTTAGGCCACTTTCAAAATAAACGGCTCATATATATATATTTTCTTTTTCCTTTTTGAATATTCATTAACATTTTTATTCTATCCCGGATTATTATCGGCAACGTCCTTGATCGTTCTCTTTTTTTATATATATATATTCCCTAGCGATTGGTTGAAAATTACATTGAAAAAGTCATTTTCCAGTCGGTATAGAGATCCCTCGGAGCTTCGAAAATAATGAAATATAAAATAGAAATAAATGCAAATAAGTGTTGGTAGAGAAGTAACTCGAACCCGTATCTGATAACGAAAATACCGGACAAGCAAATATTTCTATGATCGATTGTACGCGTGTGTGGGTGCGTGTACTTACATGAATGGAAATTTTTCTAATAAATGAAACATTAGAGGGATAGAGGTTTTTCCTCGCTTGTCTCTATCGATGTATTACGCTGTTCATGCCTGCCGGCGAAAGTTAACAGCTAATTAGTTGCCTAATAGAATTAATGGCTATGATGGTCATGCGCCCAACACACATTACTTAATTGTATTATTAGCCTGAGAAGCTTATAGCCACTCACTCTCTCTCTCTATACAGGGTGAGTCAGAATTAATTGAACACCTGAATATCTCTGTTGAATTTAAAAACCATCAAAAATGTCTACGTCCTAATCAAAAAATGATTTCAAAGTGCTCACATGATCGTCGTAACGTATTTTGTAGCTTTAAATCTAACAGAGATATTCTAATTCCCGATTAATTCTGACTTACCTTGTATATTTTATTTCTAGTGTGCATCGTGTTTAGCGAAAAGGAAACAAATAAAAAAAATAGAATAAATAGACAATATATGTGTATGTAGGTGTTCTTCGTTAATGCGTTTCATTTTTCTCTACTTATACGACAATCGTTCCGCGGATTTTTTATATGAAAAGAAATTCCGGAATATTCCCTGCTATTACGTACATTTCTCGCGGTAAAAATTCGACTAACAATAAGATGAAAACTCAACTTAAATCCGACAGTATTATAGTCGAGAGAAAAAAAAAACAGGATTATCTTATTACTTTATCTGCCGAGATATTTATTTACTGATTTTTATCGTAATTATCATTTTGTTCATCTTCCACCATCGAAATCTTGGCTTTTAGGATGATTAATAAATACGCAATGTTATGTTTTCGAATTGTTATTTTTTAATATTCTTGTTACTTCAGTATTTAAAAACGTATGCGTTTTTGATATTCTTCATATTTTGTTGATTTAAATATAGAATCAGTAAATTAACATTCACGTTCACGTACATTTTGAAATATCTTTTAAAGAGATAATCGCATTTACATTTCAATAGATAATCAATTCGAATCGTGTAGCACTTTACGTTTCTCTAATAAAGTACTCAATTAAAAGATTAATAGTTTGAATTTATAATTGATAACACAGTGTCTACTGTGTACGTGGATATTCGTTTGTAAAATCAGCATTGCTTATACGTTACATGATATGTATTTACATATCTATTCATTAATATTCCATCCTTGATAAATCGAGCAAATGAAGTAAATGATCGCTACAACGCATAAATTCAAAACACAATTGCAACGCGTAATATCAAATGATTCAAATATTTTATTCTTTTTTTTTTATTATTTTTATTAGTTTGAAACAAAAAATATTAAAATTTTTGGCCCAAGTCGAGTAGGAAAAAAAGAAAAAAGACAGATAAAAAGAGAGAGAGAGAGAGAAATAAACGTCGGAGACAAATTTTTTTTTTTATGGTCGATTCCTCTTTCATTCTTTTGTCCCAAGAAAAAAAATGATAGATAGATGGAATGAGGAAGAAGGGGGATTAACTTCTAGCATAGGAGCTGGTGGTACGAGAAAAAGTGTAGAATGAAAAAGAAGAGGAGGAAAGGTGGAAGATACTTAACTGGTTCTTACTTGAAAATCAATAACACACCGTATAGAATCTGTCTTCCTTAAAATCTGTGCAGAGCACGTATCGAATCTTTTTATTGGACGATCCACAACCGAAAGATCTATTGTTCACTCTTCGCATTCTGTAAAATGATTAGGTGAAGGCACGTAAAGATGAAAAGGATTAAAGAGAGAGAAAGATAGCGGATGAGGAGGGGGTAGGAGGGGGGGGGTAGAGAAAGAAGGAGAACTGTGGTAATGCAGAGAAATAGCAAGTTCGGTAGGGAAGTTAGAAACTTCTTCGACAAAGGGAGTTATTCTCCATGGCGGTTTAATTCTCTTTGGCACCATATGCGTCGTGTTTTAGTCAAAGAGCTACTTACTTAACTTCTACTTACCAAGTAAATTGAGTTCATTCGATCGAGAAAAACACTAATCCCGTTATTATCTTCAATATTATCTTAACTGGAGTATATTCACAAATTTTCTCCTTTTTGCTCGTCAATTCTTTATTTATTTTTTTTTTTCAATCGATAATTACAACAATGTTATTACTATGTTAACAAGTATTATTCTTTTTTTATATAATTTTTCGTAGAAGAATTATTTTTTCATTCATTATTGGCAAAAGTAATTTCATAATAAAAATTCTTTTATCGAATCTCTCGAATGCACATCGAGGTAACATTTATGTAATCGATAAATCTGGTTGATATTCAATTTGCGTAGATTATCGAATAAGAAAAGTTATGCCGATTCGTATATTAATTCTCCTTTTAGTAGCTTCGTGATTTACAATAGTGTAGTATAGTATAGTATAGTATAGCGTAGACGTGGTATGAGGTAGTAAATGTATAGGAAAGTAAATCGAACTCGAACTGAATGTCGATTTGAACGCAACGATTGATCGACTGTAGTTTGCATTTTATCTTAAGATTGCCACTTTCTTTCGGACCGAATACCGTTCTCAGATACTTCCCTAGTCCTTCGCATTTTCCATTCAAATACGTTCGGATAAACCGTATTGAAAGTTCCTACTACTACATTACATCCTTCAACGTTTTCTCTTTCGAATGTAAAGAACATTTTTTGAATCATCCTGCGTATTCTTAAAACTAATGGAATAACTTATTCATCTATAAGGTAAAAGCCCCCTCGGTTGGCCAGGCCCCCTCTATTGGCCACTTTATGCCACAACAGTGATTATAAATTATATGCTGATGTGCACATGGTGACAGTTTTTAAAAAAAAAAATTCTAATTTTAAAATATCATTGAAAGTAATTCGGATTATTTTAAAAATATATTTAAAAAGGAAAAAAAATAAAGTTGTGCAAGACTTCTGTTTTTGGATGGTTTCTTGTTAAGTAAGGTAAGGATACTGTGATTTTTATTAACCTATATATTTCATTTTTGACAATAGCAACCAAAATATTTTTTTTTCTGCAATTAACATAGCTTAAAATTATTATAGAAATTGAAAATTAAGTGATTTTTAATTATTCTCCATTAAAAATATGGTGGCCAAGCATGGAGACAGTATTATTGCCTCTGTTTTTATCATTAGCCAACTTATGGCTATTCGCTTTGAGGTTATATATATTTGTACATAAAGTATTCAACTAGTTTTTTTAATACTAATGAGTAATTAATTTCTTTGTACACGAGTTTTGAATTATTCAATTTTGATTTATTTAATAAATTAGTTATTAATTAATTATTTATTTTAAATAGGAAAGATGGCCAAATGAGGGGACATGCGTGGCCAAAAGAGGGAGAAAGTTGGCTAAAAATAGGGACATTGCAAATCTATGTTTTTTTTAATTTATTATTAAAATATTTATGAATAATTTGTCTTTTCTTTATTTTTATTCAAAGCTGAAAGCTCAAGCTTACAGGTTAAACCATTAGTTTAGATGTAAGTTATTTTATTGAATGAATATAATTTTTCTAAAAAAGAAAACGGCTTAACTGGCCAACCGAGGGGGCTTTTACCTTATATGCATTGTCAATTGACTATTTCCAAATCTTTCGACTCTATCTTTTTTTGTTTTTTTTGTTTTTTTTTCTTTTACCTCGTAATCATTTTTACCCGTGTTCTTTGACTTCCACCATAGATCAGAATTAATTTTTCAAATGACAATGTGTACGTTGCGAATTTTATCTCTTTTTTTTTTGATGATCCGTAAAAAGAAATGACAACAGTGTAATCTGAATATTGCAGATAATACCCTGTTGTTTCAGCTCGGATTAAATTTTTCCGCAGGTTTATTTTTTTATTGATCAAACTCCATTTGTTTCGTTTGTAAACATTTTCACATATCCCGTTCGATCGTCCCAGTTTGATAACTTTAGAAAATCCTCGCGAAACAACGAGTAGTTCTTGTTACAATTCGGTCTTTATATTTGAAATACTTTATAAAACATAAACGTTTACTTGACAACTTTGTGCTCGATAATTGCTCTCCGATTCGACGTTAATTATTATAGGAAAAGTTAAACAATCGTTGGAAATTATGGTAATCTACCATCTACGTTCGACGATTATGTTCTACGAGTATTGTTTATAGGATGTTAGAAGTTTCGTGAGTTTCTCAAAAGAAGGAATAAAAAGAAATCATTTCCATATTTTATGTTTAATTATTCGTTATGCACTTTAGTTAATTATGAATTTTCGTAAGATATCGAATAAGAAAGATTTAAGAGAGTAATTTGTTTAAATTATTAACGAATGTTTATTTTTATTTGATTAAAAATCGATTCGATTGCATTCCTAATTTTCATTCTATTAACTTAAAAGATTTATTATCATTTCATACGATCTTTCTGTATTCCTTCTGTTTCGAATTTCTATCGAAGAACGAACTTCTTCGCATGGAAGATTAATCTCTTTAATTATTTTATTCGCTTTCTTCAAAATTAAGATGCTTTTATGTTAATGAAAAGTATTTATAAATGTATACTGCCTTTGATCGCCGTGACTCTTTCCTCGGCGAATAGGAAAAAGTATTTTATCTTAAAAAGATATTACTAATGCGCTTTCTAAAAGCATTCTTTCATTTTATTTCGTCTTACAATCAGAGATGATATTTTTTTTATCACGTTGAAACTCTTTCTTTCTTTCTTTCTTTCTTTCAAAATTATTAAAGAAAAAGTTCTCTTTCGATATTAATTATGTTTATTCTTTAACATGATTCATTTTACGACTAATTCAAATATTCATTTTCTTATTATTGAATATTTTTTATGAAATTCGTGGCAATTATTAAAAGAAATTTAAAAACGATCATTTTGTTACAATTTAAAAAATATATTAAGAATTTTCAATCTTTACCGTGTCTCGTTTTTTGGAAAAATTTTTACAAACAATGTTCAACCGAATCGACGATTTTTCCATAAAATCGATTATTTATTTCGTTGATGAAAAATACATTTAATCTTAGGAGGGAAAAACTTTCTTATCTCGGATTTTCGTATATATATATGTATATATTTTCTACGATATAATTTAACGCGATTTGCTTTACTAGGGCATGACTTTTAACTATTTTCAACGGAGACGGTAGGTTCTCTTCCTCAGTCGAAAAACTCTGCCGAGATTACAAGAGAAACTTGTAACGCCAAAGTTTCCAGAACATCGAAACTATTATCGGTCATGAATAACATCCAAAAGGATTCCACTTGTTTAACATCTAACGTTCATTCCAATTGCATTCTGATTTGTATTTTTGATCCTCAAAAAAAAACAAAAAGAAACCAAAAAAGTAATTGAAACATTCGATTGAATCAACTTTAACAATTAAATTAATTTTAAATATTTAGTTTATTTCTCATCAACGAGATATAACACATCGATTAGATTAATATTATTCGAATATAATTAGCATCGGTTTAGTTGGAGACACCTAATTCCACTGTTTAAACACATTAATAAAATAATAATGAAAAACTTGAGAAAGACACTAAATCTTGGTTATGAACGAAGGATTCATTTTCTTCTTAAAATATTGTTCTTGCAATACTATGATAAGATGCGTTCCGTTTTATTTATGGACGATTTCTTACCGCCATATTACATTTACCACCGACTGGAAAATGAAGTTTATGATTATAGTCGTCTTCTATCTAAATATAAACGTCGTCTAATCTTAAATGAGTCAAATTAACACACTTCGGTAACCTAGTCTAAATACAGCTAATTAAATTTTCTGATAGAAAAGTTAAAAATACAAAGTTTACATTGATCCTAGTATCAATATTTCCATTATTACTGAATAATTAAATCTCTCCTGTGCGTACCTTTATTTTTATACAAACTTTTTATATAAAACTGCAATACAACATTTTAAAAGTATGTCTGACAAAGGTTTGCTAGTAAAAGTACTTATTTTTTTTCTATATTTTCACATAAAACACCTACACATGTACACATATTTATGCATATAGCAAGTATATGCATAATATATGTAGTATATGCATGTATTATATATCAAGTATTTTCTTTCATTGAAAGTATCAGCATGGCAAAATCATCGAAAAATCTTAAATTCACAATTTAAAGAACAATACCTTCCAACCCATATGGACTCAATAGGAACAATTTTAAAAAGACTAGCTAATATTTTAGAAACTTATTTACAAATAAATTTCAAAATATTAATTAGAATTTTAGAAATCTGTAACGGAAAAGAAATAGGCATGTTGCATTAAACACATCTATGTACGTTGGACATAATATATGATAAGATTTGGAAATTTTGTAAAGTTGAATATATTTGTATAAATATAAGTAAATTTATTAAAATATATTTTTTTTAATACTGACAAAAATAGTCTGTTAAATAATAATCTACGTTTTCAGGACAATCCAGAATCCAGATTTGATGAATTCAGAGTAATTATAAGAAGATTTTAATAGTTATAATATAATGCAATGTTATTGCTTATTTGTTTTCCTATTAATTTTTATTTTTATTTAGAGCGATTGACATGGGTATATAAAGGGTCATCAAATTCTAGTTACATCCTGATATAATTTTTTATAATTCATCTATGGAAGAAAGAACACAGGAACTTTAATTATACTTTAATAAAATAACAAACGATGTATAAGCAAAATCATAATTCTTATTTTATATTGACTCGTTTTACATAAATATTTTATTGCTAAAATGAAATGATATCTTACTAATATATATAACTGTCACTCGTCAAGATAATTAAGAACAATAATAAATCAACGTAAGAAGATATTACTCGAGAATCGAAAGAGCTAGATTGTAAGATTGATAATTTTAACACAAATTTTATTATTATTGAATTTATGTAAATTAGATTTTTATCGTAATACTAAATAGTATATTATCATTCTTCTGATTAAAAGAAAAAATACAAGTACATTGCTCGACGTCATTTCTAAATCATTTTACGTCGGAAAAGAAAATTTCAAATAAGATACTCGTAATGAAATCAATACTATCGTTTTTGCAGTAAGTTGAGTTTATTTTAATATAAATTAAATTTATTTTAAAAAATAAAGATAAAAAATAGTTTGTATTGCTTCTTAAGGAAACGATACTACAACTGGTGCGCTAACATTTTTATTTTTAATGCTTTATTCTTTTCCGGAAATTCAAATACGTACACTAAGCATTTAAACCCTTCATTAGTTGTCATTACTTTTTTCAAATCAAATATACTTTTATACTAGACTTGTATCATGCTTTCCACATTCCTGGTTACAGAAACAAGTATACGAAGAGCTGTACGAAATGTACGACTCAAGCGATCCAAAAGATATTCCTATTACATATCAAGATATTAGAGATAGGAGTTTTTTAGAACGAGTCATCAAGGAAACTCTACGTCTTTTCCCTCCAACTCCTTTCGTTGGACGAACATTATCTAAAGGTAGAGATTTTAGGTCAATATTTTCAACTAGTATAGAATCGTCTATTCGAACAGTAAATTTTCTCAATAGAGTAACAGCTATTATTTTCATTACGATCATTGTCAATTTTCGTCATATAAAAGCGATACTTAATGCACATTTATTTTGCTGAACAATTATTTAGAATACTATTTTAAGAATCTATAAAAATATACTATTACTAATGCAACCTCTTTCTCAGAGCGAAATGGAATAAAACATTTAGAGTTATAATTTCCTTGTAAGAACCGATCAGGATTAAATCTTAAAGGCTCTTTCCAATATTTATCTTTTCGGTGGAGTGAAAATATTGCAAAAAGTACAGAGCAATTTTTCGGTATTACCACATGTAAAAAATACAGGATTACGTCAGGTTTACGTCAGGGTTTGCAGCTTTGCGAAATGAATGTATTCCTACAAATACTACACGACTATTTGTATATTTTGTTTAACATTGACATTATTATTTAATGTAGTAATAATATTTATTTATTTATTTTATTGAGCGAACGAGAATGTGGTTACCTTTCGTAAACCTGCAAACCCTGCCGTAAGCTTGACGTAATCTTGTATTTTTTACATGTGATAATACCAAAAAATTGCTCTGTACTTTTTGCAATATTTTCACTGCACCGAAAAGATAAATATTCGAAAGAGCCTTTAAGATTTAATCCTAATCGGTTCTTATCAGGAAATCATAACTCTAAATGTTTTATTCCATTTCGCTTTGAGAAAGAAGTTGCATTAGTAATAGTATATTTTTATAGATTCTTAAAATAGTATTCTAAATAATTGTTCAGCAAAATAAATGTGCATTAAGTATCGCTTTTATATGACGAAAATTGGCAATGATCGTAATGAAAATTGAAAAAATGTACTGTTCGAATAGACGATCCTATACCAATTGAAAATATTGACCTAAAATCTGTACCTTTAGATAATGTTCGTCCAACGAAAAGAGTTGGAGGGAAAAGACGTAAAGTTTTCTTGATGACTCGTTCTAAAAAACTCATATCTTTAATATCTTGATATTTAATAGGAATATCTTTTGGATTGCTTGAGTCGTACATTTCGTACAGCTCTTCGTATACTTGTTTCTGCAACCAGAAATGTGGAAAGCATGGTACAAGGCTAGTATAAAAATATATTTGATTTGAAGAAAGTAATGACAACTAATGTAGGGTTTAAATGCTAAGTGTGCGTATTTGAATTTCTGGAAAAGAAGAACGCATTAAAAATAAAAATGTTAGTGCACCAGTTGTAGTATCGCTTCCTTAAAAAGTAATAAAAATTATTTATAATATTTATTCTATAAAACGAATTTTATTTTAATTAAAATAAACTCAACTTACTGCAAAAACCATAGTATGGATTTCATTACGAGTATCTTACTTCAAATTTTCTCCTACGACGTAAAATAATTTAAAAATGGCGTCGAGCAATGTACTTGTATTTTTTCTTTTAACCAGAAGAATGTATAATATACTATTTAGTATTGCGATAAAAATATTATTTAAATGAGTTTATTAACAATAAAATTTGTTTCAAAATTATTATTCTTACTTTTATCTGGCTAATTCGATTCTCGATTAATTTTATTTTTTTGCGTTGACTTCTTTTCTTTCTTAATAATCTTGACAAGTGACAGTTATATATATTAATAAGATATAATTTTGTTTTAGCAATAAAATTTGTAGGTAAAATAAGTCGATATAATATAAGTATTATGTTTTTGCTTATACCTCGTTCGTTATTTTATTAAAGTGTGATAAAAGTTTCTGTGTTCTTTCTTCCATAGATGAATTATAAAAAGTTATATCAGGATTTAACCAAAATTTGATGACCCTTTGTATACCCATGTCCATCATTCTGAATAAGATTAAAAATCAAAATAAAAAAACAAATATATGGAATAACATTGCATGATATTCTAATTTATAACATTTTTTTTTTTAACTACTCCGAAATATATTCATCAAGTTTGGATTCTTGATTGTCCTGCAAATTAAAATCATTACGTATCAAACTATCTGTTGGTACTAAAAGAAAACAAATTTTAATAAATTTACTTATATTTATATAAATATTTTCAAGTTTAAAATATTTTCAAATCTTATCATGAATTATTCCCAACGTACATAGATGTACTTAATGCAACATACCTATTTCTTTTTCGTTACAGATCTCTAAAATTCTAACTAGTATATTTTAATTATTTTGTAAATAAGTTTCTAAAATTTTAGTTAGTCTTTTTAAATTTGTTTCTATCGAGTCCATATGGGTTGAAAGGTATTGTTCTTTAAATTGTGAATTTAAGATTTTTCGATGATTTTGCCATGCTGATACTTTCAATGAAAGAAAATACTTTATTTTAAATTGTCTTGTTGCTTCTTTGTTATTTTCTATATACTTATTAATTAAAAAATAGAAAAAGAGAATTCTTCTATATGTAAGAAGATATGGTAAAAGTACTTTTGCCAGCAACCCTCTGTAAGACATACTTACAAAATATTGTAATATAGTGTAGAATATTATATAATTAAACATATATTTTATATATATCTCTGTGTTCGCGAATGATAATGATTTTTTCTAATTAGATTGAAAATGTTATAGTAAACACGTTCTCAATCGTCCTACGTATTCGTCTAATCATTTGTTCGTTACGTTTACTTTCCGTCGTGTTTTTCGTCTACGATTTGGTTGTCTCCCCTTTTTTCTACATTTCTTAGTTACTTCGATTCTTATGACGTTTACTCGTCTATCATTTATTCATCTACTTTCTTCTAAACTTGTCTATTTTCGTTTAACATCTACTTTTACAGTCTAAGTTTGACTGTGAACGCTTTTACTTTCGTCGCCCAAAATCTAACGTTTTTTATCGTCTTTCTGATTTGTAAATCATCTCAATCGTTAAGTAGCATGATTTTTCGCTAATCAATCGCGTATCAATTAATAAATCATTCGCACGCATACGCTCATCAATCCTTGACGATTCGATTTTCTCGTCTTCGCAAGTCGCTCCTGGCGTCGATCAAGGATTTTACAATTTTTATCAAAAATTATTACCGTTTTAATATACATCTTAGATGAGGTATGCGTCACAGCCCTGCGTCTCCTTCGCCTTCTCGTTTTTCTTCGGACATTTGCCTCAATTTGCCGAACATTATCCACGCTACTCGCAATGAGAATATTTCGGCTCGAGTCCCCTCTCGCAGAGCTCGCCACGCTAATGCGACTAAATTCACTGCAATACGAGAAAACAGGTGTTATTATTCGTCTTCCTAGCTTCGTGATGTTTGCTACTTACATTTTTCGTGCGATAAGTTGGCTTTCCTGATAAAACGCTACGTTTCTCCCCAGTCGAATTCGTAGATCTCGTTGAATCTTGATCCCATAGTAGTATTTTTGTCAACTGCTTTGTCGATTAAATACATTCTATCGTCACAACAATGAATACGCAATGACATATTTAAGATTTCGTCGGTAAAGTAGTTTAGAATATTGATATCATCGATCGGTACGCGATGATGCTCATAGTGATCTTCTTGTCATGCGCATAATCTCGGAATGTCAACCCTTCTTCAAAATTCCTGTTTCAAACTTCTTTCCCATGTCTATCTTGCTGCATCTCGGACGATACGTGCGTCTTAACTCTTCGATTAATTCGTTAAATGTCATTCGAAGGTGTTCGGTTCTAGAATTGAACCCATTCAAATGCCTTTTTGTAGAACACGTTGAGTAACACTCGAATTTATAAGGAAATGATGAGCGATACTGAATTTTCCGTTCTTCAGGCAACGTCAGTCACCAGTGATCAAATGATGGGGTTTATTGTCTAATAATTCACTGACAAATTCGACAATCATTCGTAAATATGAATTCTGTGTAATGGTCGTGGTATAATTACAAAGTTGCGTTTTCAACTTACTTTTTCTATCTGCTGCACGCCATCTACCTGTAGCTTCTAGATCTGTCGAAGCATTGATAATTCATATCAAGCGAGTTCAAGTTCCCGTTACATCATTTCGTTTCCAAGCCTCAAAGAGTGTTCTTTCTCTTTATTTGGATTGAAATATTCTCAATATGATTCGGTTGTCTTCTCTTATTCTTTAAACTCGTTCCTTTCTTTTATTCTTCCGTCGTCTATTCGTCTACCATTTTTATTCGTTTATTCGTTTACACTCTTCTAAGCTCGTCACAATCGTTCTACCATCCAAGTTCGACTGTAAACGCCTAATACGTTATGCTAACTGACTACAACTTCCTTTTACTTTAGCTACCCAATATCTAACAGCATATTTTCAACTTTCTGTTTAACCAATCCTCATAGCCATTAAATGGAACGTTCTTCTACGAACCAATCAAAAATTAGCAAATCATCATACCTTCTTCCACTCCTTCCTTAACATACGTTCATGCTACTATTTCTCAACATTTTAACTCTTCCACAGTAATGTTATGTAAAAAGTTAATTTATTTCAATGAAATATTCAACATTTGAACCTCTGGCTTATTTTAATCAATATTTAACACATTGCGCAAAAGATGTTTAATAAAGTTATATAAGTGTTTATTTAGTGTTTCAAATTGATTTATTTTTATAAAGTTTACGAATCAAATTCTTTTATTAACACTAACAATAAGAGAAATCCTTTGATTATATTATATTCGCGAAATTTATCTATTAAATATATATATAATTATTATTAATGTCGAGAAGCAATAACTGTAGAAATATATTCTATGATGAATTGAACAATTTAGAAAATTATAAAGGTAGTTCAATTAATTTAAAAAGTGATTTTTGTTTGGAGCAAATATTATGTTAACGCTGAAAAGATAATTCAGTTTGTTTAATATTAATATTAGTTTTTAATAATATTTAACAATAATATAAGCTTTTTTAATAGTAGTTGAGAAATAATGAACACATAGGAATACTTTCTAAAAATAGATTAAGAACGTAGTCATTTTTCTTCAGTCATCAAGGACACCGTCGACACATGTAGACGGTGAAATAACAAAATGAATTTGCGTAGATTCATTTATCCTATACGTATAAATATTTTTTTTCCATATATAAAGTATATAATTTAAAATTTATATAAGATTGTAGAATAGAACATAGTGCAGTGTTTGCATAATGTTTCTTCAAAGAAATAATTTATTTTTTTTTTCTATTTGACTTTGTATTATGCTAATGATACTCATTAAATAAGAGAACAAAATAACATAGGATTATATCGATTGAAAAAAGGTCAGAAGGAAATGACTTAATGTTGCAATTATGCATAACTACGTCAATCAACTTCTATTATTCCAAAAAAAATATGTGATTTTTTTCTCTATCTCATAGAACTGATAAATATATTTGATCAATAATTATACATGCGATCGTACGTGTTTTCTTTTTATGTAATTCTATTACGCATTTCATTTTATTCTCCAGTAACGATTCATGATAAATTAATTGAACATATAACTTTGTAAAATGTATCTACATATATATTTCTCGACTATACTAGTATAAAAGTCAAAAAGAATTATTTCTTTTTTTTATAATTTATATCACATTCAATGTTATTTATATCTAACGACAACAACAAAAAATCATTAAATAAATCATTAGGATATTTCTTTTTATTTTTTTTTTTTTTTTCAATCAATCCCAATTACGTAATTTACTTATTTACTTGCATACATTACAAGAATAATAGATAAAGATTATTTTTCAAAACAATATGATAATAACTCGAACGATAATTCAAGATAAAAGCTAATAATGTCTTATAATTACATACAAAGTCATGAGATATTCGATATCGAAATGTCTCGATTTAATAGTACTTCGCTTTTCTCGCTTTGTGTTACGCTTAGGAATCCTATAATAGCAAACGCTTCACTCGGTCTGATTGTCCTCGCCATATCGCGTAATTTCTACATTCCTTCTCTCTCTCTGTATCGGCTCCACAGTACTGAATAGTAGACAAAGAGAGAGAGAGAGAGACAGACAGACAGAGAGAGAGAGAGAGAGAGAGAGAGATACTTGAGACAGAGTTATATATGGTGTGAAGAGGTGATAGTGAGGATGAGGAGGAGTAGGAGGGGGAGGTAGAGGAGAAGGGTATGGAGAAGTAGAAGCATGTAGGTATGGATATTAACCTGCTTAACTCATGAGCAAATGCCATTCCTATCTCTAATACCGAACCTCATGAGTCGAGTAAAATCTACGACATTGAACTGTTAGGTTCAGGAAGCGATAGGAATTCTAGGTGCTCTGGGAATATCATCAAATCTTATAATCGGTAACACGCGATTCCAAACGAAATGACTAACAGATTTGGATATTAGTATATTGTGCACGTTTATCTTCTCTTTTTGGATTATTTAATTAAATGAATAATTCAAATATGTTAAGTAAAGTAAAACGCGTTGAAATATTTTCGAATTTAATTGGATATATTTTTACGAAAGTTATTTTCTTTTTTTCTTTTTTACTATCCGATTTTAAAGTTATTTCCTATTAAAATTGTAATTGATCTCTCTTGTTCCTATTCTTTTTTTCTTTTTCTACTTTTTTTTTTTTTTTCTTTTTGCGTTCCTCTTTCTGAGAATTTTCTTTTTCTAACGGTACTCTTTGAAAACGAAATACACCGACCAATTTTCAATGCATCTATCGTAGTATCGTATAGAATTTATATTCGATCAAATGCTTGTACGTATCGTACACATCGGCATATAATCCAGTTCATTGTCTACTCTCCAGTAACCATATTCACCAGCTATAATACATTCGATATTCTCTGGCTTGTTAGGTACATGCGTTTCACGCCAAAACCATTATCATCACGTCACGGGATCTCGAAGTATCGTGTACCTTCATACATGCGTATCTTAACACAATCGAATGATTTCCTAGTCATTTTTGTTTCCTTTAGAATTTGAAATCATCGCACGTATCGTACAATTAATTACAATTTAAATACGAATTACGTATAATTCATTTCAATTAATAATTCGAGTTATTCTTTTAACATTATCGTATAGTTTTATAGAAATTTTGGGTACATTTAATATTTTCAATCGTGACGTTTATCGAATGAATAATTTCTTTTAAATGTTAGGAACTAGCGCGTGGAAATTATTTGACGTATCGATCTTCAATTTGGATTCTATTGCCTATCAATATCCTTCAACACCCATCATATTACCAGAGAAAGAGAAAGAGAGAGAGAGACTAGCTAGTATCGCACATTTGATTTTTTCCATGGTCAGCAAAAATCTGCAAAATATCGTCCTCGATAAAATAGATTTGACGTTTCGAGCCTTAAATTCGGACATTGCGGTTCGATAAATCAGAAAAAAATGTATAGTAAAATCGTTAGATGGGAAGATATAAAATCAAAATCTATGAATACACGGAGGAGAGTAGGACGAATTTCTACATCGACCGAAATACTAAATACATCTTTAATGTATGGACAAAATATTCGCAGTATAAGGTAAAAGCCCCCTCGGTTGGCCAGGCCCCCACTATTGGCCACTTTATGCCACAACAGTGATTATAAATTATATGCTGATGTGCACATGGTGACAGTTTTTAAAAAAAAAAAATTCTAATTTTAAAATATCATTGAAAGTAATTCGGATTATTTTAAAAATATATTTAAAAACGAAAAAAAATAAAGTTGTGCAAGACTTCTGTTTTTGGATGGTTTCTTGTTAAGTAAGGTAAGGATACTGTGATTTTTATTAACCTATATATTTCATTTTTGACAATAGCAACCAAAATATTTTTGTTTTCTGCAATTAACATAGCTTAAAATTATTATAGAAATTGAAAATTAAGTGATTTTTAATTATTCTCCATTAAAAATATGGTGGCCAAGCATGGAGACAGTATTATTGCCTCTGTTTTTATCATTAGCCAACTTATGGCTATTCGCTTTGAGGTTATATATATTTGTACATAAAGTATTCAACTAGTTTTTTTAATACTAATGAGTAATTAATTTCTTTGTAGACGAGTTTTGAATTATTCAATTTTGATTTATTTAATAAATTAGTTATTAATTAATTATTTATTTTAAATAGGAAACATGGCCAAATGAGGGGACATGCGTGGCCAAAAGAGGGAGAAAGTTAGCTAAAAATAGGGACATTGCAAATCTATGTTTTTTTTAATTTATTATTAAAATATTTATGAATAATTTGTCTTTTCTTTATTTTTATTCAAAGCTGAAAGCTCAAGCTTACAGGTTAAACCATTAGTTTAGATGTAAGTTATTTTATTGAATGAATATAATTTTTCTAAAAAAGAAAACGGCTTAACTGGCCAACCAAGGGGGCTTTTACCTTAGTGTTGAAATTTGAAAAATATTCCGTTTTGCGTCATCAACAGATCCCTCTGTACTCTCCCATAGTTCTGTCCCATATCCTTCTTCTTCCGACTATTTTGAATTTTTTAGAAAGTAGATTTAGTAAGCTAAAGGTAAAAATAACATAAACCGGTTTATACAGAGAGAGAGAAAGAGAGAGTTTAAATTTCAAGGCGAGAATCATATCGTCACTAATACTACGACTTTCTAAAGAGAATCAGTCGAGAATATAAGACCAAACAAAGCCAGCATGTTTCCTTTGTAGAAATATATAAGCCCTTTTCTTACATTAGCTCTCTAGTCGAATGATTCTAAATCCGTGAAAAATAAGTAAAAAATAAATCGTGGTCTTTGATCATCTCTAGACAAAAGACGACTTTTTTTTTTGCATTTCTTTTGCTTTTTCTTTTTTTTTTTTCATTTTCCAGGCCATGAATTTTTCGTCGACTTTACGTTTGACTTTTTTCTTTTCTTTCTTTTCCTTATTTTTGTTTGTTCTTCTTTCATATTCTTCGTCCGCAACTTTTTGATTTTTCACGCCAGCTCGTCGTTTTTCACACTTCTTTCTTTTTTTTTCTTTCTCTCGCAAAAATAATGAGAAAATCTCTCTCCCCCCCCACCCCTCTTCTTCCCGCCGGGTAAGAAAACTTATCGTCGTTCTTACGAAAATGAAAATATCAATTTTACATGTAATTATTTATTTGCAACGTTGATGATGAAAATTATTTAACAATCGTTTAATCTTATTCCCTATATCGTTGAAAATCATTTCCAAATCGTATCCTAGTCTATCGGAAAATAACCATTTCATCGTAGTAGGACAGAATAGAATAATTGCGATGATGCTTGCGGTCAAATGTGCGAAGAACAATCGTATCAACTAGAAAAAACCAACAGAAAAAGAAAAAAAAAAAGGTAATTTTCTTTGGTGCATAAAAAGAAGTCACGCGGTTTTTCTTGTTAACGGGATGACGGAAATATACCATCACGCGTACAAACAAATCATCGTGATAGAGCATAAATTACAGTTACTAAACGAAATAAAAATATAGGTAAGGTAATAACGTACCTGAAATATTGTTGATACAACCAGCCATCCAAGTAATACCGTACACGCTGTATTCAAATATGGTGTATATTCCGTGCGGAAGATATTTCGTAGATACGGAATTTTTCTATTCAAATCTGTCCAAATTACGTCGAGCTGTTGATCGTAAGGTTTACAAAAATTACATTATCTTCCTTAATAAATAATCATTTATACTTTTTTCTTTCGTTCGATCCGATTATTTTTCAACATTTTCTTTTTTTTTTTTCTTTTTGTAAAATAAATAATCGACGTAATTTACTTAATCGCAAATTTTCCAATTTAGTTTTCTATTTTTTTCAAGTATTATCATCCGAAAAGATACCCGTTATTTATATTCATTAACATTTTTATCATGAAAAAAGTAAAAATCTGAAGAAAATCATTACTCACGTCCATTTTTGCTCGAATAAATTTTAACTCGCGTTTACATATTCGGGATTTAATTATGTTTGAAGTATTAACCGATGGAAAAAATAAAAAAAAAACAAACGAACGACGCGAAGTGAAATTATACCCAAATAATATGGCAACATTTTGTTCAATATTAAATATCATGTTATTAATATACAAAATTTCGTTTGGTCGTATTTACCATTTACTTTGATATAAAACTTCAATGACCCGAGACGTATATGCCATAGAAACAAAAATCTAAAGAGATGATGATATGTATTCAAAAGTAAAGAAAACAAAAAAAAAAAGTAACCTACTAGCGTATAATTTTTTTCTTGTCCAAACGCTGAATATGAAAACGGACATAAATTAGTTCCCTTTGAGACAGGAATCTTTTGATTTTATAACACAAAACGCGAATGTTATCAAAATAGACACACACATATAAATAAATAATTTATAAAATATTTAATATTAAGAAACTCTTATCGAATTAAATTTGAAATAGATTAAAGTATAATATTGAATCTTGTTTATATTTAAATTAGTAAAATATAATCGGAGTTCTACGAAGTCCAACGATTAAGAGGTTAAAATTAGTAACTTTAATTACCTTTTCTCTCGAAAATCCTCCAAAACTTTTCACGGCTTTAATCTTATTGCCAATTCTCGCTAGAGTCGTTTGCTTGCCGTTGTTACTACCTTTGCAAAATAATTCGAATCGATAACAAAGACCCAACCCCCCCCCCTTTCGTTTGAACGTTTTCAAGTTCGGCAAAGAAGAATAAAATGCATGGTTTTAAAGGGTGTTGTTTGCTAGGAATGTCGCAATGTTTACGAAGGGAATGAAAATTTAAGATATATAATGCTTCTTTTTATTTATTTAATTCTTTATTAATATTAAATGTGATATCGTCGATTAAAAAAAGAAAAAAAAAAAAAAGAACATATCCTTGAAACATTCGTTTCAAAACTTTATTCGTATCTTAAGAAAATTTACAATCGTCAGATTAAAATAATAAAAAAAAAAAAGATATCTATAAAAAATTGTATAACAAAAAACTAAATGAAATTAAATGGTTCCATCAACCCAGGATATTTTTGTTCCACTATGGATGTGGAACATATCTTACATTCTAGAATTTCTTGTTTCCTTTTCTCTCTCTTTCTTTCTCGAACACGTAGGACAAGATCATGTAACCCTTTTTCTCAAATCCCAATGGAATCTCTCAGGCAGCTTCGTCTTCTTTGAAACTAGGAGTACTTTCATTCTTAGAATCGATCGTAGATTATTGACCATTACTTGCCAAATCGGATGGAAGTTGGTCATTGTTCGAGACATTTAACTCTGATGGTTTCTCGTAGACATGATCCATGTAGGGATTAGCGGTTGTCATGTATGGAATTTCCGGTGCAGTCATATTGATTTCGATGACTTCTTTGTTGTCCTCGCGAGGAACGCCAGAATTAATTCTTTTGATTGTTTTGCACCAAACATATCCAGTCATCCTTGCTGACAGGTTCGTTATTAACTGCACATGTCCAAGTATTAAAAATTAACTAGGCATAGGGCTCGAAAGCCCTGCCTTTTTTTTTCGAATATCATTTTGTACGGTTCAACAAAAATATTTCTTCTAAATATAATTATTTTTACGTTTTTATAATAGAAGGATAAATTGTTTTAACGTCGAGGTTTTTATTTAATTTTCATTTTTATAACACGATCTTCTCTTATTTGGAGGAACAAATTTGCTAGGTATTATTTTTTTTTCTTTCTCTTTTTTTTTTAATCCAATAAAATATTTTACGAAACACATTCATACGTTCGCGTGCAAACGAATTAACGAACGAACGAACGAACTAACTAATTATCGAATTGTTGTCATGAATCGAACGTTAACTTGTTGCAATCGTAGTACGCGGATCACAATTTACAAGATTATCAAATTACATTACTCTCGTGTACGACGGTATTGTCGAAAAACCCATGTAAAATGACATGGTGGAGTAATTTGTACGAATCATTTGAAAAATTAACGTACGTGGATTAATTAATGAATGAATGTTCTCTTAATTAAAACGACAGGTATTGGCCCTTTTTACACCGGATCGATTGTTTCCCCTTCCCGTATGTGATTCGTACTTTCATTATTTTTCATATAGATAAAATTTCATTCGGAGAAAGAGATAGAAGGAAATGTATTTGAAATGTAGATACGACACTCTAGTTATTTGATTAATGGGGTTTGTTTTAATGATTATTTTAATTAACAAATATTTCAAATAATATTCTTATCGAAATTCTGATTTCTCTTAAACAAACACGCAAAATGCACAAGTTTGTTATACAGATAAATAAATAAATAAATAAATAAATAAATACTTAAAGTATTCTCTGTATTATAAAAACAAATCGTATACTCACAACGAATAATTTTACTGACTGCCGTAATAAGAAGATGCTAGTTGGATGTATCAGTGTAATAATAATCTCCATTAAACGAGAAACGATGGCAAGAGATAACAAGATACCGGTTACCATGAGTAGTAACACAAATTGAAACGTTCCGAGCAATATCTACGACAAGAAAAAGAAAAATTGATGAAATTTATTGAATTTTTGTCGGACGATCGATACAATCTTGTCGATTCGAAACCATTTCTATCGTAGCTTTCACGTAAGAAACCCCCTTAGGCGAAATACGTTCGACGAGATTACAAAATACGATGAAGAAAGTTTTATAACGCAATCAAACAAAAAAAAAACAACTAAAAATTCCCCATTGTAGTTAGACAATTTAATTAAAAAACAAATTATATTCAATATTAAAAAGAATCTCGTTGTGTGTTCGATATATATATATATTAATAATTTTTATATTATATTATATATATAATATATATTTTTATTAAATATTTTTTTAATTTATATTATTAATTTTTAATACTTTTATTAATTTATTTTATTAATTTTTAATATATATATTAATAACTTTTATATTATATTATATATATAATATATATTATATTTTTATTAATTATTTTTTTAATTTATATTATTTATTTTTAATACTTTTATTATTTTATTTTATTAATTTTTAATATATATTAATAACTTTTATATTATATTATATATATATATAATATATATTATATTTTTATTAATTATTTTTTTTAATTTATATTATTAATTTTTAATACTTTTATTAATTTATTTTATTAATTTTTAATATATATATTAATAACTTTTATATTATATTATATATATAATATATTATATATTATATTTTTATTAATTATTTTTTTAATTTATATTATTAATTTTTAATACTTTTATTAATTTATTTTATTAATTTTTAATATATATTAATAACTTCTATATTATATATATATAATATATATTCTCTTTTTTATTATTTTTTTAATTTATATTATTAATTTTTTTTTTCTTAATTTATTTTATTAATTTTTATATATATTAATAACTTTTATATTATATTATATACTAATATATATATTTTTTAATTATTTTTTTAATTTATCTTATTATTTTTAATACTTTTATTAATTTATTTTATTAATTTTTAATATATATATTAATAACTTTTATATTATATTATATATATAATATATTATATATTATATTTTTATTAATTATTTTTTTAATTTATATTATTTATTTTTAATACTTTTTTACTAATTTATTTTATTAATTTTTAATATATATTTATACATATATTTATTTATATATATATATAAATGTCGTAATAAAATTGTAATTACTCGTAAAAAAGTGCAATTTTAATAATCTTCCCATTCGATCGAATCGTTTCTTTTATCTTTTAATTTATTTCCGTTACTTCGAGACGATAAAAGAAATAATATTAAAAACACGAATAAAAAAGAAGGAAAAGATATATGTAGAAAAATAAACGATCTCTCGCAGCAAAGAAAAATAATAAAAAAATAAAAAGATAGAAGAAAATAATCTTACACAGAGGAAGGAAAACATCGTCGATATCCTTCCGTTATATCGATCGAAGAATATTTGTTCTTTTTACAATATGACGTTGTCCGATCATTCATAGTTTCGGGCTGAATTTTTATTTTCAATTTTCTTTAATATTTGACTATCTCCTCTCTTTATAGAAACTTTTCTTCTAGATTATTTCGAAAAAATGTGGTATTACATCTGAAATAAGAATTTGTTCATCTTAGATTTTCTTTCCAATTCTCTTCTTCATTCCCTTCTGCTCCTCCTCCTCCACCTCCTCCTCCTCCTCCTCCTTCCTCCTTCTCCTCATTCACTTTTACTCTTCTCCTCTCTTATTGCACTCTGTTAACGTTCAATCCAGCAGACAACATTTAAAGAAAAAAAATTCTATTCCACGATATCGTACTCGCCATTTCTCGGATGACACTCGACGTGTCGTTTCTTTTTTCTTGTCAAAAAAAAAAAAAAAAAAAGAAGAAATAAAAAACTCAATGACACGAAACATGAAAAATGATAGTTGTCGCGATCGTTTGACTTTTTTACGCTTTGCCATCTGAGATGTTACTCGTCTTAAATGTTATATCTATCGCAAAATATAATAAATATATATCGATTAATAACATCATCTCTCTTTCGAGTTACAACTTTTTCTTTTCACATTTTTTTATTTATTTATTTATTTATTTATTTTTATTGCTCATTGGCAATGTTTGAAATATAAATTTTCTAATTTATATACTTCTTTTCTATTTTTTAATTAATATTAAATAATAATAATATTAAATATAATAAATTAATAAATAAATAAATAATATTAAATATAATAAATTTTCTAATTTATATACTTCTTTTCTATTTTTTAATTAATATTAAATAATAATAATATTAAATATAATAAATTAATAAATAAATAAATAATATTAAATATAATAAATTAATAAATAAATAATAATAATATTAAATATAATAAATTAATAAATAAATAAATAATATTAAATATAATAAATTTTGTATAATTTACATACTTCTTTTCTACTTTTTAATTAATATTATTTATTCCTCTAACTTTATCTTCCTTTTGTTTTTATTAACGTTTGCCATCGTAGAAAGGGATAATTTACGATTGTGAATTGGAGACCTTCCAATGAAAGATTCACGCGAGTTAATAGCATACAACAGAATTACGATAATAGCTTGAATTTCTCACTAATTTGTGAACCATCGTACATTCTCTCTCTCTCTCTCTCTCTCTCTCATTCTATCCACCTATCTGAGATACACACCTATTATTATATATTATATATACCATGTAAAGAGCTTATATACGTGAAATCCCATTTACACACATTCCTTTATGCATATTATAGAGTTTAGACTAAATAAAGATAATGTTACAAGCATATATATATAATAAGATAATAAAAATCAAATGATAATTAATTAGAAATGAATAAAATGATATAATCACTATATTAAATAATAATAATATATATATTATGTCAAGTACTCGTGCAGTTATTATTGCGGATTCCAAGATATTACCGGCTAAAGTTAGATAAATGCCATGCATACTTAGATCGAATAAGTACCAGCTTATATTCGCATCAGAGAATACGTTTCACTCTACCTAGCAATTTAATTCAAGTTTGTTTAATCTATTTAACATTTTCCCCATACCTTTCTACCGACCAAATAAACCAATCAAATTGAACTCGTTAAATATCGTCATCTTCGTCAATTTTAACGTCGTAGTATTTTTTAATATTTTTTTTTTGAAGTTATACTTCTTTTGGGGCGTTTGGGAAAATGTAATGGGGAGTGATTTTGTTCCGAGCATCTGGTAAAACGACACCATGAAGTTTGTCGGTATTTATGACGCGCGGCAAAACGATTTCAATTTTACGGCGTGAAGTTGTCTTCTTTTCTTCTTCCCCCTTTTTTTCTCTAGCGGGTCACCCATCCAAATACTAATCGAACTCAGCGCTGCTTTACTTAAATGATCGAAGCGAGAACTAATGCTGTAACCGCGCCATGATGGTTGACGCGTGAAGTAATTCGATATATCTCTCTTATATTTAGTGTGAACTGATATCTATATTTTGATATTTTCTTTTTCTTTTTTTTATTCTTTCTTATATATATATATATAATAATAATTATTTTTTTTTAAGTTATTTTTTTTCTTTGAAGTTTTTTTTTGAAGTTATTTTTGAGGTTATGAGGTTATGTTCGTTTTGGTACGGCAAAGAAGTATAACTTTTTACATGCGTACATAAGTACACACATCAGTTTTTTTTTATTCTTTCTTATATATATATATATATATATATATATATATATATATATAATAATAATTATTTTTCTTTTTTAAGTTATTTTTTTTCTTTGAAGTTTTTTTTTGAAGTTATTTTTGAGGTTATTGAGGTTATGTTCGTTTTGGTACGGCAGAGAAGTATAACTTCTTACGTGCGTATTTTTTTTAAGTTATTTTTTTGAAGTTATTTTTGAGGTTATTGAGGTTATATTTGTTTTGGTACGCAAAAGAAGTATAACTTCTTACGTGCGTAGATAAGTACACATACCAGTTTTGTTTTTGTTACGTTTCTAACGAAAGATAAAAGGAAAATTTCGAATTACGAAGGAGATGATCAGCTTTAATGATTATTGATTATACTAATCGTTGGATTAATGTCGAAGTAATTGAGATAATTCGAATTAACTCTACTAACAACGATTAAGTTTCAAGATAAATATTGAAAATTCACCCGAACGATATTAATAAAATGTTTTATCTTATCGGATATAACAAAATTGTTTCCTTTTGACCAATGGAAATCCTCGGGATTGCATATGGGTGTACGGAGCTTAATAAAAAATATCGATTAACACACTCGATATATTATTAGATTATTAAATTGAAATATTGGAAAACGCTCGTTGAAATCTATAATAGAAATTCTTAACCTTCTTTCAAATTTGATTTAAATGTTTCGTTATTTTGATCAAAGGTAAAGCGTTTGTGATTATGTTGTAATAAAAAGGAAAAAAAAGGAAGAAATCAAATTGTTGAATTAAAAAAAAAAAAAAAAAGAAAAGGAAATTCACGGGATGGGTACACAGACTTCAAAGAGGTGAGATCGTAATATACACGTTTGTATATTATTATTATTATTATTTATTTCTACATCTTATCGATCGTAATATTTAAAAACGATACAGAAATAAGGATTAGAAAAATTCGATAAAATCAGGTTATTGAAAAATGGCACATTTCGAAGTAATCCAAGTCAATTTAAAATGTTGATTCGTCGTCGTGGCTTTTCAAAATGAATCTGTCTTAATCTATGAAGTTTTATTCGTTGATTTTTTTCGTTTCCACCGTTGTGTCGGTAATTTTGGTATTTTTATCGTCCCTGACGTATCTCGGTCTGGTGACGTCGTTCATCATCGGGCCCATTTCCATGTGTTGTCCGTTTCGATTTTCAAGAGCCATCATGGCTTGATAATCAGAATCCTTGAGTGGTACTTCAGAGTTAACGTTATTCATTGTGTTAGAAGTTTGATCTTGATTACGAGCTGTCATACCAGTCATACCAGTCATACCGGTCATATCAGTCATACCGGTCATACCACTCTAAGAAATAAAATGATTAAATTATTGTAATGAACATTGAATGAGTAGTTGAATAGTTTTGGAATTGAATTAATCAGTTACTTACCATTTTTTCTTGCATACCCTCCTTGCTTCTAATCGATTGCATACTGATGACCATTGGCGGCTGGCCAGATGGTTGGCCGGAAAGAGAAACCATATCGCGGTAAGGTGAATTCGATTGATGACCACTTAATGGTGATACGCTAATGGATGGGGCAGAAGGAGGATAGATGACCATTGGGAGAATCTGTGTGCTCTTATCATGATGGTGGTGTCTTAATGAGGAAGATGGGTTGGCTAGGTGAAGATTTGAATTTACTGGGCCTGTTTGTTTGCAACTGCACTCGGTGTGGAATGGTCCTGCTTGTTGGTAAGATGATCCTGGAAATTGGATGACCGATTCCGATGGTTGGTATCGAATCGATGGTATTTGGATGTAAGCAGCAGGACAATTTTCCTGGTGTTCTACTAAAATAGGATTAGGCACGACTACAACTTGTTCTTGGTAGCGTTGAGGATCCTGAGCATGTGGTAACACGTGAGCTGGTTCGACTGGAATTTTTTCTTCTTGATCCTTCTTATCTTCCGTCGTTACCGAAACGTGAATTTCCGATTTGTGAGCACTATCGGTATGCTCGGGTTGAGGAGTTGGTTGAGGGAGTATTTGAGGAATCGGTTCGGGAGTTGGCTGAGGAGCTGGCTGAGGAATGACTATTACTTCGGGAGCTGGTTGAGGAACGACTATTACTTCGGGAGCTGGTTGAGGAGTTGATTCAGGAACAACTACTTCATTAATCGGTTCTGGATTAGGTTTAGGCTCGGAAGGAATTTCAATGATTTTTTCATATTGAATAGAATTGGATGGTTTTTCTTCCTCTTTAGATGGTGCCCCGAAGTGAAAAGTCTGATGGTATGGTTCGGACTGGTGACTGGATGGTTGCAAGAAGTTAAGAGTTTGAACGCTTGATGGGCCTTTAGGTAATTGTGGTTGGAGGAATTGTACGGCGTGTAGAGTTGGCGCTGGTTGGATGATGTTTAAAGTTTGTGGTGGCTGGGCTGGTGCATGAATAATATTCACGCTAGGAGGTGGACTGGCTGGTTGTAATTGAGCTGGCTGAGTTGCTGCGTAAGGAAGTGCCTGAGGTACTTGCTGAGCAGCGAAATGTTGGAAATGTGCTTCCTTGTCTTTGCACGAACACTGAACGGGCTCGTTGCTTCCTGGTCGGATTTCAACGCAGAAAGTCGTCGCTGATTTCTTCGATCTATCCTTGTCAGCTCCAATTTCGTCGATCTCCGGTGCTTCCTTATCAAGTTTCGTATTTTCTACCAATGATTTCTTCTCAGAAATCTTTTTTATCGGTCCGGCCAAGGCGTTAGCCAAGAACACCGTCAAAAGGCACCCAACGATCGTAAAACGCATGTTTCTTTTCGAATGTACTCTGCTGTTTAGAGATCGAACTGTTGAACCGAAGTGATGAACAACGATTCGATCCAGCTTTTTAAAGGGATCACTGTCATCGATTATTTTGCTATCTCGTGCGAAACTGCGGTATGCAAGATTTCACAAGTCCCCCTTACGCATCTCTCGTATCGATGTCGTTTCCGTTTGATTTTTCTTCACTTTCGTTGTATTCGTTTCGTAATAAAGGGAAATATTGCGAGCAACCCATATATCAAATATTGTTATTAAAATGCGTGACACAATTAAAGTATTTGACATTCTTTTATTTGATTGCACAAATCATGACGGCGCGATTTTTGTTTCTATTTGATTAGCAAATTCCTCGTTTGCGCATTATATATTATACGAAAGAACGAAATCATTTTTATTTTGCAATACGTACCAATATTAATTGTTACAGACATATATCTTTTTTCTTTTTTCTTTTTTTTAATAATTATTAATTATCTTGTATCTTGCATTGGAATATTGGTAATCAAATATAATATTGAAATCAATTATTTATACGAATGTAGATTATTATTCATTAATCGTATATTATTTTAATAATCTGTATACTTTTAAAAAGATTATTCGAAAAGATGTATAAACCAAAAATGAAAAAATATATATAATTATTATTAAAAATAAATCGTATTTATTTAGAAATAGATTTTATATGCATTAATCTATTATTATTTTAAAAAAAATAATTATCCAATTCGTGACAGTAATAAAATCAAATCAAATTCGTGGTATTTAAAAGAGAAAATATTTTACGCGTATAAAATACAATTTTTCATTTATTCTCAAACTTTAATCACACATACATATATTACAATAAAATAAAACAATATTTAATATTCCAATGTACATAACATTAAATTTATTTATTAATAACATTTTTTTTTTTTTTTTTTTTAAGTACAATACATACACTTGTATACTTTTAAAAAGATTATTCGAAAAGATGTATAAACCAAAAATGAAAAAGTATATATAATTATTATTAAAAATAAATCGTATTCATTTAGAAACAGATTTTATATGCATGTATATATATAATCTATAATTATTTTAAAATAAAATAATTATTCAATTTGTAACAGTAATAAAATCAAATCAAATTCGTGGTATTTAAAAGAGAAAATACTTTACGCGTATAAAATAAAATTTTTTATTTATTCTCAAACTTTAATCATACATACATATATTACAATAAAATAAAACAATATTCAACATTCCAATATACATAAAATTAATTTTATTTATTAATAACATTTTTTTTTCTTTTTTTTAAGTACAATACATACAATCAAAGAATTATGACTTATAAATCTTGAAATCGAGTGAACGGGAAAAATGGTAAGAAAAATGTAAGGGGAAAGAAAAAAAAATGTTATGCACACAAAAGGGAATAGTCGTATTATTATCATCATCAATTCTCTGTCATCATTGAGCTCTCTGTGGATTCGTTCGTGGAAGTTGCTTCTGTAAGTTCAGCAGAAGGATATTCAATATCATCTAGAAAATCGGGGTCAAACTTGAAAGAACTTTCTTCCTTGATAGAAGAATCATCATCATCATCACCATCATCATCCACGTTGAAAATCTTTACCGCAGCAGCTGCTTGCATAGCACGTAACTTTTCTTTCTCATTATTAATAATATCGTGTTGGCCTAAAATATGGCCGCCATTTTTTACAGATATTTTCATTTTGTAATCCTTATCGTTACCGATGATGAGACTTTCCGATGATTTATCATGATCCAGTTGACGAAACGAAACGATTTCTTTTCTATCCGATAACGGCCAATCTCTGTCGATAATTTTCGTTAGGTCTGATTTTTTGCCCATATTATTATTATAATTAAGCGTTAAATAATCGTTTGGAGATAATTTGTTAAACCAATTATTATTATTATTATTATTATTATAGATTATTTTATCTGTAGAAGAAGGGTTGCGTGTTAAATAAGAATTTGAATCGAAGTTAACGATCGATTCATCGGAACTTTCCTCATCGTACGTTTCAGGAATTTTAGATTCCTTAAATAAATCGTTCTGTTCTAACATTCTTGGATTTTGATCGGCACGATAAATTACCGTAAATTTTCTCAAAGGTCTAGAATAATCTTCCCTGTAATTTTCATCGAAAAATGATGGAACTTTTTTATTCGAATAAATAGCATTGTTCAATCGATTCGATCTATCGATAATTTTATTGTACTCATCCTCTATATCAAGGTTTCGTATTCGTTGATTATCAAATTCGGAAAACTTTCGTGGCAACTGATAAGAGTTACGATTAAACGATCTTCTTCCGTAACTGTCTGATTTAGGTTTCAACATAAAAGAATATTGGTTTGGTATTCCTTCCTGTTTTGATGAACCGGTTAATGTCTTAGAAGTTAAATAAGGAACGAAGTTAGTGGGTTCTCCATTTTCAAAGGTATCTTCATCCCTTTGATAGAACTTTCTTCTATCCGAATATAATGTAGCAGGAACGTAGTCATTTCCCTTTCTCGATGGATGTTCATATTTGCTAAGGGAATCCAAATTAGTTGATATTAGGCTTGATGAAGGGTTTACTTTCTGGTTATAAGATCTTTCACTGATATCCATAAATTCTTTGTCGATTGGTACTTCGTCGTAATTGTCTTCTGGATACCTAAACAACAATTTATGAATTATTATCTTTACTAAATTGATCCACCAATGAATACAACTGATGAACACATTTTTATTCTAGTCTCAAAGAATTAATAAATACAAAAAAATAGGATTTTTGTTTTCGTTTACATTTTATTCTTTAAATTTATTAAATAGCGACCCCATATATAACAAAGCCCCATAGTATATACGACCAACTGACCCATATAGGAGTCATGCAACTTAACAAAAGGGTTCATTACGGTGAATACAACTGATGAACACATTTTTATTCTAGTCTCAAAGAATTAATAAATACAAAAAAATAGAATTTTCGTTCGTTTACATTTTATTCTTTAAATTTATTAAATAGCGACCCTATATATAACAAAGCCCCATAGTATATACGACCAACTGACCCATATAGGAGTCATGTAACTTAACAAAAGGTTTCATTACGGTGAATACAACTGATGAACACATTTTTATTCTAGTCTCAAAGAATTAATAAATACAAAAAAATAGAATTTTCGTTCGTTTACATTTTATTCTTTAAATTTATTAAATAGCGACCCTATATATAACAAAGCCCCATAGTATATACGACCAACTGACCCATATAGGAGTCATGTAACTTAACAAAAGGTTTCATTATCTAAATTTAGATTATAGTATTAATTATCTTACCAGGGAGATGACAACATCGCGTCTGCCCATTCTCGATTGCAAGAAGTACAGGTAGCATATCTCGGTAATCTTGTTCTACCGTAATACGAAAAATAATTAAGCGATCCGCAAACAATGTTTGCCAACGGCAAAATAATAATGGTCCTTACGAAAATGCCAATAATCCACGTCATATTACTTACATTACTCGTCTAACTATGGGCAAATTGATTATGGACGTTTTTTATAAGCTCGTATTCGACATATCGTATTATTATTATTATTATAATTAGAAATATTTTTTTTTTTTACTTTCTTCCTGGATATATATATATATATTTTTTCTCTCGCGATACAATTGGCCAATTATTATTTAAATATAATACGATTTATCACGTTTCTTCCCTTCTTATTTTTGTTCTTTCAATACTTCCGAGATTATTATAATTATACATTAATTATAAAATATTATTTGTTTTAAGGCTCATCCTGTTTCTTCTTTCTTTTTTATATTATTATTATTATTATTATTATTACACTTCCGGTAATAACAATTTCGTTGGCCAATGAGTAAATACGTTTAACGATTTTGTGCATTTTTTTTAGGGGTTTTCTTTTTTTTTCTTTTTTTTTTTCTTTTTTATTAAATCCACGTTCCCATATCTATTATAACCGTTAGATTGTACGTGTCAAAGATAATTATTATATTTATTTATTTTGATAATTATTATTATCCCTATTATTATTATTATTATTATTACACTTCCGGTAATAACAATTTCGTTGGCCAATGAGTAAATACGTTTAACGATTTTGTGCATTTTTTTTAGGGGTTTTCTTTTTTTTTACCTTCTTTTTTCTTTTTTTTTTTTTATTAAATCCACGTTCCCATATCTATTAAAACCGTTAGATTGTACGTGTCAAAGATAATTATTCACGAATTCTCGGTATTACGTGGTATTGTTCGAAATAGTGCTAAACCGCAATACAGCACGCAGCTAATCTGTTTCCCGATTAGATTATCAAAACGTATGCTTCATGAATATGTGATAAGGGCCGTCGAACGATATCTCTCTGGATGATGATCGTTTCGTTAAGAAGAATGAAACGTTGTGTATGATCGATATAGAAAAAAAAAAAAAAAAATAAATAAATAAATAAAAAAAGGGAGAGAAAAAAACCAAAATGTGTGGTCTAATGTCAGTTCGAGATAATGGGGATAATTGTTTATGGCTGTTAATTTTGCGGTACGATTGTTATTTGAGATTTTGTTAATAATTAAGAGAATAATAATTATTAATATTTAATAATAATAATATTAATATTAATATATTAATTATTAATATATTATTATTATTTAATGTTATTTATTATTATTAATAATATATTATTATAATTTAATATTATTTATTATATTTAATATTATTAATATAATAATTGTTATTTTAGATTTTTAAATAGAAAATTTCATTGACTTCATTTCATTGTCGGAAAACATTTTTTTTTAAATATAATATAAAATGATTAATTTATAAATAATTGTTTATTAATACAGGCAGGATACAGGGGATGATATAATATCGAAGAAATCTCTATTGGTGGTCAAAGAAATCATTAACTTTTTGAAAGAACGTAAATATTCGTTCGTGTATTATGTAAAATAATTTAAAAACAAAAAGAAAAACAAAATAAAAAACCAAAAATAATAGTCAAATAATTTTCGTATTATTTTGAAGACGCACGAGAGGAAGGTCTATTTCGTAGATCGGGGCGTCGTAAATTCAGACGTCGAATTTTCAATTGTTTAAATAAAGGAGAAAAACCGCAATTGGATTTAGGGGATGACGTTGCTTTGGAATGCGCCGCCGCTTTGCAACTTTTTTTAACTCGACTGAAGAAGCCCGTCATACCGAAACACGTTCAGGAATTAATTTTGGGTTATTAGTTTTAACAAAAAAAAAAAAAAGGAAATCTTTTCTTCAAATCATTTCATTGCTTGACCGTACAAAATCTTTTTAATTTTTGTAATTATTTCATTTAGTTTCATTCGTGTCTATCTTATTTTATTTGAACATACTAAACCTACCGACAATTCGTTTGAAAAAAAAAAACATCATACATCTTAATATAAAAATAATATTTCAGTACAATTCGATATAACAAACAAAATCATTTCTTTTAATTGGAATTAAATGATATACATTTTTAATGCATTTATTATTACAAATCAAAGAACACAAATTTAAGAATAATTTGACCACGCGCAGTAGGTTTAGTGTTAATTATGTTGCACCAATAATGTGAAGCAAAAAAAAAAAAATTAAAAATCAGCCAAAATCCACAAAAAAAGTTCTTGCGAAATAATTCGAATTTCTCGTTCCGTAATACTTCGATTCGCAATAAGCAGTCATGTTTTACAAATAAAAATAACGGTTGCATATTATTTCAACATTGTTTAACGTCAGCAAAAATATGAGAACGAAAAATCATCCATCCTCGTTTTGTAATCGTGCGTCAATTAAAATGAGCTTAAAGAACATTTCGTAAGAAGTTTTTGAATACTGTTAAGAAACATGTAACTCGATAAGATAAAATAATGAATATTATTATATTAATTAGCCGATAATCCAGGAGTAACGGCAGGAGTAGTAGCAAGAGATGCTCTTGGTTTAATAAGACAAGATATCAGTGGCCGACATAGCGAACTTTTAGCTGATCTTCTAAACTTAATAAGATATTTGACACTATCTGGACCACCTTCAGAAAGAACAGAATTACAAGGATCACCATTACCCATAGCTCTTTTACCTGTATTCTTCGCGTTAAAAGTAAAATCTTTTGATTAATATGAATAATTAATCCTATAATAATAAATTAAAAATTTTATTATTCTCATTTTTATTATTATTATTATTATTATTATTATTATTATTATTATTATTATTATTATTATATATTCGATTAATTTAATAGCCAATCGACTTAATGAAATGGAAACAAGTTGCTGCACGATTCAACGAGTTAATTACCGAAGCACCAAAACAATTACGAATTAATGAAAATCGTTGCTTTGAATCGACCACTATCTCAAGACCCAATAATAATAATCAAAATGTAATTGAGAATCCATTGAATTCTCTATTCTCTTATTGGAATTGCTAAACAATTCTATATGCTCTATTAATTTAGGAAATTCAACAAGAAACTCAATCGGAAGAATCAACAAGATTAGCTGAATTACCTGTGTTATGTCCGTTTATTAGATTCACTGATAATTACAATCGGTGTACGTTAAATGACGATCATTTTTATACATTGATTATTTTTAATTAATTCTAATTATTTTCAGTTAATGCCGGAGAAATGGCTCATAATCTTGCTACTGCACCTTTACATTGGCCTACCGCTGACAGATTGCATCCACTTATTTCGCATACCAATCGACAGATTAGAAGCAACGTTTGAAATATTTCTCTTTGTCAATTGATTTATTTTTAATCCGTTCTCCTATTTAATATACATTAGCTAATAATATCGTTTAGAATTTTCTGTAAACACGCGAAGGATAATTAGATTTTCTAACAAATTTAATGCGCATATGTGTTTAGTTCTAAATGATTCATACAAATTTCTTTTTTTTTTTTTGCAATACATATAAACCATTATTGATTTACTAATATTTTATAATAAAAATGTTTATTTGCTTTCTTATCAAATGTCGTGAATTTCTGTTTAGAGAAGAAGATGCAAACTTGATGCAATAGGTTTTTAAAAATATAATCGTAAAGTAGAGTACAGTTTACCGACCAAGTCGATAATAGTAGTGTACAGTTTACCGACCGAGTCGGTAATAGTAGAATACTACTTTCCGGCAGAGTCGTCGATAAAAATGGAACCTTCTTTTATCGATCGAGCTGTGTACTGTCGGTATCAGTAGATTACTGTTTTATCATTTACTATTAAATGGAAGAACTGCATGTGCTATATTACTAAATAAATACTATTCATTTCCTTTAAAATATTTTAATTTATTAAAGATAATACATAAATATTCTTATAGTAAACGATAAATCGGACGGTAATGTTTTAAAAGATAAGATTTAAGAGAAAAGACATTCATTTTCAATTTTATACAATATAATAATACGAAATACGCACTGGCGTAATTCTTTTATAATTTATAATCACATTCATGTTATTTTAAAAACATCGATTTCCAAAACTCAAGATTACTTTGAAATATTTGGTCCCAACAAAATGCAATAATGATCAATTATTAATTTTCCATCTCATAAAAAGAAAAAAAGATTTCAAATGTAGATTAAAATTACTCAACGTTTTACATTTGCTTATGCAATCTTTACTGTGCAAATTTAGTATGTAATAATTAGACATTGATTTCTCTATTACAATGTACGAAATGACGATGCAACAATTATCAGTAATAACAATAAAAAGTCTTGTATGTTATAAGTAGCAATCCAATGAACACATATCATTCTATATCTATCAGAAAAAAATAATATAAATTTGGTTTAGAACGTAAACATTGCAAATGATCTCTGTAATATTACAATTTTTTTTTTTTTTTTTTTTCATAATAAAATTACGGAAAGCGTAACACATTTTAAATTAAATTCTTTTTTCAATATCGTCAACAACATTCATTACATTATATTTGTGCAAAATTTAAAACGGAATTAAAAAAGGGGAAAACAAGATGAAAGAAAAAAAGAAGATATTTCTTCATTTTAAATATAAGTGCTGAAAAATACTATTTCTCTGAGATTTGACCGATTACTATCGTAATTAAAGCAATTATGACAACTCGTTAATATCTTTGAAGCATGTAGTATATATATACACATGTACATAAAAATGCTAAGGGTTCGTTTGCACAATTTGTACTGTAGCTACAGGAACAGCTAGTAATGTGGTTGAAAGGGGACAAAACCTTTTGTTAGAAAATATCCACTATGACCACGAAAACCACGATCGATTTGATTGGGTTGGTGATTTAGGTGACGAAGGAACCGAAGATGATGGGGTTGCCGGTTTAGATGAATTTTCATTAGCTTCATTTTTTATTCTCATTTTTTCATTAGTCTCTGCATGCATTTTCTGTTCGTATTTTCTAACATCTTCGATATTCATATCGTACCATTCATCGATCCACGCGAATGCTTGCCGATGAGCCAATAGTAAAATATCTCTTATGCACTGTTTAAACATACAAAAATATATATAAAACATTGATATAAGACAAAATTGTATTGTAAAATAAATTGACAAGAAAAAATAAATATGAATTACCCTTTGTATGAAATCTTCTAACCGAGTTTGCATACCCCACACTTCGAAGGAAGCATTAACTAATTTATAGGAACACATAATCGGTTGTACAGTATCGCGCCAACCTTCGACTAGTGGACCTCTACCTGTTCTTCTTGATTTGAAAAACTTTGGATCCTATTAATGAAATATAATATTAATATAATAATCTTCCTCTATCGTAGAAATTGTAAATATCTTTTTATACGGTTTATAAATTATACCTCTTCTTCTTTGTAATGTTTAGCAGATATTTCGTCGTAAGCAATATCAATATAATCGACTTCTCGATGTATAAGTTCGATTGGAGATAAACCTAAACACTGTTTCAAATTTTTATTTAACAAACTTTATGCCAATTAACGTCAAAAATGGGATGAACATTAACGATAAATTAATAAATGTAATAAGTACATACATTTTCCGTAGAACCATTGTTATCCTCGTATCTGGTTTTTATCGACACATTAAATTTAGGCATAAAGGAACACTGCAAAACGTACAATTTGTTAACAATAAATGTTAATTAACTTATTTCAAATGCTAATACTTACAGTATATACTAAAGTCGCGTCATCCATACAAATGCAAAAGAAAAGAAACTCATTAACACAAATGATTTTCTGAACAATAAGTTAATTATTTAAGAGAAAAAAGAAAAAACAAAAAGTAATTAACGGTATAAGAATATAAAGAGAGTATTTACCTGTCATGGTAAATGGAAAATAATTCCAGGCTTTTTCTGTGACATAAAATATTTTTGGTATAATTGATTGAACCCAATAAGGAAGTTTACTGAAATATAATGAAGAGATAATAATAATAATTAGGAATATTTGATAATAGAGATTAATTGAAGTTTTATACATTAGGCTCAAAACTTTTCAACCCAAGCATGTATTTCTCATAAATAAGAATATTTAATGAATAATTAGTTAATTACCTAGACAGGTGAATTCTTTTTTCTGTATATTGACCCTTTCCATGTTCAGGATCTTCGCATTCAATATTTTCAATGACTTCAACACCGTCATTAGAATCTGATTGTTCGTGACTATGTCTTGCTATCATATAAAGTTGTCCAATACGATACTGCATAAAAAAAAACCATTGGTTAAAAATAATAATAGAAAAATATTTATAAACCATGACAAATACTTTACCTCTTCTGTAGTTAGAGGCATACATATTCGATATTCTTTAGTTAAAACCATGTCTCTTGTAAACTCTTTGATTAATCCTTTATCATGTAATATTATTTATTAAACCATTTGTTATTACAATGGTTCAAATATGAAATAAAAAAGATAGTTAATTCATGAATGTAATGATAAATAATTGCTTGAAAAGGTTCATAATAATTCACAATGAAACAATCAATCGCATACTTTCTATCGAAGTCTATCTTGCTTGGCTATGAAATCGATAGTTAGGTTAGGCAATATTAAATCGACAAATGTAACTATTATAAAATACTAAAGATAAATGTTCTATGCTTTCTCGAAAAGCGTTGTCAAGCGTAACCAACTTCATGAGAATATTTTGTTAAGTACAATACGTTGATAGTAATGTTTTACATGAATTTAGTAACAATCGATGTTATCGACCAATCAGAATCTATATCGATATAGTGGAAAATGTAATGCAACGCGTTAATTGGTCCACGACTGGGATGAGTCGTGTTAAATGGTGAATGGACGACAAGATTAAGTTTGCCTCGATGAACTTGATCGATGAACTCGTGGATGTAGATGAGTTTACAATTGTTATCGATATATTTGAAGCATAATCGAAATCTATAGCGAGTTGATTTTGACGGAAACGTAGCGAATTTCACGTATTACGTGTACAATTTTATTTTGTATGTACGTAATAAGTTCGTCGTGATGTGGACAGCGATAAAATTTAGATAACCCAGCGTTGTTGAACATCATGTAATGGAGAAAGAATACTAGAAAGGAACAAGGGGGTGACGTAGTTGGGAGAAATAAACACAAAGTGGTCGTAAGGTGTTAGAATCATCAAACTTCTAAGTTTGACACACACCAATGGCCTATCAAACATTTCGGCAGGAGTACCTGCAAATGCCTGTGGTAACACGAGCTTATACTACAGCTTGTGTCATCACTACTCTTGCCGTGGTTCGTAAAGCTCTTACACGTGTTATATCATATTATTATTATTTGTGAAACATTGGATAATGAGGTTATAGGACTTTATTATCCCTTTCAGCAATTAGATTTAGTTTCGCCGTTTCAACTCTACTTCAATCCTATTTTAATAATAAAACAATATCAGGTAAATACATTTATCTCTGTTTTTATAAATATAATAGAAAGAAAATGATAAGAAGCGTTTTAGGAGTTGGGCATAAATAACACGAGTTATTTAAAAGATTCGTTCGTTATTTTTTAGTTATGGCGTTTAATAACAACATTTTTATTCTTTGGGAACGTTGGCTTCAATTTCTTCTTCAATATGATATTTACCTACCGATATTGTCGAATGTTAGAAGAAGGATCTTTTCGAAGAAGGACAGCTGACTTTGTAATGATGTTTATTTTTGGGGCAATATGTATGATTGTATCCTTTTCATTTAAAAACTTGAAAAACTCATGAGATTTTCAATCATTTTTCATTACGATTCGACATTATAGTTCCTATACGATAACAGACATTTGGGTTTTTTGTTAACTTACTGTTTTTGGGTCATGCATTTACAATCATGTTAGTCTATGTATGGTCGAGACGTAATCCATTTGTTAGAATGAATTTTTTTGGACTTCTAAACTTTCAGGTATATATATATTGTCTGTCTAATATGTGGGAGAATGAAATAGAATAATTATTAAAGGTATATTCATTTTGATTTAGGCGCCATATCTGCCTTGGGTACTTCTCGGATTTTCTGTACTCCTAGGTAATGCTATTTGGGTAGATCTTGTTGGGATGGCTGTAGGGCATACGTACTATTTTGCTGAAGATGTATTTCCACAAATAAGGGGTGGTTTTCGTATTCTTAAGACTCCACAAATATTGTAAGTGTGGCCAATACGAAGGAATTTGAATTCTTAACAATCTGATTAATTCTAATTTTTCATTATATATTGCGTTTAAATATATAATATTACTTTAATATTAAAATATATTATTTGCTTGATACTATTTATTTGATATAGAAAAACGTTGTTTGACGCACATCCAGAAGATCCAGATTACACTCCGCCACCTGAAGATCGACCAGGTGGTTTCAATTGGGGTCAAGGAGATATGTTATAATTCTTTTTCATCTCCCTATTTCCATGAGCCATCCATTGTTAATTGATAATATCAAGTAAATCAATGAATTTCTCTGTACATTTGTGAAATTTCAATTCTGTTTTTCAATTTTTACTATTTTACTAACAAAGATTAAGCAATTTGAACATAAATGGTAGATATGTGAAATATCTATCGTATATACTGACTGTATTACAATAACTTCCATCTGTTAACAGGGGTTACAATTTTGTTTTCATTTAATGAATTGTGATTGTCTCTATACACCAGATTAATTAATATTGTTCAGTTAAAATATATATATTATATATAGAAAGCAAAGATATCAAGAATAATGTTGAAAAATTATTTGTAGTGATACAATATCTTGGTGGAAGCATTTATTTATAGTAGTATAATAATTAGTAATAACGTAAATAATTCCAAAGTACAAATCGATTAAATGTAAAGTGAAGAGACACTACATATATATTATTTTAAGTTTATTTATACTTATCTTTAAATGTTAATATAACTCTGGACTAGATACATTACCCATATTCTTCATAATTATTATTCTACTACAATAAAAAAAAAAAAATCAATCGTTACCAAATGAATTAGTAATATTATTAATCCGTTGTTACTTTTAAAATAAAAATACCAGTCAAACTGTATATATATATAGTAGAATATTCAATTCCACTGAACCTCGACAACATTTATTTGCGTGACAATTATTAAAATCTTTAAAAGGAACAATATAATAAAATTGAAACCCCTGATTGTAAAAACAAACAAAATTATCAATATTTACTAACAATGTTTTATCATAATAATATCTTCTTTTTTATCTTATGTGTCTTATAATGTATCATAGATATAATCTAGATATTATATCTATTTATTTCATGTCATATTGCAAAAAAAACTTTATGATCATACGATTTAATACACAGAATACATCACAGAAGTAAACGGTTCTGATTAGTAAACAAATTTATAATAAAAAAATTTTTCCAAGACATTATATTCAATGAGATTGCATCATTTAATATTATTAAATGAAATAATAAAAATAAATGAAAATAGGGATGCATGATTCTCGATATTGAAATATGGACAGAATATTGTGAAATAATCATCTATGCTCGTATAATTATTTTAGAATATGCATTTACACAATAATGAATATCAGTCTGATTACTAATATGAATTTTTATCAATAAAATACACACAACCTACTCATTGATGAATACAAAATATGTATAACAATGTGTACATAAAAATAGGAACTATCAATTTTAATCTGTAGTATATACGTTATTAACAATTGTTCCTACAAACGGTAGTCATTACTGATGCTCACTCGAAAGTAATAGATTTTTGTGTACGTCAAAACAAAATAAAAGCCATTTTTTATAAGCGTAATAATAAGTATTTACTAAATCGTTTTGTAAGCTACTTATTGCCAAATAATTGCTCATTACATCTTAATTATTTTTATTTTTAAATATTCCTATAAAAACACTGTGATGTATTCAAATAGTTAAAGAAAAATAATGCATTTTTCATCATAATTTACATAAATTTGATTTCTGATCTCATTATTGTGTCGTTAGAGTTAAATTCCTATCTATGAGAAGCCAAAACATTATGATTATAAATTTTCAAATATAATATAATAATATGTTTAATTTAGACTTTACTTTGAAACGTTTTTCATTCTCTTTTCGTGTTATAATAAGAAATATATTTATATATAAATATATATTACATTATTATATATGTTACTGTTATTTTGTAAAATCCATTAATTCATGAGACAATTATATCGATCAGGTAAAATATGAAACAAGGCAAAGTTTCATACTTCAATTAGGTAATCTATGAGTTCACAAAAGACAAGTAAATACAAAGCCACTCTATATTAAACTCATGATAAACATCCCTATTTCGTATTTTTGTTCTCACATTTTTACTCGAAAAATTATTGAACAAAAAATATCGATAATTTAAAATTTGAATGTACTTTTTCATATATATACACTTTTTCTTTTTCTTCAATTTCCATTCGAATATGTTTTATGATGATATGTAAGAAACTAATATCGTAAATATATATGTGAGGTGATTTATAAAACTATTTATTTAAATTTAAATAATAGATGATCATTATAATGGAATATAATGATGTATCATCTAGTGATACATATATGCAATGACATGGACTATAATACAATGATTAACGATCTATCATACACTTTTTCATATCAGATTGCCACTGTTGCTAAGAGCACCGTGATATCGTCAGGTTTACCACCTAAGAAAAATAACTGATTTAGTCGTAACTTAGACTGTGTATAATAAAATGTTTCTCTACCATAAGAAAGTATAAATATTTGTTGCATAAGCATAGAATAATAAATAACGGATTATTTATAAAAATATAGTTTCATGTATCTATTCTATGATGAATTAATCTTAATGAAGATATAAGAAAAATATAAAATAATAGATACCTATTGCGTCGATACCATTTTCTCTAGCACTTTGGGCAAAGGGTGATAAGAATGCCCCATCGAAAGCTAAATTACGAGCCATCAAAGCTATCGAATTGGCAACACCCTGTAACTTTGTTGGGTCCCTTTCTCCTTCTACTTTACGCATCTCCGTAACTAACAACTGATCAGGCACATTATCGAATACACCGTCTGTTGCTAATAGTATTACATCTCCATCTTCTACTCCGAAACTAGAAGTATCTGCGGATTCTGGGCTATAATAAAAAAGGAAACACAAAATGAACAAATTAAAAATACAGAATTATTGTTACGCTATATAGGAAAATAATTCTGCGATAGTACCTGTCGCTGAGCACAAGACCAGAATGACCCGGAGGAGGGAGAGATAATTGAAACGGAGTATTAAAATAATGTTGCTGCTCGTTAGAACGATGAACGACTTCACCTTTTCTCACAACTACAAAACCGCTATCTCCTATATTTGCCGTATAGATGCTACTTGTTTCCTTGTTAAGAATAATAACACATGCAGTACTGCTACCTAAAGATAACATACATTTGTATAAGAATTATTTCAATGAGTCATTAAATGTATTTTCATTTATACCATTTGTACAAACATTTTAAAAAATCATCAATTACCTAAAATTGGTTGCTTAGTTTCTAATAGTTCATAGTAACTACGGGCTAATAAACCAGCTGGTTCGGAAGGCTTGAACTTGCCCATTGAGACTAGCCTTTCGCATGTGCTCATTAAAAAACTGGAAAATACGCCTGGATCTATTCCATAGTGTCTCCATCCTCCTACACCATCGGCTACACCTAATAAATCACGTGTTGTATTTTTAAAAAATTAACTGCTTTAGTAAAAGTTATAGGAGTATGAGGATGAGATGAGGCATGGGGACAGGGGGACTTGTTCAGTATCTAAACAACTTTGTAAGAAGTCATATAAAACGCATAAAAGAGACATTAAAACGATATTACGAAAGATTGTTCGAAATAAGAACAATAAAGAATTGTATTAGTCCGCTAATAATTGAGAAGTCAACAGAGAGTTGGATAAAATGTTTCGAATGATGTTATCTCCATTGTAATCCTGACGAGCACGTGATGTGCGTAAGTTCAATTCGCGATAGAGAGAAAAATTCTTTCACTTCCGTAGCGGAGGATTAAATAAAAGAAGAAGTTGATTAAAAAAAAAAAAAAAGAGATTAAAAGTTCAGTGTAAAATACTTTAGCGATAAATTGTTTTATTGCGAAAGCAGAAAAAGGGTATCTGATTTCTAATGGGTGGTTATACAACAATAAACGTCACGTTTATTCAGCGTTTAACAATTTTAGGGGCAATGCTGATGACGAATGATGAAGACTAGAAGGAAGAAAGGAAGGGTGGAAGGGTGGAAGGGTAAAAAGGTTAAAAAGGTAGGAAGGTAGAAAGGGTTTTCGTTGAAACGTACCAATTACTTCGACAGCCTTGAATTTGGCAGTGAACCAAGCGTCATCTCCAAATTGTCCTTTCCTAACACGACCTCGTGCAAAATCTTTGGAGAAGCCACAAACAGCTGAAATGAATGAGGCTTCGCGTCGTTTGTTAACGTTGGGATCAGCACATGCCGAATAATTGGATATGCTATTCCATATCGCACGAGACAACAGCCTCCCGGTCCAATAAATAGACTGCATATCGTACAAAGGTTAAACTTATCTCAACACTTCGTCGCGCAACTCGACATCTTCTTCAGCATCAAATTAATAACCAGCCAAAGATCAATTATTTTATTTCAAATATCAATAATAATTTCCCGTATAATTTGTCTTATACTTTGTTATATTATCACTTTGTAATAATAATCATAAATCGGGACATTGTTTCTCTTCTATTCTATTTAAACTCTAAAGAAATATCAACTTCCTCGTATGTGCGTGAAATAGTGTTAGGGATTGTGTTAACGAGTAGAAGAGAAAAAATAAAAAAAAAAAATCGGTCCAAAGGCAAGGTATAATACCGAACGATTTTCTCCCGCACGCACTTTTATCGACATCGACCGCATTAGGCTTTCATTTTCGTCTAGGTTCGAGAAAACAAGATCAGAAACAATCGGGGATTTATACAATTTAACGTACGCCACCAATGGCCGTTGGCCGAAGCTCTTTTTACTTTAGCTCTTTTCCTCAAAGATGGCGTTGCAATAGAGGCGGGAATATTTTTTATTCAAATTTTCGACCACCGTTAGGTCGAACCTTCTAAATGATCTCGACTTGAAATTAATATTGAAATGTTACATTTCCGTTCGTATATACATACATGGATATATTTTATCTACGAATAAAAGTAAACAAGACAAATAGTATTAACTGAAAATTACGAAAGCATTAACCTGACGCGGGATGAGGAAAATAAAATAAAATGTAGACGGAAAGAGAGAAAGAGAGAGAGCCAACGGTTGTAGGTGAGAATGAAAAGGGATGGTAGGAAGCGAGGGGATGTTTGGTGTCGGGGTGGGATGGGGGTGGTGGTGGAAGAGAAGGTTAGGGAAGGGCGAAAGGAAGGGAACGACGGAGAACGAGGAAGCAGTCGGAAGAGAGAGCTGGCGGAGTAGTCGGGCAAGAGCGAGCGCGAGTGGGGCGAGGTTGTTGCGGGTGAGTCCGAGAGAGGGTGAGGGTGAGGGTGGCGAGGGTGGCGAGGGTGGCGAGGGTGAGAGGGTGGGCGAGGGAGGGCGAGGGCGAGAGGGTAGGACGTCCGTACGTACACCGAGAGAGAATCGATCTAAAACTAGGAGTCGCCGCAGTAACCGCTGGGAGGAAGCCACTGTTACAATTTGCACCCATATGCGCTAGTGAAATCTTAGATCGAGTAATCGTATGGCGAGCTGCTCAAGAATGAGCTGTACCCGCCGCTCGGTGGTTGCTCGCGTATGACCGGCGCGTTAATAGGGGGGAACGCGAACCGAAAGAAGAGACAGAGAGACAGAGAGAGAGAGAGAGAGAGAGAGAGAAAGAGAAAGAGAGAGAAATAGGGTGGGTGGCCTAGGGGGTCTAACAGAAAGACGGAGAGGGGGGGCTGAGTCGAGGGGGCGGAGAGGAGAGCACGGTGTCGCATCCTACGGTGATTCGGTGTGTGGCAAAAGGAGAAGAACGAGCCTGGAGTGAGCGAAAGGGGTGGAGGTGGTGGTGGTGGAGGAGGCGGAGGAGGTGGAGGAGAGAAAGGGGGAGAGAGAGAACGGAGAGAGAGAGAGTGTGAGAGAGAGAGAAAGAGAGAGAGAGAGAGAGAGAGAGAGAAAGAGCGCGCAAGGCTGGGCGGATAGCGAGCACCGCACGAGCAGCATCCCGTCGCAACGATAATGCGACGACGTGCACCTTTACTCCTTTCTCTCTGAATAAGTGTGCTTGCTGGGACGGTCCCTTACCTGCAGGGATATGACGTAATGGCAAGAGAGGTACGCAATCATCCCTTTTTCTCTATATTCATTGACGCATCGCTTTTGCGCTATCGGTCCTATCATACATGCATATAGACCTTACGTATATACATATACATCTATACATATACATACATATATCTCTCATACATCTATCTATACACGAATATACATACATGCAGAGACAGACGCACACGCACACGCACACGCATACGCACACGCACACGCAGGCAGGCACGCACCAAGGAAAGAAGGAACGAACGCAGCACGCACACATGTATACATATTTATCATATCCCCATCATCATCCCCCGTTCCTAATTCGTCGCGGTTAGGTCCTTAGCCCCTTCGAGAGAGAAGATGAAAGAATAAAAAGAAAAGAAAAAAAAACAAGTGGCTCAGTGGTATCGCGTCGTCGTCTGTTCGTCTGTTCGTTCGTTCGTTCGTTCGTTCGTTCATCGGTCGTCGTACATCTCGCGTTCGTTCGTTCGTTCGTTCGTGTCCAATTGGAATCTCTCTCTGGTCGTGTATGTCCGAAACACAATTCGCCTGACCTACTTCCTTGACGTCGTGACCTCGTGACACCAGCAAAACGGTGGTAGCCGATCCTCTTCTACTACCACCACCGCCACCCCGCATGCTTCGCTCGAGTACGCGAGCAATGTCAAAAGGCACGATCCTCTTTCTCTCTCGTTCTTCTTCTCCCTTACCCTCTCTATCTCTGTCTCTGTCTCTTTTCATTTCTTCCCTTCGTCTTCGTCGTCGTTAAGTCTCTCAATCGAAAAAAGGAAAGAAAGAAAGAAAGAAAGAAAGAAGGAAGGAAGAAAGACTGGCAAGGAGGAGGGCAAGGAAGGAGGGCAAGGAAGGCAAAGAAAGAAAGAAAGGAAGAAAAAAAAAAAAGACGCGACTTCCTTTTTCCCCTTCTGTCTGACCAGTCGTCGTCTTTATCCACTGTCGTCGCGCGACAGCGCCATGAGAGAAGTGAGTTGTTCTCGGTAGGATCGCGTGTATCATTATCATCATCATCATCATCATCATCATCATCATCATCATCATCGTCGTCATCGTCATCGTCATCGTCATCATCATCTTTCTCTTCGTCTCTTCATCTTCGTCGTTGTAATCGTAGTAGTCGTCATCGTCGTAATAATAATCGTAAAAGTTCTCTATGTGTACAATGTGTGATATTAGCATTTTTCTGGCTTTCTATAATAGATTCGTGCCCCTATCTGATCATCGACTGACTAGAACCAAACGTTATTCTCTTCTCCTCCTCTTCCTCTTCCTCCTCCTCCTCTTGCGTGTCCTCAAATCAAGCTTCCAATATAAGATTATCTTTGCCTGACGTTGTTTACTAATCGTAAGACTTCCCCAGGTTATTGCAACGAACCGGACAGGGGAAGGGAGGGAGGGGTGGGTACGTTCGCGATTTCCATACCTTTCATCCCTTTTTTTTCCTTTTCATTTTCTTCCATAATCTATCAAACGTTTTACTCGTTCGGTCTGTTTAAGAAGAAATTAGTGTGTGTGTGTGCGTGTGTGTGTGTGTCGAAGAAAAAACGGTGACAGCAAAGACGGGCGGGCGGGCTGATGACCGGCTTTTCGGAGGGGTCGGAGGGAGGGGGGTTAGGCTTGTTAAAGACATTTTTAATCCTCTCTTTTTCTTTCTTTTCTCGTCTGACTTATATTCTTAGCTTTGTCAAACCATTCCAGTTGAATCTTTCTTTCCGCGTCTCTCTCTTTCTCTCTCTCTCTCTCTCTCTTTCTCTCTCTCTCTCTTTCCCTTTTTCTATTTTTCTCTCTTTCTAATAAGTCGAGCTTTACATAGTACGCCTTCTTTTCTCTTCCCTTTGGAACCTTATCCGAGACGGTTTTTACCCTTCACTCGAGAATGATTGAATCAGGTCAGTGTTTTCGACCATAAGTTGTGCCTGCGCCTGCGCCCTACTTGCTTAGCGCCACCCTGTTGAAAACTAGGGACAACCCAAACATAATATTCCCCGTTCGATTAGCCTTATTCTAATGGCACTCGTCACGCTGAAATATAACGCTCCCTTCCATTATTTCGCGCACCGCGTACTCGTGTAACGTGCTGATAACATAGAGAGAGAAAGAGAGAAAGAGACAGAGAGAGAGGGCGAAAGAGAACGAGAGAGAAAAAAATAGAAAGAGAAAGAGCGAGAGAGTGCACAGGAATTTGTAAAAGAAGAAGAAGAAGAAAAAGAAGAAGGAGGAGGAGGAGGAGGAGGAAAAATAATAAATAAAAAAAGAGAAAGAAGAGAGAGAGAATTTGAAGGGAGAGGAAGAGAGACAGAGATAGAGAGAGAGAGAGAGAGAGATCATTTTGCGTGGGTGCGTGGGTGCGTGCGTGGTGCATGCGTGCGTGCGTGCGCCAACGCGCGCCTCCTCCTCGTCATTTTCCTGTGCCTTTAACTATTTTTTATTAGTGGTGCGTGCGTGGGTGTTAAACAAAATAATCCGCGGCTCTCTATGTCCTCGTCCTCATCCTCGCCCTCGTGCATTTGCGTACGTATCGTCCGCGTTGTTGTTGTTGTTATTATTGTTGTTATTATTGTTGTTGTTGTTTTTGTTGTTGTTGTTGTTGTTGTTGTTGTATTTTTCAACGGGTCCTACGTAAAGCCTCGGTAAAAAAGAAAAGAAAAGAAAAGAAAAATAAGCGAACAGGAAAAAAGGGGAGAGAAAGAGAGAGAGAAAGAGAGAGAGAGAGAGAGAGAGAGAGAGAGAGAGAAAACGATCGAGTACAAAGATTCCGAGTGCAGCCAATCGTCGACGTACCCTTCATAATTAGCACCACCGTCGAGTCTAATGAACCCAGAGGTTTGTTCCGACATGTCTAATATGTACGTGCGCGCACGCGTGTGTATATATATATTGTATACATATATATACATATATACATATATATATATTTATATATCTGTGTATATTCGTCGTGTGTTGTGTCTTCTTTAAATGTGAATATGTGTAGTTTGGTGTTAGTTAAGAGGATACAAAATATTATTTTGTTCTTTTCCAATTTTATCCGAGAGCTTTCACCGTATATTTTTGATATATATATATGTGATTGTGGATAAAAAATAAAAAGGGGGTGAATTTTATTTCTCTTCCATCTATTTTTTGTCTTCTTTTCTTTTCTCTCTCTCTCTCTCTCTCTCTATGTTTCTGTTTTTTTTTTTTTTTTTTTTTATAATTTTATTTTATTTTATTTATTTTTTTTTTATCTAATTAAAGTCACGCTTTAGATAATTATTACCAACGTTTAATGTGGACTTTAGGATATTCCTTTTTCTGGTCCTTTAACGTCCCATTTCGATATATTTTGTTCGTATGATTTTTATTTCTTCTTCTTCTTCTTCTTCTTCTTCTTATCTATCCACCTTCTTTTTCTTTTTCTATTTTCGATTTGATCTATTCCTCTTTTCTATTATCGGATAGAAGAGACAGCGCGTTATTCGACGAAGAACCACCCTCCTTCCCTACCTCCCTCCCTCCCTTCCTTCGATACACCCTTTCCCCTTCGTCGTGTCTTTACCGCTTTTGTAACGTCACCGAAGTAAAATTGATATTACGCGAAGAGGATGATGGGTGATGATGATATTCCCTTTATCGATGGAAAAAGAAAAAAAATAGAAAAAGAAAAGACGAAGGATAGAAAAAAAAAACAACAAGAAATTGGAAGAAAAGAAAAGAAAAGAAAAAATAGGAGAACCCCACCTGCGTATATATCCACCTGTGCGCGCAAGATACTATTAGATTGTCCCATAAGTTCCTTCCTTCTTTTTTTTTTTTTCTGATGCGAATTCAATAGACGATATTTATTGTGTTCAAGGTTGATTTACTGTGTTATAGATGAACAGTTTTGCTCTATTAACTTTTTCCATCTCTCAGGTAGCCTCATTATGCCCTTTTCCTAAAATTCTTGAGACTCACTTGTTAAATATTCATTTAGGTGCATTTTTATTTCTGCATACCTACGAACATAGCCGGTTCGAATTCATACATAGCATAGCGTGGAAAGAACTTATGGGACAATCTAATATACACACACACACAGACACATACACACATATATATTCATATTTATTTATTATTATATATATATATTTATTTATTATTTATTATATATATATATATAAAATTCATTTATATAATATAATAATATAATAAAAATAATTCATTTTATATTATATATAATTATTGTATATATATAATTCATTTTTTAGTGCTTTAATTTTTTTTTCCGCGAGAAACTCCGTTACTACTACTATTACTATTAGTACTACTACTACTAGTACTACTCTCTAATAAGAAAAGGTAAAGCAGCACTGCAATTAGATCGCCATGCTGTTGCACAAGAGGCTAAATGATACGGAACGAAGTAAAGCGTCGGAGGGCGAAGAATTACAGTAGAGCTCATAATATATGAGACGTTGCAATTAAAAGCAGTTTAGAGTTAATTCCTGTTTCTCTCCCTCTCTTACTCTTTATCTTCCTCTTCCTCTTCTTCTTCTTCTTCTTCATCTTTTTTTTCTTGTTCTTTCAACCCCTCCCCTCTACTCTCTGTCTTCGTCTAATTTTTTTTTCACTCTCATACTTCCCCCTTCCCCTCCTCCTTTTTTTATATTCCTTCTTCTTCTTCTTCTTCTTCTTCAATTTTGCTTCCCGATTGGAGGAAGAGTAAATGAAACTAACTGACAAGAAAAAGAGATAGAAAGAAGGAGAAGTGCACGTAGGTGCATTCGACAAGGTGTGCTGCTGCACCGGACACACCTATCGATTAAAGTTTAAACTTGACACCCAAAGTTAAGATCTTTAACCTGAGAATTGGTCTCCGGAGAATGTCATCATCCTCCTCCCATCTCCTCTCAACCCCTCCCACCATCCCCCCACTCTTTCCCCCTTCTCCGTAATTCTTCCTTTTCGTTCTATTCCTTTATTTCTTTTTCTTAATCTTAACTTTTCATCATTATTGTTGTTTGCAATTTGTTTTTAATCGATTACCTTTATCGAACAGGTATTTTTCAATTGTATTTTTTGTATTCTCGAGCGAGATCCAATGAAATCGTACGTTTGAAATTGACGAATATATGTTTTTCTTCTTCTTCTTATTTATTATTATTATTAATCCATAAAAAAGTTAGTGAGTTACGATTGGATAGTTATTTTTCTCAGCAGTGATAGGTGAGGTGTAGTAGGGTAGGTAAAATAGGATAGGGTAGGGTAAGGTAAACTTGATTTATCTCATCCGTTCTACTTAGTCACTGCGTATAAAGGAGGATACAGGGTAGATTACTTTCCCGTTGACCCGGTAGAGACACTTCACTTAACATCGAGGTGATAAGCATTATCTACGGACAGTTTAAAAGTCTTACTATCCTATCCGATAACACTACGCATACCACCTACTACCCCCATGGCCCCTTTAATATTTTTTTTTCTTTTTTTTTTCTATTTTCTTCTTCCTTTTCTTATATCCTTTTCACCTTGCCAGGTATGATGTTCACGTACGTACGTACACGTACGTGTAAAGTGTGTACACTGTGGTAATACGTTACCAAAGAATTTCTATTTTCTAACCCCCTTTTTTTCTTTTTTTTTTATATACACGTCGAGGTTACCTACGAACGATTGCTTTTTTTTTTTTAAAAAAAAAAATCTAACGAAGAAGAAGAAGTGTGTGAGAAAGAGTGAGAGAGAGAGAGAGTGGAAAATGAAAGAAAGAAAGAAAGAAAAGAAATAGCTTTCGTTCTGGTAACCTCGTCGTATTTTTAGATTTCGATTTGTCTTCGTGTGTGTGTGTATATGTGAAAGAGAGAGAGAGAAAGAGAGAGAGAAGGAGAGAGAGAGAGAGAGAGAGAGAGAGAGAGAGACGACCAAGTTTTTTCTCCTTTTTTCCTTTTTGTTAATTTTTTTTTCTTTTTTTTTCTTTTTTTTTTTCAAGTAAAAATTATACCAATATCTTTTCGCAGGAGTCACGGAGCAAGAGACCTTTTAAGATATGGGACAGTTGGCGTAATGTAAGAAAGGGACTGGTAGTAAGCAATTTCGAGGAACTGATACATCGAGGTAAGAATTTTTATTGACTTGAACTACTTGTTTTTCTCTGTTTTCTTTTTTTAATTCATCTTTCCCGTAACACATCTCGAGACGATTAAATAAATTTTACAATTTTATATTTAATTCGATATTTATATGTATTATATATTTGTGTTTTATATGATGAGAGATTTTAATCCAAAAGAAAAGAAAAATAGTTTGGATTCGATCGAAGAACGAACGAACGTTTAACACTTTCCTTTCTTTTTTTAAATTACATTTAGGAATATTGAATTATATATGAAAAAGAAAAGGATATATCGATTTTATCATTGGCGAAGGTTTCGCTCTCAAATCAATTAAAATTCGATGAAACGATGAAAATAGAGAGAGAGAGAGAGAGAGAGAGATAAACACAACAGCTGGGCAAATAACGACGAGAGTGGAAGAATCAATAAAATTATATTTACAAATAAATTAAACGTGTCGATTCTCCACTTGTTGTGGACGATCGAAAAAAAAAAAAAGAAAAATAAAAAAAGGAAAAAAAAGAAAAATATCCAATCCACGTATTAAAATAAAAACCATTAGACGAGATCTAAGATTTTTCTGTTGAAAAAATATAAACGAAATTAAATAAAAAATATAATATATATATAATATCGATCGTAAATGTCGTCTCGATATTCCCAACCCCCGTCCAATCCCCGTCCAACCCCATACACCCACAACACCCCACCCCCCGAACATAATTGTCCCATTTCAAAATACCTCGTTTATATCGATAATACCAATTAACCATAAGCATTAATAATAATATTTTGTCTTGTTTCTTTATTTCAATAGGTAAAGAAAAATTAGGCGTACCGCAGAACGAGAATGTTTCTTTAGTATTGGAATCTGACGGGACGCAAGTTGAAGACGGTGAATACTTCAAGACACTAGCCAATAATACGATTTTACTTTTATTGCGGCATGGTGAACGGTGGTGTCCAACTGGGGTTGACATCATACGAGCCGGTACATATTATTTTCAAACACCCCCACCCCTATAATACAATCTCATACTCAAAATGATATATAAAGACACACACACACACACACACACGTACATAATATGCACAGGAACAACAAAATAAGAAATAAGAGATAGTTAGAAAAATCTTTGAAATTATATCAACGATATTATACTTTTTAATATTAATATTTTAATTTAATTTATTCATTATATATAATTATATTTTATTTATTTATTATTTTATTTATTTATCATTTATAATTATATTTTATTTATTTATTATTTTATTTATTTATTATTTATAATTATATTTTATTTATTTATTATTTTATTTATTTATCATTTATAATTATATTTTATTTATTTATTATTTTATTTATTTATTATTTATAATTATATTTTATTTATTTATTATTTTATTTATTTATTATTTATAATTATATTTTATTTATTTATTATTAATATTAACCCTTTGCACAGTAGACATTTGACAGGTACTTTAAAAAACATTTATAAACAAACAAACGTATAGAAATAATCAAATATCATCGGTTTATTCATTTATATTTTGAAAAAAAAAACAAATTTTGATAAATACTACACTCTGTAATTAGTTTTGGTTGAGTTGACACTTGAAATAGGAGGCCGGGCGCCGTATCGGCGCCGCTCGAGTGCAAAGGGTTAAATTTAATTTAATATTAATTTTTAATCTTGAATAAAAAAAAAAAGATTTTACAATCTTTGAAACGATTATCACGAAACGTATAGTCGAATTGAAGGGTTTAACGAATCGTTAAAAGTTAATCGAACAAAATCCCATAGACTCCTTTCATGTTTCTAAATTCTTTTTTTCTTACAATATTACTTTTTCTTCTTGTTGTTGTTGTTGTTGTTCATATTTACTATCAGACTGTGTATAGAAAAAAAAGGAAAAATGAAAACAGATAAAACGTAACCGAGGGGGATAAAAGGGGTGAAGGTAGCGGTGGTGGTGGTGGTGGTGGTGGTTAGTTAACGATATATACAACGTTTTTCTGTACACCCCTTTTCCTTCTTCTTCTTCTTCTTGATGACGGTACATTAACGAAGCTTAATAAAAATAAAAATAAAAAAAGAAGAAAAAAAAATAAAAAGTAAAAAAAGTGTGCAAGGAAAAAAAAATTGTACACGGGCAAGCTCGTTAGCTTTGTCTTTTAACGAAGAGAACGAGAGAGAGAGAGAGAGAGAGAGAGAGATAGTGATATATAAAAATCTAGTGGAAAATGGAGTGAAAGGACTAACCGTGTGGGCGGTTCTCTTATAATAAAACATTATTTGCCTTCTTTGTATTCTGACCGTGGTTGATTCTTTATCTGGAAATAGTAAAAATACGTAAAACCTTTTAAAGGTATAATCACGTTTTTTACCTCCTAAGTAAATCTTGCGAGAATTATGTTAAACGCAATGCAACGCAACGCAATGCAACCCTAACGCAACGTTAAATGTTAAAGTAATATTAAAAGTATATATGTGACCTGATCTAAGGTGGGGTGTACTTTGAAGAATGCCGACAAACTATGTTACTTCGACGATGCAAAAGATTATTTACATTAATTAAGCTTGACATTATATTTTTGCTTATATAATGTAATATAACGTTTGACATTTCTTCATCGGTATCGGAATCGTTGTAACGTAACGTTAAAATAATTTCTCGAGTTAAAAGGCGACACCCGTTATAGAACAGAGCCCCAACGTTTAATTAAATCTTGCAAATAATAATAATTATTATTATTATACGATGAGAGAATATCGAGAAAAGCCGTGTCCGTTGTTAAAAGGTTGAGAATTATAGATAGGGGGGGTCATTAAAAGTGCAATCTGTTTAAATACTTTTCCAAGACTTGAGATTATTTTATTCGATAGAATTTTTGGCTCGCAATAGTTGGTAATAAGATGTGTATGAGAAAAGTAATGTTCATACAATTAAAATACTCTTAGATTTATTTGTTCATCTCTCTCTCTTTCTCTTTCTTTCTTTCTTTTTGTTTTTTATATGTTCATATTAAAAAAAAAAATTGTTAATTGTATAATTAATATATTAATGTTTTTATAATAATTTTCAGCGATATCAGCGATACCGAAAATAGTTTGCGAAACTATCCACGCCCTGGAGCTGCACGATGAGACGCCATCGTGGAAAATTATGGACAATAAGGGACGAGTCACAGTGGTCCTGCACTGGGACCAACGTTCGTCGTCGTCGTCGCAGGTTCAATCGCAGTCGAAGGGCGCGGATGCCCAGTCCTCTAAATATTCGCCAACTAAGAAAGCCGATCTGAGCGGGAGTCAGCGGCCCTCGTTGGTGATCGAAACTAGCATTGACAAGTTGAATTATGGGGGAAAGCCAACGCATTTGCCGGGCGGCGAGCTAGGTCCAAGCAGATACGCGGGTCCCCAAATCACTGTGATAAATCATGATGATATGGTAGAGAGAAATGTTGAGAGTATTAGACAAAAAAAACATAAATAAATAAATAAGACAAAATAATAAAATAGATAAAAAAAAAAAAATGAAGAAATGTGTTAATAATGTTAAGCGACGATCAACTAAAACGTTCTTTTTGATCTCGCAGCAAGCGCAGCAACAGCAGCAACAGCAGCAACAGGCGCAGCAAGTGCACAGTATGCCAGGTCGTTTGGTGAAGCAAGGAACGAATTCGTTCGAAAGCACGACCATCCATATCCACACGCCAGAGTGTTCAAATCACATACATCAGCCGGTAGCGAGGAACGGTAGTCCTGTTAACGGGGCGGACAACGGGACGACCGGGGAATGCGATTTCCATTGTTGCGCGTTGCACGAGGAGGGTCGTAGGATCGCGGTGCACAAATCGGTAGCAACCTCGCCGATTCAGGACAGTCAACATCAGCAATATCAACAGCAGCAGCAACAGCACCATCACCCGCACCAGCAACAACAGCAACAAACTCAGACCCAAACGCCGTCGCCCCAGCCGCCCTCGTCGTTGTCCGATGGGACGAGGCGGTCGGGTTTGGGCAAGGGCCACGTCAGATTTCGCGACACGGCCGACGAGGAATCGAGTCCACGTTTAGGTCCCGGCAACTCGACGGCCGGGGGGGGTGGTGGTTTTCATCTGCATCATCATCATCACAATCATCATCAGGAGCACGACAGCTCCGAGTCGGAAACCGAGAACACGATTATGGAGGACGAGATACACACCTCCGAAAAGTTTTTATTGCTCATCGATCAGTTAACCGTAGATCAAAAGCATCATCTAAGCATCAAGGACATCGGCATCATATTAGAACGTTTAAGCTCGAAAATATTGGACGTAGAGAGATTGGATCGGGAGAGCGAAAGTGAGGAGTGTTACAATTGGACGATCAAGGCGATCATCAGGGGCGACGTATTACGCGAATTAGGGGTCATTTATAATGGCAATTATTATGCGATCTCGGAACACCCGGGATACAAAGAGGAGTCCGAAGAGAATAACGAGGATAACGAGGAGGAGGAGGAGGATAGACTTTAATACGATGCTGTTTTACTAGACGGACACGGACAGACATAAAAAAGAAAACAAAAAAACAAAACAAACAAATAGTTAGTTAGATAGGTAGATAGACAGATAGATATGTAGTTAGTTAGTTAGTTAGTTAGATAGATAGATAGATAGGTAGGTAGATAGATTATATACCTATTAATGGTATTATTAAACCATAGCATTTACGAAAAACGTTCTAACTGGTTTGGGGCTCGTTTCTATGGCCGCTGTATACTAATTAAGCTGATCATGGCTACGAGCCGCTGGAAAGAAATGATTTGCCAATGTGTTGTTGTTGTTTTACCCGAAGCTAAAGCGAATTCGATGCAAGCAAAACTAGGATAATAATACATCCCTGATATGGGAAATACGATGAAGAAATGTTAGTCAAACTTTTTGTGTTGCGATAAAGAGTTATTCCAAAATATAAGGGAAAAAAAAGAACAAACTTTAACATCGACCGAATTCGCAGGGGTTGTTGGAGAACGAAGGTTGGCATCCGTGTATCGTGTTAAGGGCCGGCAAAAAGTGATTTTTTCAAAAAGTTTTCATATAATAATAATAATAATAATAATAAAATAATAATAATAATAATAATAATAATAATAATACTACCACTACTACTACTACTACTACTATTACTATTATTACTACTACTACTACTACTATTACTACTACTACTACTACTACTACTACTACTACTACTACTATTAATAATAAAAATAATAATAATAATAATAATAATAATAATATACATAACACACTAATAATGATAATGAAGAAGAAAATGAATGCATCATACTGAAATCATACGATAATTTACAAAACTTAGTTCTAAAGACGGTTGTTGAAATATCTATACTTATTAAATAGTATGTATACTTGTAGGAAACATTTTTGGGATTACGGACGTTGATTCCGTAACCGTCCACAACACTGCCCTATCTAACCAAAAAAAAAAAAATGGTGAACAGGAGGATGAGGAAATGAGAAAACGAATGATGCGATATGTTACCTCTATCATAAGCTAAAATTACGACTACGACTATGACTACGACTACGACTACGACAATGTTTGCGTACGATTTTTAAAAGATTTATGTTCGATGCATCCGAGGGTTGACATTTGTTCTCCCACCCTTTTCACCCTTCTATTTCTCTCCCTCTCTCTCTCTCTCTCTCTCTTTGTCTGTCTGTCTGTCTCTCTCTTTCTTTTTTTTTTTTTTTTTTTATTTTCTTGTCAAATAACAAATGTCATCAGATTGTTTTACGAGAAAAGAAAAGAAAAGAAAAGAAAACAAGCGCGTATTTGTGTCATTCTCGTGTGCTGCGAATAAAAAAATATAATTAAAGAAAAAGAGAGAGAGAGAGAGAGAGGGGAGGGAAGGGATGGGGTAAAGAGGGAGATGAAGTATTGAAAGAAATAGGGTTGAGATAGATAATAATTGTGATAGAAATGATACAAAACAAAATAACCAAAGAATGCTGCCAAATATGCGAGAATTCAGAGAGAAAGATAAGGAAACGATTATATTATACGTTTTAAGGAGAGTGTGTGAGAAAGAGAGAGAGAGAGAGAGAGAGAGAGAGAGAGAGAGAGAGAGTGAGAAAAATGTTATGAAAAATGTTAAAGAAAAATTGCGAACAACTCGTGTTGCGTTTACATCGTTTATTATCTTCGATGTATAATTTATCGCGTAACGAAAAGAATGAGAGGAATTAATAAGTCATAAGAGAAAAACGGAACAAGAAAAGAATGAAAGAAAGAAAGAAAGGAAGAAAGAAATTAACTAAAACGTGTTAAGTAACGCGCACGAACTTTAAACGAAAAGAAAGAAGAAAAAAAAAAGGATTGAAAAAAAAAAAGAAAAACAATAAAAACGTCACACCGCTAAACGTAAGAGAGAGAGAGAGAGAGAGAGATTGAGTGAGTGAGTGAAAGTGTGAGAGAGAGAGAGAGAGAAACCTTACGTGATGATGAATTATAATAATCGTGCAAAAAAAGGATGAAAAAATTGTTGTATCGTTCAATCGTCACGACCAGCCGCCGTTTAATAGTCTCTCGTCATACAATGCACTCGCGTATTAATAATAATAATAATAATAATAATAATAATAATAATAATAATAATAATAATAATAATATTAATATTAATATTAATAATAAAATCAGCTAAGAGGAACACTTAGCTGCGAAACACGATATGCCATGTACGATATTACATAGTAATTACATACATACATACATACATACATACATATACACGCACACACACACACACACACATATTTACAATCCATACATAAATATATACATTCATACGTGCATATACATTTGACATATACATATTTACATATATGCATACATGCATTAATGCATACATACTTACATACATACATTGCATACGTATAATAAATAAAGAGAGAGAGAGAGAGAGAGAGAGGGAAAGAATTCGTCATCATTCAGAATTTACATTAGTCGTATTATACATAAATAAAATAATAACATACACGACGCATTTAAACGATTTAAGGAGATAGCAAGAAAGAAATGTGCGAAAAATAAAAAAGAAAGAAAAGTGGTGGAGGAGGTGAGGAGAAGGAGGAGGAGGAGGAGGAGGAGGAGGAGGAGAAAAAAAATGCCACAGGAAATAAAAGAATAAAAAATAAAACTTTGCAATTTTAATATATTTCTATTGTAAGTATAATAATATAATAATATACTCGACGACTGTGAGAAGAATAATGCGCCAAAAAACCAATAAAAGAAAAAAATAAGAAACATTAATAAATAGAAAGAAAGCAAAGGAAAAGCAAAAATAAAAAAAAGTAAAGAAAAGAAAATAAAATAAAAGAAAAAGGAGTTAAAAACGCGACGAGAGAAAAAAGAGCCCGAAAAGAGGAAAATACGAAAGAGGAAAGAGGAGGTGGTGAGGAGGTGGGGGGAGAGGGGTGGCAAAGAAAACGAGACGAAAAGGGACGAAAAATGTGATGATGTTATTCGAAAAAGAAAGAAAGAAAGAAAGAAAGAAAAAAAGAAAGAAAAAAGCACGAAACCGAGGGTGGTGGTGGTGGGTGGTGAGTGGTAGTGGTGGGGGGTTGTAAAAGCACGACGAGGAGAACACTGCTGATTCGGATAACGCGCTTATCTTTACTACATTTGTTAAAGGGGAGGAGGAAGAGGGGAATTGTTGGGTGGTGGTCCTCGTACACGTGTGGTGGTTAGTATACCTGTGTGTATGTATATTCACGTACACGTATACGTGTTACATTGTGCATACGTGTGTGTTTACGTACGAGCTGTGATTAAACTTGATGGGAATTAAACGGAGATAGAGAATAAAGCACAAAAAAAAGAAAAATAAAAATAAAAATAAAAATAAAAATAAAAATAAAAAACAGGGTGGGGGGAAGTGTGGGGAAAGAGAAATCATATAATATGCGCTATAGAGAGAGAGAGGCTGGTAACAAAAAAAGAAACAAAGTAGAAAGAAGCAAAGAGAGAGATAAAGAGAAAAAGAAAAAACAAAAAATAAAAGAGAAGGGGTGGAGTGGAAAAATGAATCCCCCGTTAAAGCAAGCACGTGTTCGAGCCATATATGCTACGCATCAAAAAGTTAGAAAATATAAAAATAAAAATAAAAATAAAAATGAAATGAAATGAAATGTGAAACGAAATGAAATGAAAAAAGAAAAGAAGGAAAGAGAAAGAAAGAGAAAGAAAGAGAAAGAAAGATAGATGCATAGATGACGATGGGTGTTGGTGGCTGGGTGATGGTGGTGGTGGTGGATGAAACACAGATAGAAAGATAAAAAAAGGAAGAGATAGATAATGGCGAGCAACATCCCTTAACGTAGGGTGTTCCGTTCTACGTCGGGCTCTCTTGAAAATGTTTTTTCGCAAAATAAATGATATTTACTCGTGTTCAAAGATATACATACCTACATACATACATACATGCATACATATATACATACATACATGAAGTTACATATGTTAAAGATTCTCACATTGAAATTGTGATGCACAGGTTGACGATGCGAAAGAAACTTTTTTGTCGAACCAATGTTACAAGATCGTTAAATTTATTCGATACGATCGATAAACGTTCCTTACCCATTGTAAAATGTCACACAGTGTAAGATTTTCTTAAAGAAGAATAAGAAGAAAGAAAGAAAAAAAAATCATAGTGTTGAGTGGGTGGTGTAGGAGGAGGAAGAAGAAGAAAAGGGAAGTGGAAAGTAGAAAAAAAAAAAAGTACGGTGGTATCAACGGGGTTGATGGGGGGTGGTTGTAAAATGCGTTAGTAAATGATGATAATAATAACAATAAAAATAATGAGAGAGAAATATAATAATAAAGAGAATAAAAGAAGAAGAAGAAGAAGAAGAAATAGAAATAGAAGAAGAACAAAAATGAACGAACGAACGAACTAACGAAAAAAAAAAAAGGAAATAGAAATGAGAGAAAGGGGAAGAAGTAGAAAGAGAAAAGTTAAAAATAAAAAAAATAAGACGTAAAAAAGTGAAAAGAACGACGTCTTTGTTATCGCGAAACGTCAAGAGTCTCCCTTGTTCGATCAGATCATTTTCGATCTTTTTTTTTTTATTCTTCTTTCTTTCTTTCTTTCTTTCTCCGCCGACTCAATACGCCAGAACAGGAATCAAGAGAGAGAGAGAAAGGGGTGGGGGATGAAGATAGAGAGATGAGAAAAAGAGAGAGAGAGAGAGAGAAAATATGAGTTTGATTTTACGAGTTTTAAATGTAGACGACTTCCACCCCAAAAACATTTCACGATTAAAAACCCTTTACAGGTTTCTGGTATCGTAGTGTCAGTTTAAATAATAATAATAATAATAAATAATGAAATAATAATAATAATAATAATAAATGAATAAATAAATAATAATAATAATAATAATAATATAAACAATGATTATGATGATGATGATTATGATGATGATTATGATGATAATGATGATGATGATGATGATGATGAAAAAGCTTATGATGATGAATAAGATAATGCAAAGAAAAGAACAAAAAAAAAACAACTTAAATACTAATAATAATAATTACAATAATAATAATAATAAATAATAATAAATAATAATACTAATAATAAAAAGGAATAAAAAGATTGTTATAAGTTGTAACTGTTGTTTTTGGTACATGCAGATACTTATATACCCACTGAAAATATGGCCTCTGGCATTTATTTATGTAGCCTTCTCTCCTACAATCCTTTAGTAAAAAAAAAAGTGAAAATAGAAGCAGTGAAATTATGCAAACGGGCCGACCAAAACAATCTGCAATTTTTTTCAAATGACGAAAGATGACGGATATCAATCTGTTGAATCATTATTGTTGAAGTATTCCTCGGGAAACGTGATATCGAATTTTTGTTCACCGGTGGCAAGCAAACGATCATTGAAAAGTGCCGAAAATCTTATTCAAAAGTTTCCCCCATCACAACGTGGTTTTCCATTTCCTATTTTTTTTTTTGTTTATTTTTCCCCTTTTTTTGTCTTTTTCATTTTACGAGATTAGATAAGAAGAATTAGTTTTATTCGCTGGCAATATTAATATTAATAAATAGTTGAATAAAAAAAAAGATGTTAGCTATTGGGTAAAATTTTGACGATCGGGGAACACGATTAACGTTTACGTTGAAATTTATTAATAATAATAATAATAATAATGAGATGATAGTAATAATATGATGGGTCACATTTTTGCAGATTTACGATTTGTCAATGCGAACGTTTTTTTTTTTTAGAAAAATCTGAAACGAAATACAATGTCCTTCGAATTGGCGAGAACGAGATCAAATATATCGAGTAAAAAATATAAAATGATGATAAAGAAATTAGGAGAAAAGTTACACGAACGAACAAATAAACAAATAAATAAATAAATTAAATAAATAAATAAATGAAACACGAACGAACAGACTAAAAAAAGGATATAATTAAATGAATTAAATGAATTAAATGAATTAAATGAATTAAATGAAAATGTTGAAGAGTACGAGACTAAAAAAAAAAATATTTAACAAATACGGAATATACTGGGTGTGAAAAAAAGAGTTCGAGGTAAATTGGGGGGAGTGGGGGGAGAGGAAAGGAAGCGTTTTTAAGATATAGCATAAACAACCTCGCATTTTGATTACCTCTGTGTATCTGCATTACCGCATTACAATAACCATTAACTATTTCTTAATGAGAACGAGAAGAAAAAAATAAAAAGAAAATGGAAATGAAAAAAGAGTTAATTAAAATGAATGAAAGAAAGAAAGAATTAAATAAATAAATAAATAAATAAATAAATAAGAATAAAGAAAAGGGAAAAAAAATATGTAACCGCCACTCGATGTAGTCGTTAAATACGACAAATATTCACTCATATACATATACACATACCAACACACGTAATAACGCATCTCAATACACACAAACACACACACAAATATACCCATACGTATATCTATATGTTTACATATATATATATATATATATTATATACAATGTGTATATATGTAAACATATAAATATATTTATATATATATAAATATAAATATAAGAAAAAGAAAAATAGGGGAGTGGGGATATGGGGGGTGGGGTTTTTGAGAGAAAGAAAAAAAATATTCGAGAAAGAATCGCGAAATTAATGTTTGATCGGTTTGTAGGGTCTTTTACCGTATCTTAATTAGTATGGTATTATTACAAATACGAAAGGTAAGGAATTACACACGAGGTAAGAAGAAGAAAAAGAAGAAGAAGAAGAAGAAGAAGAAGAGGAAGGAGGACGAGAAGAAGGTAAAAAAAAAAAAGAAATAAAAAAAATGGTGTAAATCAAAAAGAGAATGAATGGGCTCTTAAAAAGAATTCGAATGGTCTTCCCTTTGCACGAGACGTGTCGCGTTGCTCACATGTATACATAAAATATTATATTATTCGTTTATATATATATATATATATATATATATACACATACATATATACATACATACATGAACACACTAATTACGATATATTATACATAAAAACATATATATAAACGATGCATATATACGATATTACTATTGCGGTAAAGAGTAAATCACGATATTTGCAATCCTACTGTGCACTGTCAAAACGAAACATAAGAAAAAAAAAAAAATTATTGTAGTGCAAATTAAGGTTTTTTAAGCATTACGAAACGATGTACTGACTTTTTTAATAACGTTTTATCACGTTACAAAATAATATACATATATATATACACATACACGGTATATAAATATATACATATATAATATACACACACACGTGAATGAAGAAAGAGAGAGAGAGAAAGAAAGGAAGATATATATAAGAGTGATTGAAATAAAGTTTAGCGAGTGAAAATATAAAATAAAATAAAATAAAATAAAATAAAATAAAAAAAAAAATAAATTAAAATAAAAATAAAATAGAAAATTTAATTAATCCATGACAGAATGTAAATAATAAAGACGGTATTACATACATATATATATATATATATATATATACATAATTAATTTATGATTATGTATATATATATGTATACATAATCATAAAAAAATAAAATAAAATAACAAACAAAATATCTAATGAGAACCTGTAATTGCCAAAAAAAATCTATAATCTATACATAAACACGTATATATATATACATAGTTTTACTTGTAAATCTACATATTTATACATACATACACACATATATATATATATATGTATGAATGTATGTATGTATGTAATATATACGAGTTCGATGCAATGAAAAAAGAAAAAAAAAAGGAAAGAAAATAAAATAAAATAAAAAAATGAACATTTAGTGACCAATAATAACGTGGTGTCAGAAACGTCAGATTCTAACGCGTATGTGTTGATTGAATCTGATTCGTGTGCTGACTGTGAGCTTATAGGTAAACGTTAAACAAAAAAAAAAAGAAGAAAAAAAAAAAGGGGGGGAAAAAAAAAAGAAGAATTAAATTTAATGTTATTCGAATGTTTTTACACGACTGCTAGTTTACACGATTGCAAAAAAAAAAAAAAAAAAAAAAGAAAAAAAAGAAAAAAAAAGATAACGAAGAAAAAAAAAAAAAAAAAAAAGAGATGGTTGTTCAACGAGAGAGGTTGGTGACCCTGTAAGCAACGAACCAGGGGTATCATTTTATCTTGGTGACTACTACTTAACTTCGGCGTTTCCGACGCGAGCTTTTAAATCTGCCAAAAAAAAAAGAAAAGAAGAAAGGAAGAAAAGGAAAAGGAAAAATAGAAGAAGAAAAAAAAAATTACAAGCGAGACGAACTTGGCGGTACCGTCGAATAATAATAACGTCAAAAATAAGGGTGTTTAAAAAGAAGAAAAAAAAAAAAAAAAAAAAAAAAAGTTTCAATAATATTTGTTTTTTTCCCTCGAAAATACGGATAATTATGCAGCCGAAATGTACCTACTATACGTAAATAAATAAATAAATAAATAAATAAATAAATTAGTGCAATTTGAAGATAAAAAAAAAACGAATAAAAAAAAAAGGTAAAAAAGACATCACCAAAAAAAAAAAAAAAAAAGAAAAGGAAGAATAATAAGGCTAGAATTTTGATTGCAGATTATCATTTTATTTGCGTTCTTAAAAATATTCTTTTTCCTTTTACCACTACTACTACTATATTAAGTAATACTTACTTTCTATTATTTTCTTTACTCTTTTAAAAGTATGTTTCCCCATTATTATCATTATTATTATTCTTATAAAAATATTATCGCGTCGTTGTGCGTGCAAACGTTTCTTTTTTTCTTTTTTTTTTTTTTTCAGAAATCCGTAGAAAGGAAGAATAATAAAAAAACAGAAATAAAGGGAATAGAAGGTATAAAAAATTTTGGATTAAATTTAGAAACAACATAATGGGGGCGAGGGGGTGAGGGGAGGGATTAATCTACTTGTCGTAGAATATATGAAAAAGTCGATAGTTTAAAAGTAGTATTATACGTTATTCGTTTTTGCTTGATCGAGCAAGCATTGTGCGATACAGCGTGTAAATTTATTCTGTTAATTGACATTTTCCCAGATTCAATGCGACCGGAGCAACGTATCTATACACACATACTCACACACATACACACACATATATATATATACAAAATATATATATATATATATGTATATATACTATGACTTTTCTATTATGACTTATCGATTGACGTAACAATATATTTTATAAAACTTAATGCCACATAGAGAAACGGAAGTATCAAAAACATTTTTATCAAATGCTTGACATAAAATAAATAAAAATTATTTCGATGGAATATTATTTCATAGATATTACGATCAAGAGAAAAACTTTTTGGTAATAAACATAGAAAAATTATAATTATATATATATAAAATTATAATTATATAAATATATAAAAAATATATAATAATATATAAAAAAAATTATAATTATATATACATATATAAAATTATAATTATATATATACATTAAATTATAATAATATATATATATATACGCACATGCACACACATATATATACACATACATATATATACATATAAAACATATACATAGTTAAAATTAATCTCGTCAACGACGTGTCTTTTTGATTACAATATATCCCAATGAAGCATAGATAATGTATCAACATATTCACTTTTATTCATCCATACATACATATACATACATACTTAAATAATATATAAAATATTTACATAAATCCGTAATGTCGTGTATCTCGTAACACGTTAAATATAATATGAAATTTACATATGGGACAACAGGTAAAAAAGTATTGCATATACCTCATCATTTTGATAACTACTAACATTTATCACTCACACATTTATACATACACACATAAAACACAAAAGCAATATACATACATATATATATGTATATAAATTTATTGAAATAATGCATTAGAGAAAAAGATGCAAAATAAATTAGTTAATCATTTAAACTGACTGAGAATATAAAAAAGAAAGAAAGAAAGAACAGAAAGAGATGCAAACCGTTGTGCGAGTTTCTTGAACGAGTGCATCACGGAGTGCAGCGCAGCAAAAGTGAATTCTTTTGACGTCATCCACGAAGTACGAACGACGTCATCGACTATCGAGCACATTTTCAAGAGAGTAGGATACGTTATATATACGTTATTATTTTCCACGAATATTATTTTTCTTCTTCTTTCTCCTAGGATGGAAAACTTTTCCATTGGCAAACACAAAAATCGTGTATGCATACATACACGTATGTATATACGTATGTATATATGTATGTGTGCATATACGTATGTATGTATGTATGTATGTATGCATGTGTCTTTCTTTTTCACCCTATCTTTCTTTTTCTACGACTACAAGAACGATGACGATGAGAAAAGGGAAGAAGAGTACGATTAGATCCCACTCATAATGTTATATATATATATATATATATATATATATATACTCTATTATCATCATATTCTACGCAAACAAATGCATAAAAACCCACACATATATGAGAAGCGTATATAAGCAGAAGAAGAAGCAGAAGCAGAAGCATAAGAATCTGACAAGGAAGGAAAGAAGGAAAGCAAGCAAAGCGTTCGCATGGAAACAGTTTTCATGTTCTATATTTTATTCCTGGGATGAATTAACCCATCTAATCGAGTGACGCATGACAATTTTTTTTAACCACCCGAATAGACCCATTTTTTCTACTATTATTATTATTATTATTACATTGAACAAGATCGTAACTAATTCTCAACAAATTCTTCAATTTCTATTTGACGTTGATTGTTCTATTATTTTTTTTCTTTTTTTTTTTTATTTATAGGAATAATAGATATCGTTCTATGTGTTCTATCTCGTTAGATTTGATTCAATCTTTAACGATTTTGATAATAGATATTTTGATTCTCTTTTCGTTCAAGTTTAACGAAATATTTTCCTCCCAAAAGTAAGTAGTTTAAGGCCATTATTGGTCTGACCGTGGCAGATGTTTCTTATGGTGTTTATTCGCACAATGGAAAACTTCTTCTCACACGTGGACAATGGTGTTAAGAATTTGTCTTGCGTCAAACTAGTTTCAGGATATAGTTATACGGGGGGAAGGGGTGGGTGTCTAATGGGTTTTTTCTGAATAAACGGTGGGTCAACGTATTATTTCATTCACGAGAATAAAACTAATTATTTTTTATAAAGATTGAAATTATTTCTATAACACTTTTCTATCAAATATTATGATTTCAATTATAAATGTTTAAATTCTTCTATTTCTAATCAATTATATTCATCTTTTTTTCTTTTTAAATGTCAAACAATTATTTTCCAATGAAGAATATGAGGGAATATGTTTAAGATTTGTCAGACGGAAATATTCAAGCTACTGTAGAAGTATCAACGTTACAATTGTTAAATATCGGTCAGTTTTTAAAAAAAACCATTATTACCATTATTATTTAAACAATTATTATTTAAATAATTATTATTTATTTATTATTATTTAAAACAATTTTGTTCGCAAATTTTCTGTATCGCAAATTTTCTTGCTAAAACCTTTAAATGTGATTCATTTGTATAATATTTTTATTTGATTTTTTTGTTTCTTCGTAGGAGATACACTGAGATACTGTATTTAACCGTAAAAACTTCGGACACCCTGTATATATTTTATACCATCATTATATTATATTATATTATATTATATTATATTATATTATATTATATGGAAAGAGAAATAGTAGATGAAGAAACTGTTTCGTTAAGTTACTACAAACTCTAGTTTGTTTCTTTGCTAAAATATGATTCTCATCCTCGTTAACAAAACTAGTAAAATAACCATCGTAAATAGATCCCCTCTGTCGTGATGAAACTTCTGGGCGTAACCTATCGCTATAGAATTCGTTCCCACGTTCTTGTTATTATTATTATTATTATTATTATTATTATTATTATTATTATTATTCCTTCGAATATACAGTTAATAATAGCAATATACAGAGTTATTACGTAATTCTATGAATACCTGCAATAATATGAACAAATATTGGATATACAACTAAATGTTACTTTTTCCTTTTCAATTCGTAACTAGTTAAAAAAATAAGAAAGAAACAAAATAAATAAAAGAAAATAAAAGAAAATAAAATAAAAGAAAATATTCTTAGAAAGTTCTACAACGAATAGAAAGGGATGTAGGCGGCGGAGTGGGGGTAGGGGTGGGGTGGGAATAGAAGGGTGCGAGGGTTAGGTATTTAATGTCAAGCTAATTTTCTTCTCTTGTTTACGAACAAACGAATGAACGAACGAACGAACGAAGGTAGGAACGAAGGTAGGAACGAAGGGACGAACGAAGGGACTACGAGGTAAAGGAAAGGAAAACTTTGAACGAGGTTTTAATGCGGCCAGCCACGAAATTATGTAAGCCTAAAGTGTTCAACGAGAAACGGGTGTGCTTGCTTGCTTGCTTGCTTGCTTGCTTGCTTGGAGACTTAATACTTAAAGAGGAAAAGGAACTTCTCCCTGTACGATCTGATAATCCCACCGTCAGTCATTTTCACAAAACTTGGCCCTTTTTAGGGAGGGGGGAGAGGGGCAGGTGTTTTCCCCCTATCTACACACACTCGAGAGAGCACCCTCTCCATTTTGAAGCGCGTTATCTACGTGCAATCGCCAACGTAGAGACCCGTTTTCAAGTAAATTGATTGCCGACTAAGATTGCACTCACTGATTTTACCATTATCAACCAAAAGAAAAGAAAAGAAAAGAAAAGAAGAAGAAAAAAAAAAGAGCCGTATAAGGCACGACGAACTTTGTTTCACTATTTTTACGTCATACTACTGATTTCTTTTTTTTTTTTACTTTTTACTATTATAAATTCAAATTACGATTTTAAATTATCAAGAGAGATTGAATCATTATTATTGCATTGGACAGTTTTGTTTTTGATTTATTTTCATGAACCTTAATTACAATAATGCATACACAATTGGTGATTTTAATTGATACAATTAATACACATACGATCACAATACAATTCGTGATCATACAATTGACAATCTTTTTATAGATTAATATAATATTAATCTTTGATTAAATTCCGTAATCGCAATACGGTTGACCTTTAGTTTATTTTCATGAACCTTAATTACAATAATGCATACAATTGGTGATTTTAATTGATACAATTAATACACATACGATCACAATACAATTCGTGATCTTACAATTGACAATCTTTTTATAGATTAATATAATATTAATCTTTGATTAAATATCGTAATCGCAATACGGTTGACCTTTAGTTTATTTTCATGAACCTTAATTACAATAATGCATACACAATTGGTGATTTTAATTGATACAATTAATACACATACGATCACAATACAATTCGTGATTTTAATTGATACAATAAATACACATACGATCACAATACAATTCGTGATTTTAATTGATACAATAAATACACATACGATCACAATACAATCCGTGATTTTAATTGATAAAATTAATACACACGATCACATACGATCACAATACGATTGACCTTCCGTTTATTTTCATGAACCTTAATTACAATAATACACACAATTCGTGATTTTAATTGATGCAATAATTAGACATACGATCACAATACAATTAATACACATACGATCACAATACAATCCGTGATTTTAATTGATACAATTAATACACATACGATCACAATACAATTCGTGATTTTAATTGATAAAATTAATACACACGATCACATACGATCACATACGATCACAATACAATTCGTGATCTTACAATTGACAATCTTTGTATAGATTAATAAAATATTAATCTTTGACTAAATTCCGTAATCACAATACGATTGACCTTTAGTTTATTTTCATGAACCTTAATTATAATAATACACACAATTCGTGATTTTAATTGATACAATTAATACACATACGATCGCAATAAAATTCGTGATTTTAATTGATACAATTAATACACATACGATCACAATACAATCCGTGATTTTAATTGATACAATAAATACACATACGATCACAATACAATTAGTGATTTTAATTGATACAATTAATACACATACGATCACAATACAATTCGTGATCTTACAATTGACAATCTTTGTATAGATTAATAAAATATTAATCTTTGATTAAATTCCGTAATCGCAATACGGTTGACCTTTAGTTTGTTAAAACAGTTACCTACGTAAAACTAGGTCGTCGTCGTATTTGTGTCTATTGAAAAAAAAAAAAAAAAAAGAAAAAAAGAAGAACCAAAAAAGAAACGTAAAGTATATACGCGAGATTTATATGAGAGAAGGGAAAAGAATAAAATCTAAAAAAGCAAAATAAAATGTGAATCATTGACGATGATATTAACGAGGATAGGTGGTGAATTTAATAGAACGAGAAAAAGGTATGTTGTTGGAATGTTTGAAAAAAAGTAAACGAGGGTGTGGAAATAATCGAGGACTCGTGTACAACTTTCGGAATTTTCTTCTTCCTTTTCTTTTTCATTTTTCCTTTTCCTTTCCTTTCCTTTCCCTTCCCCCCAAGGACGTTGTATCGTCTTGGGGGCGTAAGGAATCGCTTGTTGTAGTTCACCACGCGAAATGCTTTTCATTAAATAATCCATTGAACGTGGAACGCGCAAAGTGCGCTTCCTCGTGCTCTCGGTTTTACCCTCTCTCTCTCTCTCTCTCTCTCTCTCTCTTTTTCTCTTTCTCTCACACTGAGAGAAGAGTCTTGAAAGTTTTATACGTTGGGTACGTGAAATTCGTACAAAATATCTACCAACGCTTCGTAGAAATGGCTTTTGTTGTGCTTAACGTAATACTCCTCTGGCCTACAATACCGAATTATTTTGTTTCAACCTATTAAACGAAAAAATAATGCAATAACGAATTAAATTACAAACTCGGGAACTAACAAAAAAAAAAGAAAAAAATTAAATAAAAAGAAAAAGAGAAAGAGAGAGAGAGAAGAAGTAATAGAAGAAAAAATTTGGTTAAGGTAAAACTACATAGTATACATATAACATATTTATTATAAATGTATTTCCTAGTACCTTTACGATGTTACTATTTTTTTTTTCCTTTTTTTATTTTTTCGATAGTACAGCCTAGAAAAATACGATTTCGTACGTTCGAACTTCTCTCATGCAAGGATTCCTTCCCCAATAATCATTTCACGTTGTTCGACAATTTTTTATATTTTTTATCGAACACATTCAATCTTGTTTCACTTCATTGTTTTAATATAAAAGATAAAAGTGTAAGAAATGTAAAAATAAAAAAGAAGAGGAAGAGGAAGAAAAAGAAGGAGGAGGATGAGGAGGAGGAGGAGGAATAACGAATCTTTTTCGAAGAGCCCTTTCGATTTATGTAAAATAGACGCATACAAGGTATTCCCACACGTAGAATATGTACAGATACATATATATATATGTATGTGTGTATATATATCGATGAAGTTCTTCAAAAAGGAGGATGCATTCTTTCTCGAACTCGTGCCGAGCGCGAATCTCCGTCATCGACCTTTGACATATCTAAAAGAAATTATTAGAGCAAAAAATTCTTTGTTCGAAGCTCGCAATCGTCTCTCTCTCTCTCTCTCTCTCTCTCTCTCTCTCTTTCTCTCTCTCTCTTTATATATATATATTTCTCTCTATCTCTCTTGTAAGCTTTCGCATGATCAAGAAAGCTTCGTTTATAATCGGTAAAAACGAAGCTTCGAGAGAAAGAAAGAGAGAACGTTGAGTTAATGAAAGAAAGTTATATAATCGATTGCACGTTCAGCATATCATTTGCTAATGCATTATCGGGAATGCTTTTTCGTATTCTTATAGGGCATATATTTTGAATAATGATAATTAATAATACTTGAAATAAAGCACGAGTGTGTGTGTGCGTACTCGTGTACGCACGTAAAATGTTATACTTCTTTCTAAAACAAAAAAGCAAATAATTAATCTTTCACAATAACATATTATATATATATATAAAATATGTATAATATAAAAATTGTTTAATTTAATCCATTATCGTAATAAACATATACATATATATATATAATTATTATTTTATGTATGTTTTATATTGCTGTTACAATTTAACCTCATACTACGGGAATAGGTTAGAAAAATATCAAATTAGAATGGGAATTGAATATTCTTGCAACATATTCCTATAGTTTGAGGTGTAACTATAACAATAATGTACAAGCTATCCTCTTAGAACATCGTGTAATCCTATAACAAAATTTAATTTTTTATAGTTCTTTGTAATTTATAGAAGTAGGTGTGTTTCTTTTTTCAATAAGATCTTTTAAATACATCGTCGATTACTGTTTTCGATTTTGTTGTCGATTTAATTCGACTTCTGCACATTTGTAAATTTAATTTGGTGTTCGGGAACTCTATCAAACGCGTGAACAATACATCAAGCTGGCTATGACGCGACTAACTTCACGCTGTTAATTTCATATCGTTGTGCGCGCGCATCGTAATTACCGACAAACTTCATTCCGTTAATTTTGCGTCGCTGTGCGCTGCGCGTCGTAAAAATTCACTCTCCACATTTTTTCCCAAACGCGCCTGGAAAAGAAGTATAATTTCAATAAAAATGTAGAAGATTTGTCTTTTTCAAAAAAAAAAATGATTTTCCTTTTAAGCGATCGCGTATGACGTTGTATAGAAAATAATGGATAACGAAAAAAAAATAGGTTTATTACTAGGTTTCTATTCGTTATTTGGATTCTCGGTATCTCGGTGCAGGGTACACGGAAGGCTGATTTTATAGGTGATCCATGATGTGTGACGTTGGTCATTCACCGTCGAAGTTCTACGTCACTATGACGCGCGCGTCATTCTCAGGAACTATAGTTACACTCACCTGCATTCACTCACACAGAGGATGCACGGATATATATATATAGGAGAGAGCATTATGGGTAGACGACCACAAACCTTCAAGTTGATGTATAACTACCTATCGGGAAACCTGACAATTCCTTGGACGATCGAAACTTACGCTTGTAGTTTGGTTCCCACAAGGGGAAAGAGGATCGGTTAAACTCTCATCGAGAAAGAGAAAGATCTAAAGGAAAGAAGATAGAAACAAAAAGAATACGAAGAAGAAGAAGAAGAAGAAGAAGAAGAAGAAGAGGAGGAGGAGAAGGAGAAGGAGAAGGATGAGGGTAGGACTAGTAAGTTCTACCTTAGAGAGAAAGGGTTCGAAAATTGGTACCCTGGGAAAAGTTAGATCCTAACCATCAATCGAATCTAGTGCCACGAGGCAGACAGGCAGGCAGGCAGGGGAGCCCTGGGTGCATTGAAATTCCCGGCCGGGCTCCCACTACTTTTTCCACGGGCATTAGTAGTAGCAGGAGGCCAGCAGCAGCATCACGAGGGCTGCTGAACTATGGGCAATGCATCAGCATCAGCATCAGCAGCATCAGCAGCATCAGCAGCGTTAAGCGGCGGCGACGGTGGCAGTGGCGGTGGCGGCGGCGGCAGAAACAGCGGCAGCTTCGGGTGGTTGCTCGCGTTTTCACGGACAGACTCGGCCGTCTCTTGCGAGTCGTTGCTCGATGACCGAGTTAGCATTCAACCTGGTTTTGGTCCAGCCCGCGATATCTATCCCACGGACCCGGCGCGTATACTCCTCTCTCTCTCTCTCTCTTTCTCACTGTCGAGGAGTGGCGGCGAAGCACCCACCAGCGCCCCTGGTGTCGGTTTTCCTATCTTAGCGCGATGCCGCGTCTGATTCGTTCCGAAGAAGGAACCGGCACCCACCACCACAACCACCACCACCACCACCACCAACCACCACCACCAACAGCAGCAGCAGCAGCAGCAACAGCAGCAGCAGCAGCAGCAGCAGCAGAGGTAGCAGCAGCAGCAGCAGCAGTACTTCCACCACCATACTACCACTATCACCACTACCATCGCAAGTACCACCACTGGTACCCACCGTCGCCACCGCTACTGCCGCCGCCAGGTTATTGATTTGACAGGAATGACGGGAAATGGCGCAGGAATCGATAAGAGGTGGTCCCAAGCTGGTGTCGGGGCGCGGGTCGGAAGGGGTTCCTCCCTGCCCATCAGGGGAGGGAAATGCGCTCGGAAGGGAGGAAAAAGAGAGAAGACCGAGAGGGATGAAGAACCTCAGAGAGAGAGAGAGAGGGGTAGACCTTTAGCTAAAAGGGGAAACACCAAGATAGATAGAGAGAGAGAGATAAAATGATAGAGACAGATAGATAGATAGATAGATAGACAGGAAAAGAAAGATGGATAGATAGAGATAGAACGAATCAGAGAGCGAGAGCAAGAGCGGGAGAGAGAGAGCGAGAGAGAGAGAGAGAGAGATGGAAGGGGCGGGGAAGTGGGGGTGGGGGGCAGGAGAGGGGGTGGGAGTGGAGCACCAGCAGAGAGAGAATATTTTCATACTCCAGACTCCCGGCGTAGGTAGAAGATGGCAGCCGAGGCGTGATTCAAGACCAGGACACTTCTTCTCTCTCTCTCTCTGGCCCCGCGCGCGTTAGTAGGGGTTATCTTTTCGTCTCCTATAACGCCGAGCGGACGTCCGCGGAAGTAGTACGCTAGCGTGGTGCTTTATCGCGTGTCCAGTGTACCCCAGCTTCATCGAGAAAATGTCCTAAAAGAGGACCCCGCCGCCGTCGACGTTTTACCACACACACACGCACACCGTTGTCGTCGTTGTCGTCGTCGTCGTCGTCGTCGTCGTCGTGCCGGTTGTTATCGGATAAAGCGCGGGCCTTCCCTCCCCCCCTCTCTCTCTGTCTATCTGTCATCTATTCATCTATCTATCTATCTATCTATCTATCTGTCTGTCTGTCTTTGTCTTTCATCGTCACCCAATCTATTTTCTTTCTTTTATTCTCTTAAACATATATAGATTTATACGTATACTATATTATACTACACACACACACATATACCTATATATATATATCATACTCCTCACTCTCTCTTTCTCTCTCTTTCTCTCTCTTTCTCTGGCCGTTTTTCTTCTTCATCTCAGCCAGCAAGGTCTCTTTCTGTACGTATCTCTATCTCTGTCTCTCTCGCGGTTGCACGACTCTCTCTCTCTCTCTCTCTCTCTCTCTCTCTTCTCTCTCTTTCTCTTTCTCTCTCTCTCTCTCTCTCTCTCTCTCTCTGGTCTAGCAATCGCACCCGCCAGAGAGCCGTGCACGGTACTCTACCGCAGCACACAGATCGGGTGTTATACTCATGATCCGACCGGCGACCAGGTAGTATCGCTGAAATTATTATGCGCGACATGAGCAAAATCGGAAGCAGCGCCGTCATCGTAGTGTTTCACGAGCGTCATGTAAAATGGAATTAAACAATGTTGTTAAGACGTAAACATGTTTTGGCTACACTGTGGACTCTTTGTTCTCGTGATTGCCGTACATGGATTTATTAGCACCGCCGACACCACGTCCAAGCGAGGTAATGTTTAACTGTATCTTTATATTTATCTTTATCTTTATCTTTATCTTGTTGTTTTTTCTTCTTTTTGCTGTTCTTTGTTTTTTTTTTTTAATTTTATTTCATTTTTTGCTCGTATTAATTACACTTTTTTCTGATTTATTTGATATACTCTCGTCGCATATTTATTATTCAATCCTTTTTAGATGTATTTATCAACCCTCTGACGTTTGCATGTTCATGAAACTTGCAATCGGTTCTCGTTTTTCTTCATTCTTAGTTTTTATCTATTATCCTTCTTTTTCTCTCTTAGGATAATTTTATATTTTTGTTTATTTTTTAAATAAGATCGTAATTATATGAGATTATTCCAATCTTTATTATTACTTTGTATTATTCTCGTATTCGAGTTGAAGCCTAACTGGTTGGGGAGTCCGTTTTATCTTCTGTTTCCTTTTTTTTTTTCTTCTCTTTTGCACGAAGACGAGACACTTTCCGTTTGTGAATTTCTCGTCGAAGATCGGTGCGAGCGAGTGATGATTTCGTGTTTGAAAATGTAGCTCGCGACAACTCGTAGTAGCTGTCTCGAGACATGTCAGACGTCTCGATACAATCTTGAATACGTTTACTCCTAAGACATAAATAATCGTAATTCGAACGATTATATCCGAATCTTGATTTTTTTTTCTCATATTAACCCTTTTGATTATGACTGATTTTAAGATGAACTCTAACTAATCGTAGCATACGGTAGAAATTTAGTTGGGATGTATTTTTAGGGATGCAATTTATGTGAACATTTCAATAATCAAAAGAAATTGAAATATATTTCATTAAATTCAAACAATATTATTTATTTCTTTGTATGCTGAACCGAATTGTTATTATAAATACGTTTTAACTAATAAGATTTCAATTATTTATAATATTATCTAAATTTTTATTTCTTATCTTCTTCTCGTATAAAAATTCTAGCCTAACTAGTTGGAATTTAACTGTCAGACACTTCGATGATATCTCGAATAGGTTAAACTAAAAAAAATGTTAAATAATAAAAATTATTCATTCTATTATCCAAATCATGATTTCTTAATATTCTTCTCGTATAAAAATTCAAGCCTAACAAGTTGGATTTTAACTGTCAGACACTTCGATGATATCTCCAATAGGTTAAACTAAGAAAAATGTTAAATAATAATAATAATAAATAATAATAATAATAATTATTCATTCTATTATCCAAATCATGATTTCTTAATATTCTTCTCGTATAAAAATTCAAGCCTAACTAGTTGGAATTTAACTGTCAGACACTTCGATGATATCTCGAATAGGTTAAACTAAGAAAAATGTTAAATAATAATAATAATAATTATTATTATTCATTCTATTATCCAAATCATGATTTATCTTCTTCTCGTATAAAAATTCAAGCCTAACTAGTTGGAATTTAACTGTCAGATACTTCGATGATATCTCCAATAGGTTAAACTAAGAAAAATGTTAAATAATAATAATAATAATAATAATAATTATTCATTCTATTATCCAAATCATGATTTCTTAATATTCTTCTCGTATAAAAATTCAAGCCTAACTAGTTGGAATTTAACTGTCAGACACTTCGATGATATCTCGAATAGGTTAAACTAAGAAAAATGTTAAATAATAATAATAATAATAATAATAATTATTCATTCTATTATCCAAATCATGATTTCTTAATCTTCTTCTCGTATTAAAATGCAAGCCTAACTAGTTGGATTCCTTTCTACCTTCATCTTTTTTTTTTTCTTCTATTTTTCCCTCGACGATGACCCATTTGTGTCATTTTTCGAAGTTTCTCGTTGAAGATCGTTACGTGCAAGTGGTGATATCGAGTTTGAAAACGTAGCTCGCAACAACTCGTCGTAGCTGCTTGCCTGCCTGCTTGCTTGCCTGCCTCGAGACATGTCAGACACCCTCGATGGTATCTTGGATACGTTAACTCGTAAAGCTCGCGGCTCTTGCATCAACTTTTTCCCAACATCCAGCACCCTTTTTCTCGCGACGATTAATACACCTTCGTACACGCAAACTCTTAGATTTATTGCAAAATCTTTTCCCTTTTTTTTTCCTTCCTTCCTTCCTTCCTTGGTTGTCCGACACACACACACACACACACCCACCCTTTACTGACAATTGTCACTGGAAGACAATTTTGTTGGTGTTGTTGATGTTGTCTTCTTTCTTTCTTACTTTTTCATTTTTTACTACCCTTTTATTTCTCGTGTCGTCGAACGATTAATCATTTTAATCATCGTTTAAGTTAAATCCGATCAATCATTTCGTTTCCAAATCGTTGCCAAACGTGTTTCCACCGATTTTTCCAGATTTTCTTATCTTCCCCACTACGTGAGATACTTTTATTTTATACACGTATCCTTGAGTGACATTAAAAGGGACTCGTATTTTATTAAACCTTAAACGTTTCAATCGTAAAGGACAGACACACGTACACACAGATGTATTGTTCTTAAACGGGTGCACTTTTGTGATATATATATATATAAAAGACGAGTAGCTTGAAGTGAATCCCGTAAAGAAAAATAAGTACGTATATCTTTTCGTACCATAAATCAATCAGGCTAATAAATCTTATAGTATTTTTACGATTTTCCTGATCGTTGATTCCCACTATGCACGAGTTAATCGTCGATAAAAACTAAAGTCGTTAACAATATTTACGATAACGTAAATATATATATATTTCCATTTTCTTTTATCTAATATATTAGAAAAAAAAAAATATATATATATATATATATATATATATATATATATATATATATATAT
>QUOH01000035.1:634467-663975 GCA_010416925.1 Polistes metricus | reverse complement strand
TATTAAAAAATAATAAAAAAAAAAAATAATAAAAATAGAAATAAAAATAATAAAGGAGTGAAATTCTGAAATGGTAGACGTGTAATTCAGGAGATCTTAGAATCTCGAAATCACGTTCTTGGAACGTCATAGTCATAGTCAAAGTCATAGTTGTCTCCTGAGAACATTCTTCTTCTTCTTCTTCCTCTTCTTCTTATTCTTATTCTTATTCTTCCTCATCTTCTATTTCTTCTTTTTCTTCTGTAGGTCAAAATATATAGCAGGAATTTTTCCGGAACACGACAGAGAGTCGCTGGTTGAGTTATACAGGGCGACACTTACCTAATATGTGCAATTCAAGCTCCAACGAAACGGCAGAATGAAATCGGGACAAAACTCGCGCTTAAGCTCCTTTTTTTCTTTTTTTTTCTCCCCCTCCCTCCCTCCCTCCCTCCCTCCAGCCTCCTCCACCCTTTTCCTTTCTTTCCTTTTCTTTTCTTTTCTTTTCTTTTCTTTTCTTTTCTTTTTTTATCCGAATACTACACTCTTGTAAGAGAATACGTTATGTGGTAACCTTGGGGTTCCACTACTTGCCTACCACTTTCCGATTACAACGTTCTTGTAGAAAAAAAAGAAAAAAAAAGAAGAAAAAGAAAGAAGGAGAAAAAAATAATCCTACGTTTTCTACGAGTTGTGTTTATTCGCACGTGCTTGCTTGCTTGCTTGCTTGCTTGCTTGTATATAAGTTGCATTCATTTTTTACTTTTTTTTTAATACACGTTACGTATTATATATATATATATATATATATATACACACGATTATACGAATTTATGTAAGTTGAATGATAAAACCATAGAAATATTTCGAAAAAAAAAAGAAAAGAAAAGAAAAGAAAGGAAAATGATTTTTGAAGTAACTTTATCGATACGATAAATTAAAACGTAGCAGCAATTGTGCGAATGTATTTAAAAAAGAAAAAATATTACATCAACGTGTTGTTAGTTCGTGTCAAACACACGAAAAAATATATATATGTATATATATACGAACGATTAGAATGTAATCTTTGGATTACGACAAGAGTATCAGAGAATTGTAATCAATGAATCCGATGAATGCTGGCCTCGGGAATTTATATCGATTCATGCGATTACTCGTTTACTATAAAACACACCGGCTGCTACTGCTACTGCTGCTCTCTCTCTCTTTCTCTCTCTTTCTCACACACACACACACACACACGTTTATTACTCTTTGAAATAATCTTCGGAAAATATGGAGTATGAAGAAAAACATGAATAAGAGAAAGAAAGATATCGATGCTTTTATAAACACATTTCCAATAATTTCAATCCTATAAAAGATTAATAGAATATAAACGACGTTTATAAAAAAAGAAGAAGAAAAAAAAACCGTGTGATGACTTTTTCAATTAGAGGCGACTTTGGTAGTTAAAAATAGAAAGGAACGATGGGGGGGTGGGGGACTGGGGGTGGGAAGGAAAAAAAAAGATGAAAAAAACCTTGTCGTGGGGAGTAGAAAGAAGGGACCCACCCACCCGTCAAAACCTCCTCTTCCCTACTACACATCGAATCAATCGATTCTCTATCCCGCAATTAATCAAGTCGTTCGCCGACAAAATGATGGCCCACGGAAAAGAGAGAGAGAGAGAGAGAGAGAGAGAGAGAGAAGAGTTTTCAGCATTCTTGTCTCGGGCAAGATCCACGAGATTGAAATGGCAGTGCGCCAGTTCTAATTTATTGGCCTTGTAGGTACTTTTAATACGTGAACTTTTGGCCGGTTTTCTCTTCTACCTAGAAGAAGATAAAAAAAAAGAAGAAGAAGAAGAAGTAGAAGAAAAAAAAAATAAGAAAATACAACAGTAACAACAAGAAAAATATTTATAAATAGGCAGAGAAGAAGAAGAAATAATACGAAACCGAGAATTAGTTTCTCGTTGGAGAATAAAAGACGAGGAGTGTGCATGTGTCGTTTCTCGTATGTTGAGAAATAGAAAGAGAGAGAAAAAGAAAAAAAAACTAGAGTAAAATTGTAATTAAGGTAAATTCCAGCCGACAGAACAGCAAGCATACGTTATGTGTGGTCAGGAAAAGGATAACACAGGAGAAAGAGAGAGAAAGAGAGGAGAGTAGCTCTCAAAGAGAATCTCATACGTTGTTTTCACCTAGAAACCATAGCCCGTTTGCTATCTCAGACGTTGGACATAAAGCTGGCATAGTTCCAGGATCGTGATAGCGCTTAAAGATCTACCTTTTAACTAGTTTTCGTAAAATATCTAACGCGACAGACAAAAACCGTTCTGGTTAACATTAAACTTAACGAGATTTCGTGTATACTTATTCCTATCCGTGAGTGGTAGTCAAATGATCATCATTTAATCAAACAAACAACCAAATATATTTTCATGTACATATATTTTACATGCAATGATATTTTTTTATACTCAATTGGATAGAATTAATGATGATATATATTTTCTTTTTTATTTGGAAATTAAATAATGTAGACTTTATGCAATTTTTTTGCTAATTACAGGAAACACGATCATTTGACCTCACGTGGTAGGTTTAATTTTAATATCTTTCATCATTTAACAAACAAACAATCAAATATATTTAATATGCAATGATATTTTTTCACACTCAATTGGATATGATTGATGATGATATATTTTCTTTTCTATTTCTAAATTAAATAATGTAGAATTTATGCACATTTTTATCTCATTTTTTTGCTAATTACAGGAAACACGATCATTTGACCTCACGTGGTAGGTTTAATTTTAATATCGTCCCTTCCTACCTTCCTTCCTTCATTCCTTCCCACCTTCTTTCCTTCCTTCGTATTCTATCTACTCAACATTTTCTCTTCTTCTTTTTTTTTTTTTTAATCATCTGTCTCCCATAGGTAGCCCTTTCTTCTCCTACCATCATCCTTTTTTTCTTTCCTTCTTCTACTTTTTCTACTTTTTCCTTTATATATCTCCCTCTCTTCCTTTTTCTTTTCTTTTCTTTTCTTTTTCTCTTTTCTTTCTCTCCTTTTTCTCTTTCCGTCGTGTCTTTAACCTCTCGAACACGAAAAGTGGCCGCGAGGTAAAGATGACGCGCCCGATAGAAGGTTCGTTCCTATCGATCGTGTGCCTGGTCCCATCCATATTAAAGGCCATTTCTTCTCCCGAAACCGTTCCTCTCTTCCACTTCTTCTTCTTCTTCCTCTTCTTCTTCCTCTTCCTCTTCCTCTTTTGAATAACTAAAATTATTAATCGAATGGTAGATATCAAAAACCTTTACTTATTACGTTCTCCGTGCATGTATTATAAAAGAAAAGCAATACGAATAAATTAGATTATACTTGATCAAAAAAATGATAAACCCTTTTTACATTTTTATATACATTCAATAAATTGAACCTAATTCACAAATCATATTCTACAAATTCCCCTCAATTTTCATCATTCGTTTCACTTTCTGCAAAAACTACAAATCACTTTATTTCACCCTAAACACCACAATATATTGAAATACATTTTATAAATTGACCAAAACCCCACCCCCATGGGCATTCTATAGAAATACTTACTTTATTAAACATGTATGTATGTTTGGTAACATATGTATGTCGTTTCATTTGCAAAAAAACTTCCAAATCACTTTATTTCACCCTTGTACATTAAACACCATATATTGAAATACATTTTATAAATTGACCAAAACCCCACCCCCATGGGGATTCTATAGAAATACTTACTTTATTAAACGTGTATGTATGTTCGGTAACATATGTATATTGATGTTAATTTAATGTCATATTTGTCGACACGAAAAAATCGTTGTCATGGTCTTCACGGTCGTCATGGTCGTCATAGTCGTTTGCGTGTGCATATCTCTGACCTTTGCTCTTTTACACGCACCGAAAACTACTCATCTCGACGTTTCATCTATAAGTGACATGTCATAATATATCTGCAGACACATATGTACGTGGAATAGGCAGGGGGACAGTAAAGTGTACCGTTTATGATCAACTGAATCGATAACAACGTGCATTTCTGACGTAGTCACTCATGAAACATGCAAGTGTGCATTCCTCTTCTACAACTGCGATAAGAAACCTCTGGCTCTGGCTGTATCTTTTTCTTTTTTTTTTATAATTTTATTTTATTTTTCGTCCCTTCTAAAACATCGTACTTTTGCGATATCAAATATTTTCACACAAACGAATCATGCGTTGCAAGATAAAGGAATTCTTTTAATTATTATTATTATTATTATTATTATTATTATTATTATTGTTTTGTAGCATTACAATCATGTTACTTTATATATGTAATAAGAATCTAGAAATAAAATATATTTGTATGATTAGAAAAAAGAAAAAAAGAACAGCTGCGATACATGAAATGAAATTGAAAATTGTTCGATAAATATTTTTCTTTTCTTTTTTTTTTACAAAATTATAGAGAGAAATATTAGATCAATCGTAAAGATAAATTTAATAGAAGAGAAAGGTTTTGCATTTACAATATTCCAGTACATTTCTTGTTTTATCTATGCATTATCAACGATCGACATGAATTCAAACGCGAAGGACAGATACTGAACAAATATAAAATATACACACATATATATTTATATATATAAATGTGGGATGCGAGTGTCTCCAAGCCAAACACTTAAGTAGACATTCGTGAGAAGATTGGATTGGGGCCCTGGATAGCTCAATTGGTTAAAGAGCAGTCGCTCGGAAAGTGGAAGTCCGGGTTCGAATCCCGGTCCAGTCGATCCGACGGCCCAATTTTTTCACGAATCCTACATATACAATCATTTTATTTACACGGTTTACATGCAACTTTACAAAAAAATTCGCATAAATATATTACAATCTCTCCTTACGAAATTTTCATGTATTATATATCTTTTAATACAATAGCCAACGACAATAACAAAATTAATAAAAAAATGAAAATACAACAAAAATTCTTTATTGAGTTTCAAATCATAAATATTCCAAAGAAGTTTTAACTTAAAAAAAAGAAAAGAAAGGACACACAATACCGTTTTCTAATATTTTCTCTCTCCTTTGGGAAAAATTCATGTCGCAACCTAGTTTCAAAGACACTTTTGCGTATGTGTCGCAAATAATACGTTAGGGGAGTTAGAGTTGGTGGTTGTGGTGTTGGTGGCGGTAGTAGTTGTAGTGGTGTCTTCTTAGTATTGCGAGCAAACAACGTATAAGCAAAATAGAAAATATCTGCAATATCGATTAATGCACGAGCACGCTCGTAGGCACCTCGAGACAATCGCAGGGAAGGGGGCAGGGGGTAGTTTCATTCTGCATTTATTTCCTAGCCGCGTATTTCATCCACCACCACCCTTTCCCTTCCCCCTCGAAACCTTAAAAAGTGGAATAAGAGCATTCACACTTTCCACCCACGTTCTATTCGTGATTTTTGCACCGTCTCTGAACATGTGCATTGTACATCACTATTATTTCTTTCGTTTATCATAGTCATTCATATTTATCATTTCGTTTCTCTTCTTATTCTTCTTCTTCTTCTTCTTCTTGTGTTAAACGAGAAAATATTTGAATCAAATAGAACGGCTCGCAGTAATCGTATAAATAAATTTCAACAGACTCTCGTGCCAAGTAGAAAATTTATTCGCGAAACGATTATAATATCTCAGACTGTTATTACATTAATCGAAGAAGAATGATATATATATAAAAATAATGCAATCTAATATTCAAAAGCTTTGTTTTTTTTCTTCTTCTATTTTATTACGCTATCCGGATGTTATATTTTATCATACGACGATTATTCTCGCAAAATATTTTTGCTCGATCGATTTTGATTCTTATTTATTTTCGATTCCGTGCAAATATAAATCCTACTTTCGAGAATGCAATTTCGAGTATTCCCCACTTAAACCCCACTTCCTCCCCTAGCCCCACCCTATTTCTTTTTATATTCAACGTAGAATCTTTTCTAAAAAGCAGATACGGAAATTTAGTTTCCTTCTACTATCTTACACACACATACACACACGCATACACATACACGAACATTTCGTTGAAAAGAAATTCTCGTGGTATGAATTTCCTTCTTTTTCTTTTTTTTTTTATTTTATTTTGAAAAATAAAATTCTTTAGGATGCACCTAAGGTAAAAGAAAAAAAAAAAAAAAGAAAAATAGAAAAATAGAAAAAAAAGTAGATCTCATCGTAGAATCGAATCGATTCGGTAGGACACGAGAGGAATCCTTCTTTTTTTTTTTTACGTAACCTGAGGAGATGCACACACACACACCCACATACACACACAAACATTCGATTTAAAGAGAGAAGTAGTATAATACGAGGAACAGTAGCGTAATCAGTCGAGGAATTAGAGCGTAGAGTAGGATTAACGTTTACAATTAGATCAGTCGAATAGTCGATGTAAGTACACGTCGTGTACTATTCTTGATGTGTATGTATTACCACATAGATCATTTCACATGGTCATGTGTGCTGTGTGTGTATGTGATTATTAATTATTATTCGTTGTAAGGGTACTAGGCAAATATTTGTACAGGGATCTATCCTACAGATATAACATTTATATACTTACAAATACAAATATATATACTGTATAATACTACTAATAATGTATAATACTACTGTCAATAAATACTACTATAATATAATATAATAATACATAAAATATACTATAAATAAATACTACTAATAATATATAATACTACTGTAAATAAATACTACTATAATATAATATAATAATATATAATATACTATAAATAAATACTACTAATAATACATATATACCACTAATATAAATACTACTCTAATAATACAACTAATACTACTACTAATAATATATATATTATAATATATAGTATATATTATCATTATAATATATATATTATTAGTAGTATTGTTACATAAATATTATATTACCGTTAAACAATCGATAGTTGAAATATAATATTCACGTATAAATAAATCCGAATGAATGAATAAATGAATGAATGAAAGAAAAATAAAAAGATACACACGTTGTTATTAACCAAAAGGTAAAACCCATTGTGCATCCAACATTATTCGTCGTTGATCTATAATACCCCCTTCAAAAAAAAAAAAAAAAAAAAGAAAAAACTAAAACTAAAACAAAAGAATAAAAAATAAAGAAATATGTAAGGGGAGTAGTATGACGTTTGTACAAAATAACTTGCTACGGGCAACGTAATGATGTATGATGCATCTGTTATTATGACATATCGACAAAGCTCTATAAAAAAAAAAAATATAAGAAGAGAGAGAGAGAAAGAAAGTAATAAATAGAAAAGGAAAGAATGTGCACACCCCTTCTCTCTCTCTCTCTCTCTTTCTTCCTCACTTTTACATTTACTCTTTCGATAAAGCTTCTTTTCACATGTAGCATTAAAATACGAGTGAGAGAGAGAGAGAGAGAGGGGGGACATGAATGCGCGCGCGTGCACGATCGATGCCAACAGTAACAGTAACAGTAACAGCAGCACCAGTCTTCTGTAATTTAAAGTTATGTCCTAAGTAATCTCGTACCTACTATTTTTAACATGTCGGGGGCTACCTAACGACATCGTTACACGACTCGTCGAGTATACATATATATATATATACATACGCAGTATGTATTTACATATGTGTGTGTATATATACATACGCGTAACTATACGTACCTCCTATTCCTCTCTCGTTAGTTTGTTTAAATTGCGACGACTGAAACGCAGAAACTTAAATACGCATACCAAAAGACGAAATGAAATGTTTTTCGTTTCGTTACCTCTCTGTCTCTCTCTCTCTTTCCATTAGTTTCATTTTCATTCATTTATTCGTTCATTCATTTATCCATTTTTTCTATATGCTAAAATAAATAATACTTCATCGTAAGATTATTTTGAACTTCTAGACAAACGTGGACGCTTATAAGCGTTCAGAAATTGTTGTTATATTTATCGCATTCCTATCAAAATCAGTCACAGTCAAAGTATTAACCCTTTGCACTCGAGCGGCGCCGATATGGCGCCCAACCAATTTCAAAATTAATTACAGAGTGTAGTAATTATCAAAGTTTGTTTTTTTCGACATATAAGGTAAAAGCCCCCTCGGTTGGCCAGTTAAGCCGTTTTCTTTTTTAGAAAAATTATATTCATTCAATAAAATAACTTACATCTAAACTAATGGTTTAACCTGTAAGCTTGAGCTTTCAGCTTTGAATAAAAATAAATAAAAGACAAATTATTCATAAATATTTTAATAATAAATTAAAAAAAACATAGATTTGCAATGTCCCTATTTTTAGCCAACTTTCTCCCTCTTTTGGCCACGCATGTCCCCTCATTTGGCCATCTTTCCTATTTAAAATAAATAATTAATTAATAACTAAGTTATTAAATAAATCAAAATTGAATAATTCAAAACTCGTGTACAAAGAAATTAATTACTCATTAGTATTAAAAAAACTAGTTGAATACTTTATGTACAAATATATATAACCTCAAAGCGAATAGCCATAAGTTGGCTAATGATAAAAACAGAGGCAATAATACTGTTTCCATGCTTGGCCACCATATTTTTAATGGAGAATAATTAAAAATCACTTAATTTTCAATTTCTATAATAATTTTAAGCTATGTTAATTGCAGAAAAGAAAAATATTTTGGTTGCTATTGTCAAAAATGAAATATATAGGTTAATAAAAATCACAGTATCCTTACCTTACTTAACAAGAAACCATCCAAAAACAGAAGTCTTGCACAACTTTATTTTTTTTCGTTTTTAAATATATTTTAAAAATAATCCGAATTACTTTCAATGATATTTTAAAATTAGAATTTTTTTTTTTAAAAACTGTCACCATGTGCACATCAGCATATAATTTATAATCACTGTTGTGGCATAAAGTGGCCAATAGAGGGGGCCTGGCCAACCGAGGGGGCTTTTACCTTAAATGAATAAACTGATGATATTTGATTATTTCTATACGCTTATTTGTTTATAAATGTTTTTAAAGTACCTGTAAAATGTCTACTTAATTTGCTCGAAATCGTCACGAGTTGCTGGTTCGCGCAAGCGAGAAAGGCCTCGAGTGCAAAGTATTAAACAAAATGAATCGTATATATTTATAATCATAGATAAAAAAAGAAGAAAAAAAAGAAAGAAAAAGATACGTGAAATGTTTGATTTTGAAATACATTGATTAAATTGGAGTCTTATTGTTAGTGTTAAGGGAAGCGCGAGTATTTAGTTACTAGGACGAAAGGGAATCAAGGATAACGCTCTGGCGTATCTCTCGAAACGATTAAATTCTCATTCGATAGATCACGACTTTATCCGGCAAAAGCTCTAATCGTTCCTACCCGTAAATGTCAAGTTAAACCGACAGAGAAAGAGAGAAACAGAGAGAGAGAGAGAGAGAGACAGATAGAAACAGATAGAAACAGAGAATGGAAATACATCTATCGCGATTGGTGCAAAGCCGAGTATGTTTCTCTCTCTCTCTCTCTCTCTCTCTCTCTATTCCACACATATACAGTCTCTTGTAGTCGGTTACAGTACTGACGTTCCAGTCCACTGTCCAATGTGTATCAGTACACTTAACTTACGACGATATATCGCACCAATTGGTCCAGTAGAGCTGCAGTAAACAAAACACTTGCATATCTGCCCAAGTATCCATCATTCCTATACGCTTTAACGCATATATCTACATGTATATGTGTATATATATAGTACATTAGTTTATATCAATGTATTATATATACACGTATAAACGTATTTATGCATGTATTTATTTATATATGTATAAGTGTACGTATATACGTATTCATGCACGTATGTATGTATGAATGAATCTATATATGAATGAATGTGTATATGTAATGTAAGTATAAACGTATAGGAGTAGCAGCAAACAGGGTACAAAAGCGACTATGACGTATATTTGTACGTGGCCGACAAAACGCAATATCCAGTTAGCAACACATATATATATATGTATGTGTGTGTGTGTGTGTGTATGGGAGAGTAAGTTTTAACAAATTGGAATGAATGGAAGGATCAAAGAAAGAATTATTAGGGCTCTGGTCAGAGACGAATCGTATTATGTTGTTTCGTGCATAGTTTCGTTCGTATGCATCATTTCTCTCTCTCTTCGTGTATATATAAATGCAACAAAATATATTTCTATAAATAATCCAACGTTCAACCGCGGAAAAGTAATGTTCTTGTTGATTTATATACGCATCATATAACGCACGTAATAATTTTCGATGAATAATTATACTTCTATATACTGTTACACGTTTAAATAATATTTTTTTCTTTTTTTTTTGTTTATCGATAAAATATTTTACGTTTCTTCTTTTTTTCTTTTTCATGCTTTGGTTTGCAACAATTTTTTTTCATTCTTTTTTTTCGATTTAATCATCGTAACGCGTTAATGTCATTTGGTTTAATCGTTTTGATATTATCGATTACAATAGTATCTCGTATTTGTGATATTATTGTTAGTTTTACAATACGATTTGAGAGACACAATAATTAATTAATTATAATATATAATGATTTTATTTTTATTTTTATTATGTATATATTATTTGAGTTAATATATATCAAATTGATTATTACGTATGATAAATTATAAAAAAAGAAAATCCAACTGTTGTTAAAGATTGGCGATACAATCAATTACGGTTATAAATAGGTATAGGTACACAACCTGTCGATAGGTTTAGTGTTAAATGTTCCAACCTGTAGATGTTACAAATTGAAACTCTATCGATTTGGTAATCTCACCTGTTTCTCTCTCTCTCTCTCTCTCTCTCTCTCTTTCTCTTTTTTACTGTTCAACACGTCTTCGTAATAGAGAAAGAAAAAAAAAAACTTGTAGAAAGATGTTCGATTAAAAGGCATAAGCTTTTTTTTTATTTTCAAAGCCAACAACATCCTTCCACCTTTTTCTCATCTTCGAATGAATTTTTAATAAATGATCTTGAGATGTTCCTATCTCGGTTGTATAATATTAACGATACTAATTATATTGGCGTAATGAATTCGTTATATCTACGTTTAAAATGAAAATTATAACCAAGTCGGAAAAATAACATTCGTATTCTCGCACACACACTCACACACAGACACACACTCGTTGTTATTTTTATTAATTATACATTCGTATCTGCTCGTAAAACTCATAGTTTCAGTATAATTTTTCCTTCAAATAGTTTCGAATTATTTCACTTTATTTTTCTAATTTCTGTTATTCATTTTCATTGCGAAAAACGAACGAATTATTATTTTTAAAAAGAAAAATAATTTGAACGTATAAACGTGAACAAAATTAGTATTACATGATAAAAATTAAATAATCGTTTTAAATAAAACAATACTTGGTTTGCTTTTTTCTTTTGAATTTTGCAACGATCGTGTGTTACAAACGAATATATAAATAATTAATTTACAAAAATTGACGATCTAAGATAGGATTGAAAATATGAATAATACAATTCATTGTATATTTATCTCATAAATATATCAAATTGATTAATTAATATATCAGAAAAGCAGGAGAGTGCATCTTAGCATCGTTCTCGTTCTTAGAAGAACGATAGATGGGTGGGGTTTGGGGGGTGGGGGGTGAGGGGGTGATGGAACACTTCAGACACTGTAGAGAAAAGAAAATCGACTTTAAAAGTCACAAGGAGGACAAGGAAGGAGAATTCGAGGACGTCCATGCTCGAGCATTTAATGAGCAACGGGGATTTCTCAAAGGAAGAAGAAGAAGAAGAAGAAGAAAAAGAAGAAGAAGAAGAAGAAGGTTCAAATTGTAATGCTCTAGAAAATTAATGAGTTTTCCACGACTAACGAGCTAACACTCGATGGTAATTGAATTCGATATCGGTGATACACGTATTATTATTGGGGGAGATCTTTTAAAATAATTTTTCGAAGGATGATTGGTTGGGTAAAAGAAAAAACGAGGAAGTTATGTGTTAGGAAAAAATTATCAACACAATTAATGTAAACCCATTTCTTATCATACGTTTAGTATCGTATTCGTTTCGTATCGTATTTAAATAAATTAATAATTTTTTAATATGATAAAAGAAAATTCGTGTATGGTGCAATTTGATATTTTTTATTATAATATAATAAAATATTATAATATAAAATTATTATTAATTTAATATTAATTTAATTAATTAATTTAATTAAAATTATTATTAATTATATTATATTAAATAATATAAATTTATTATATATAATAATTTATTATTATAATATAACAATAATATAATATTTAGTAATAATAGTATAATAATAATTAATAATAATAATATAATATTTAATATAATATTTAATACAATATTAAATTATATAAATAATATATAATATATAATATATAATATTATACATAAATATATAAATAATAAATTATATAATATTAAATATATATAGTATCTTTTTTTTACTCGGTTTAATTAGTTATACACAAGCATAGGTTGTAATAACAATTAATGAAATTCCATTCTATCGCGTGTAATGAAATTTTTGATTATTATAATATATTATAGTTAATTTTTTTTCAACATTACTCGTCTTAATTAGTCATACATACTACGCGTATACATTCACATATACGTACGTACGTATATATTATATAATAAAGGTAGAGAAGGAGCAGTGATAGCCATTAATGAAGTCTCCAATAGAAATCGATAAATTCCATGCGAATGCTTGGGAAGTTTCATCGTGCATTAAGGAAATTCTAACCACGTGTAGTACTAGGTTAAATCGCATTCTTGACCGTCGACAGTCAACCCTGTCCCCTTATTCTTCTCCCTTTTATCTGATAAATCATAAAAGGGTAATAACTATTAAGATTTAGGAAGAAAAATCTAAGGATGGAGGAAAAGAAAGAGATAAAAAAGACAGGAAGATAGATAGGTGGAAAGAGAGAAAGAAAAAAAAAAAAAAGAGTCGTCAAGGTAATAACTTAACACAGAGAAACCCAAGTGATAGCAGTGTTTCGAGGTAAAATATAGTCTCGTTTTAAACTTCGAAATCTTATTCGATCAAACTTCCCAGAGAGAGTTCTCAAAGTTAAACCGAATTAAACTTTCTACGTTGATTAGATGATTTTTATGACAACAGCCAGAGAGAGAGAGAAAAAATGAGAGAGAAAGAAAGAAGATAATAGAAGAAGCTTCTACTTTTTCTTCTTTTTTTCGAAAAACTTTCGAGACCTTTCGAAAACCTTTCCCTTACTTTTTTTGTCCCCTCCCCCCTTTAAAAATGTGTATTAAGAATTTTTAACGAATATTTTGTTTTCTTACAAATACATCATTTTGTTTAGAAATAATATTTGAATATTCTATACGTGGTTGTAACAATAATATCAGAACGTTTTGTAATAATGTTAAATTTTTTAAGGAAAATTATCTAATTTTTCTAGAAAATAAATCTATTGAAAAAATAATATTTTAACGTCTAAAATAAATTGTTGACAAATGATGATACCATATCCTTTGATAGGAGAACGAATTTAATCTTCGTCTGTTGCGAATAGTGATGAATCGAGTAGGACTATAGAAAAATATTACATTAAAACGTATGATCATAGTTCTCGTTCGAAATAAACTGCCATCATCGAACGCAAACCTACACACACATACACATATCCAATCTTGCCGATAATTCCGACCCTTCTTGTCATCGTCGTCGTGACCATTTCAAAAATATTGGCCATCGATTTCTATTATCTCAGTAGGGATTAATACGTAAAATAATATTTTTCCTCTAACCATAAGTGTACCATTCTTTGAGCTTTGAAACAAATTGTTATATATTCGAATTTACTAGATTTAATTTGTTTCTTTTAAATTTATTCTCGTATTACCGGCGTTCGGTAAAGTCGCACGAAAAAATCAGCCGCCATTTTATTTTCCATTGGTCGTCCATCTTTCTTTCTATTCCTTCGTTTTCGTTTCCGCATTTTCTTTTTGCCGAATAAAGAAAATATTCTTTCGTTTAGTTTTTTATATTTCATTATCCAATCGTTAGGAGTATATAAATGTTCGCGTGTATCGATTTGATTGCGTGCAAAGAATTCACTTAAATTGCAAGCTGCATGCAATCGTACCTAACCTCTTTGTCTTTCTCATTTAAATATTTCCTTACCTTTGTTCGTTCGTTCGTTCAAGATGAAGTATTAAATTCTGTCCGAAGTATTTCCGCAACATGAAAACTTCGATAAATTAATGTCAAAGATCAATTATCAATTTGACCATATTAAAAGAAATTCTTTTCCTTCCATTATCTAACAAACTGGAATTTATTAAATCGTTCGAATCGTATTTTCACTTGACGGCTAACGTGAATGGAATTTCATTTCGTTTCATTGCTAATTTAATATGCATTTTATTAACAACAGAACATCAGGGAATTTCATTTATCGTATACAGGGTGTTACAAAAATGCGAAACAAAAATCGCGGTATGTTTAAACGATACATAGAACACACTGTACCGACAATGATGAGTTAGACAAGGAAAAAAAAAGAAGTAGAAGAAGTAGAAGAAGAAGAAGAAGAAAAGAAAAGAAAAAAGGGCCGAAGGGTAAGATAAAAGAAGATACCTGAGGAGAGAGGAAGAGAGGCAACGAGGGATGATCGACCTACTGAAGAAGACAATGAAGTAAAGAAAGAAAGGAGAAAAGATGAAGAGGATGAAGTAGAGACGAAGAAGATAAAAAAAAAGAAAAAAAAAAGAAAAAGAAAGAAAAGGGTTTAAAGAATGGGTTTGGTACTCGAGCGTGGTATTTGTTTTAGAATTCCTACGCTTTACCGGTGTTCAAAATGGCAAAGCGTTTGAAATCTGAAACGAATGCGCGCAAATCTTCATCTGAAAAAAAAAAAAAAAAAAAAAAACAGAAAAAAAGAACGCGTAAAATGAGTGGAAGAGTGTGCAGGAAAAAAAAAAAGAGGAAAAGTAAAATAAAATAAAAAATAAAAGTAAAAGCAAGAAAAAGAGAAAGAGAAAAAGAAAAAGAAGTGGAGAAATAAACGTAGGGAAATAAAAAAAGAAGAAAAAAAAAAAAAGGGAGAGAAGAAGAAGGCCCTACGGCTCTAGGCCGTTTCGCGTGCTAACAGAGAAAGTGAGCCACTTAGGCACGATTAATCATTCTTCCTAGCTACCCCTTAAGAATTATTCAAGGGTAGCGTGTCCCTAAACCATATTCCTCGACTCCCCCCCTCCCCCCTCCCCCGTGTTCCCCTAACAGTCCATCACAAATCCTACCTTTACTTTAATTCATAAAAATCTCTTGCGAATGCAAATAACTTTTTCCTTTTTTTTTCTTCTTCTTTTTTTACCCCTTTAGCGTTACAACAATTTATACAATTTATACAATTAAGTCGAAGAATCGTTGTTACAACCTGTTGTAACGATTTGCGTTCCTTGTTCTTGCACGGATCGTTCTTTCTTTTTTTTTTCTTTCTTTTTAACCATTATACTTGTTTTTTTTCTTGCAACCCTTTATTAACATGTATAACGACGTATGTGTTTTATCTGGAATAAAAAGAAAGGAGTGTACGTTTCTGTGTGTGTGTGTGTGTGGGTGTTTATTCGAAGCGTTGACCAACGCGACGTGTTGATTATGCTTGACTAATGCTTTTTTCTCACGGTTAATCATCTTTCCCCTTTTTCTTGCCTTTAAAACGAACGTCCACCCTTTTTCTTGTTTTTTTCTTTCTTTCTTTTTTTCTTTCTTCAAACGTAAAAGAATTTTTCTACGATTACATCTTTTCTTCCTTTTTTTTCTTGTTCTTTCTTCTTCTTCTTCTTTTTCTTCTTCTTCTCTTTGTTTTTTCTTTTTAGACACGATCTATCGTAAATCCAATAGGGGAGGATAATTATATCGATTAGGTTTCATTGTCGAACCTTAATTTTCTTTCCTTTTCTCTTTTCTTTTCTTCTTTTACTTGTCTTCGAAAAATAAGAAAGAGTTTTCCTTTCTATTCGAAACTCGCCAATCTCAAACACCCACCTCACCTCACCCCACCCCACCCAACAACCCCTACAGAATCTTTCCCATTTGTCTCAATTAAATTCTACTTCTGGTTGGACTAATTTTGACAAATACTAACGGATCCTTTTGTCCAATCATTATAATAGTATCCACTATTTATTCTTCTCTCTCTCTGTCTGTGCTTGTTTTTTGATTACACGAAGATGAGAATAATTTATCGTTAATTTTCGTTAATAAATCATTCGCTAAAGTAAACATATTATATTTACGTAAAAACGAATCTAATTTCGTTCAACCGGTACCATCCGTTATTATTTCAAATTGTTTGAATTATTATACAAAATGATTGTAACGCGAATTAGATGGAAAAACGTAAATTACGATTCGAGAATAAGTTTCAACTTATGCTTGATTACAAACTTTTTATTTATGAAAGAAAAATAAAGAAAAGAAATGAAAAGAAAAAAAAAACAGAATAACTAAAATGAATGAACGAACGAACGAATGGAAAAGAAAACAAAAATTGTTGTTAATCAATATTTCAAGATCTTAATTATCTCATTACTCTCGTAAAGATATTTTCAATAGTTTAACGTAGTTTTTATATTTACAAGCAGATTGCCGAGGAGTTACGCTGATAAACGTGGAAAGTAAATAGTCATGACAAATACGAATGATGGCTAAATCCAATAAACCGGAACAGTTCAAAGAGAAAACTACCTTCGTTTCCCTCGGAGTTTCTGATTGCATATTTATTTGATTTTATTTTCTCTCTCCCACGACTTTTTCCTCTCTCTCTTTCTCTCTCGTTCTCTCATTCTCTCTCCTTATCTCATCATCCTTCGAGTAGAATGTTAGCAGAACAAATCTCGAATCAAGATCCTTCCGAGAAGAAGAAAAAGGTTTAAAGGAATACGATGGAGAAGCATCGAAGAACTCGTTTAAAGCTCGAATAAAAGGAGAAATTGTAATGGATTCTAAAAGAAGAACAAAATGAAGAGGAAGAACGTAATCGTTCCACATTTTTATGACTCTCCTGTATAAAGAACTAAAGAGAGAGAGAGAGAGAGAGAGAGAGAGAGAGAAATAAAAGTTGATCAAAATTATCTAACGATTTTAAAGTTGCAAATACAATTTCTTGACTTTTGTATCATTTCCTTTTCCTTTCTTCTTAATTTTTTTCTTCTCCGCTTCTTGTTCTTTGTTTTATGCTTCTCCTGTAAAAATAAAAAAAAGAAGAAACAAAAAAAAAACTAAAAAGAAAATGATAGGTATAAGAGTACTAGAAAATTATCTAACGAATTTAAAGTTGCAAATAGAATTTCTTTCGACCGTTTGTATCTTTCCATTTTTTGTCCTTTGTTTCGTACCTCTTCTGGAAAAATAACTAAAAAAGGGGGAAATGAAAGGTATAAGAGTAAAAAAAGTGATCTTACGATTTTAAAGTTGCAAAGTAAAATTTCCTTCAATTTTGTATCATTCCTCTCCTAACTTCTTACTTTTTGTTTTTTTTTTCTAACCTAACATCTCGTTCTTTATTTTATGCTTCTCCCGTAAAAATAACTAAAAAAGGGGGAAATGAAAGGTATGAGAGTCAAAAAAAAGTGATCTAACGATTTTAAAGTTGCAAAATAAAATTTCCTTCAATTTCGTATCATTTTTATCTTCCATCTTATAATTTTGTCTTACTCTCATATTGTTTTATACATTTCCTGCAAAAAGAACGGAAGATGAAAGAAAGAAAAATGAATGGTAGAACATTATCTAACGGTTTTAAAGTTGCGAATAAAATTTCCTTCATTTTTGTATCATTCCGTTGCGTCCTAACCTAACTTCTTAGTTTTTGGTTTTTTTTTCATAACCTAACATCTCGTTCTTTGTTTTATGCTTCTCCTGGAAAAATAACTAAAAAAGGGGAAATGAAAAAAGGTATAAGAGTAAAAAAAAAGTGATCTAACAATTTTAAAGTTGCAAATACAATTTTCCTTGTTACTTTTGTATCATTCTTACCTTCCATCTTATACTTTTGTCTTACTCGCACATTGTTTTATACATTTCCTGCAAAAAGAACGGAAGATGAAAGGAAGAAAAATGAATGGTAGAACATTATCTAACGGTTTCAAAGTTGGGAATAAAATTTCCTTCATTTTTGTATCATTCCGTTGCGTCCTAACCTAACTTCTTACTTTTTGGTTTTTTTTTCATAACCTAACATCTCGTTCTTTGTTTTATACTTCTCCTGGAAAAATAACTAAAAAAGGGGAAATGAAAAAAGGTATAAGAGTAAAAAAAAAAGTGATCTAACAATTTTAAAGTTGCAAATACAATTTTCCTTGTTACTTTTGTATCATTCTTACCTTCCATCTTATACTTTTGTCTTACTCGCACATTGTTTTATATATTTCCTGTAAAAAGAACGGAAGATGAAAGAAAGAAAAATGAATGGTAGAACATTATCTAACGGTTTTAAAGTTGCGAATAAAATTTCCTTCATTTTTGTATCATTCCGTTGCGTCCTAACCTAACTTCTTACTTTTTGTTTTTTTTTTCTAACGTAACATCTTGTTCTTTGTTATCAAAGAAACGAAGAAAATATTTCACGGTAAAAACGGAACATCTCTGAGTTAGAGGAACACACACAGGAGGTTTCGTATTTCCCTTCCAACATTTCCTTCGGTGCTTACGTGACGGAAATACACGTCGTTCGCGAAATGAGCCGTGCGAAAAAGGGAAGACATCTTTGCTCGGTGACCCAGGTTATACACCAACACTCTGACTAAACTGTAACACGTATTTACGTTACATATAAACTTTACCAAATAAACCGAGGATATTTCTCGATTACATTGTTTGATCATTGTAACAAGAGAGATACTTCATCAAAGAAGAACAATATTTTCTTTTTCTTCTTGATTGGATATAAAACAACATTCGACAATATTAATATTCCTAAAAAAAATATATGCAAGTAATAATTTATAAATAAAATAATAAAAAATATATATCTAAATAATATTCTAAAAAAATATATCCTTGCGTGTATCCGTTCATTGTTTAATTTTACGTTGCAACGAACGTAATAATTTTCTTCTACTTTTTTTTTCTTTCTTTTTTTCTTAAATTAATTTATTGTACAATTTTTTGTACAAATATATTCACGAGCATACGCGCACTACTCTGTGTACTTTTTCTTTTTAGGAAAAACGTAACAATTTTTTTGGTCTAATTAAATTATATCGTATATTTTTAAAAAAATATGTATGCACGTTTATGCGCATTCGTGTTAGTGCATCATGTGCATTTGTGTTAAAAAAACTAATACGAATTTATTAACCGTGTTCGACTAATTTACAAAAGGTAACAAAATGTGTGTGTGCTTTTTTAGTTAATTTATTATTTATTACGTATAATGGTCGGTTGGAATATTTTTACATTTGTTTTCTTTTTTCTTTTTCTTATTTTCTTTTTCGTTTTAAATAAAAATTCCATGTATTCTTAGTTATTTTAAAAGGAGAACAATGATAAAGGTATTTAAAATATAAATAATTTATTTAGTATATGTTACAATATAACGTAAATTAAATGTTATTCACAGAAAAAGTGTACTTTCATCGATAAATTCATTTAACAAATATTTAATACACAATTGTAATTAATTTCTCTCAGATAATAGAATAAATCAAACAATTCGTTGCTCCCCCATTGAATTTGATATCTTTTTGTTTACAATAAAATCGTATGATAAGTAATAAATAATTTCGATGTTAACAAAAATGTGTTTTTCGATTATTTCAATAATCGTAAAATAATATTAATTAAATATTCGTTAATGTTTCCAAATCTAGGAATGAAGCATTTGCTTTTATTCGAATATTCTTAAACGTATTCACGTATTTAACGCGAATTTTCGTTTCTTCTTCAAAACTTATGAATATTGCAAGAAGAATAATTGAATATACTTCCTATTGTTTTCTATCAAACCCATTTCACAATTCTTAACTATTATTATTATTATTATTAACCCCTCTTTACGAGATTTAATAATGGAATCAAATTTATTATTACGTAAAACGTAAATGTTGTCATCGATTAAAAAAGGGGTTGGGGGGGGGGAGAATACATTCTGTAACAAAGAAAGAAAAAAAAAATAAAGAAGAAAACAAAAAAAAAAGGATAAAAGTATAGATGTAAGTGTATACGTTGTTGGAATAGTAGAAAGTTCGTATAACAGAAATTTCGGATGGTAGAACTTTCGAATAATGGATGTTGGAATAATGGAAGTTCTACTGCATTGTTAAAGATGCCCGAGAAATAGACGAAAATAAAACACGAGTATAGAAAACAAGGTTAAAACAAGTTTGAAAATTCGAATAAAAATATACAATAACGACGTATTATTCTTTATATATATATATATTTGTATTTTATTTTTTAAATAGTATTCAAATATCATTCGAGAAAGTATCTTTTAGTACAAATTAGAAAAATACGTTCTACGTTTTTCAAAAAAGAAAGAAAAAAACCTTTATCTTAACATAGAACGAAATTAATAAATTCCAATTGAACAGCGTGAACGAAAATATTTTCTTTTCATTTTAGAAATTAATAGAATACATTTATTTTATTCAATTTTTATCGTAGATTAATAAACACGAGTCTTACAAACAATCGATCAAAATATCTAAAAAACTGGTGTGTGTACTTATGTACGCACGTAAGAAGTTATACTTCTTTGCCGTACCAAAACGAACATAACCTCAATAACCTCAAAAATAACTTCAAAAAATAACTTCAAAGAAAAGAAATAACTTAAAAAAAAAAATTATTATTATTATATATATACATAAGAAAGAATAAAAAAAAGAAAAAGAAAATATCAAAATATAAATATCAGTCCACACTAAATATAAGAGAGATATATCGAATTACTTCACGCGTCAACAGTAATGGCGCGGTTACAGCATTAGTTCTCGTTTCGATCATTTAAGTAAAGCGGCGCTAAATACGATTAGTATTTGGATGGGTGACCCGCTTGAGAAAAAAAGGGGGGAAGAAGAAAAGAAGACAACTTCATGCCGTATACTTGAAATCGTTTTGCCGCGCGTCGTAAATACTGACAAACTTCATGGTGTCGTTTTCCCAGACGCTCGGAACAAAATCACTCCCCATTACATTTTCCCCAACGCTCCAAAAGAAGTATAACTTCAATAAGAACGTTTCGAATAATTTATATAAATATCATTTTCGTGAAATAACGAAAAATATAATATTTCAACAAAATAATGGGATAAAATATATTATTTTATCTATCTTTTTTTAATTAATTTATTAATTAAATCTATTTAATTTAAATAATCTTATTTTTATTCAAATAACAAATAACAAATAAAAAAGGAAGAAGAAAATATCTGTGTCAGGGTTTACGAGAAAAAAAACGAATATCAATTGGCTTTACGGAAAACAAAAAAAAACAAAAATAGAGAAGGGGTTAGAGAAAGAAGAATTTGATGGAAGAATAGGGGTGAGGAGGGGGAGGGAAAAAAGGGAGAAAAGAAAAACAACAGAAAAATAGAACAAAAATGGAAGTAAAATAGACGATCCGTTGTTAATGGGGCAAAGCATTCAAGACGACGTAAGCTTGCACACATGGAAAACAAAACGTACCCCACGTATACGGTTTTGTCGTCATCGATGCTTCGTGAAAAAGAGCAAGGACGTAACGTTAACGCAACGAAACTAAACAAAAAAAACTAGGAAGAAAGAAAGAAAGAAAGAAAGAAAAAGGGAGGAACAAAAAGAAACAAAAAAACAAAACGAGGAAAATAAAAAAGGATCTGAAATTGGAGTTACGGGGGTTTTGCGACTAGTTACATGTAAATTGTGGCCAACTACAGCCCCAACCCCCAACAACCTCTAAAACCCCCGGCACCCAATGTTAATCGTTCTCTTTTCCTATCGGTTTCCAATTTTCGTTGGAAAATTTTCGCGAGCGAGAAATAAAAGCGAGCTTCACTAATTTGTAAACGAGTGTAAAAAAAAAAAAGAAAAAAAAAGAGGAAAAACAGGGGAAAAAAAAGGACCGCGTCGACGAGTCGCTTCGAATAAGGGGTTGATCGGGAAGGGGGGAGGGGAGTAGCAAACAAAAAAACACGCGCGCGCGCGCACACGCGAAAAGCACAAAAGTGGACAGAAAGGTGATGAAGGGGGGAGGGGGTAAAATAAAAAAACACGCGCGGCCGCGGGTGCACACCGCACTACACGTGATTTGCACTGCACTGCACTGTACTGCACTGTACTGCACTGCACTGTACTGCATATATGCACGCATACACACGAACGGGAGGAACTACGACGAGATCCCGTGTTTGTTAGCATGAAACAGATCAGTTGCACACGAAAAAAAAAAAGAAAAGAAAAAAAAGAGGAAGCAAATGTTACGACAAATGAAATACTTCCGAAGTCTTTTTCCGGTTGTTGTTTTTTTGTTTTGTTTGGTTTCGTTTTGTTTTTTTTTTATGTTTTCGATCGGGGATGTTGAAAAGAAAAGCCATTGTTAAACTACGAGTAAAGAGCATTGGGAGTGGGGGTGGGGATGGGGAGTAGTACGACAGAATGGAGGGGGGTGGGTGAGGGTGAGTATGAACCGGGGTTGGGAGAAAACGCGACTGCAATTTAACGTTACGTTTGCCGAACATGTAGGACGAGCTGCCTAGCTAACGGAGTTTCTATTTACGTGAAAAATCCTATCGATACAACAAAACGATTTACGTTTGACGCATTGGCTTTTTGTATACTTTCTGTCAAACGACACGTTAATCTCGATAGGACAATCTGTTGTATTCGAACCATCCACGTCATTCGATCATTTCAAATTGAATACCATTGTATCCTCGGTTATCCTACTGAATTGTTCAACACATATTACATTCGTTACATATTTAAATATCTGTAATATATATATGTGTATGTGTTACATGCACGTGTGTATTTGTAACGTGTAAAATGAGCTAAAGTGTCTCTAGGGGATCAGAATCCAAAATTTCTATGTTATATTCAAGCTTTCGTTATTATTTCAATGATTTCATATATGTTGTACATGATTAGGTTATGTAGGAATGATCGATATATTATGTATATGGGGATTACGTTCTATGGGTTTATTAAAAATCATATTACATCTGTCGATTAGTTCTATCTATTTGAGGTTATGTTTGGGGATGAAATAAATCCAATAAAAATAAGAAAATAAAAAGTCGATAGGAAGAGAGTGGATCGAAATGAAAATTACGAAATATGAATGAAAATTATGAAATATGAATGAAAATAAAAATCTATACGAAAATAAAAAAATTATATTATTATATTAAAGCTTTCGTTATTATTTCAATGATTTTATATATGTTATACATGATTAGGTTATGTAGGAATGATCGATATATTATGTATATGGGGATTCGTTCTATGGGTTTATTAAAATTCATATTACATCTGTTGATTAGTTCTATCTATTTGAGGTTATGTTTGGAGATGAAGTAAATGCAATAAAAATAAGAAAATAAAAAGTCGATAGGAGGAGAGTGGACCGAAATGAAAATTACGAAATATGAATGAAAATTATGAAATATGAATGAAAATAAAAATCTATATGAAAATAAAAAAATTATATTATTATATTAAAGCTTTCGATATTATTTCAATGATTTTATAATGTTATACATGATTAGGTTATGTAGGAATGATCGATATATTATGTATATGGGGATTACGTTCTATGGGTTTATTAAAAATCATATTACATCTGTCGATTAGTTCTATCTATTTGAGGTTATGTTTGGGGATGAAATAAATCCAATAAAAATAAGAAAATAAAAAGTCGATAGGAGGAGAGTGGATCGAAATGAAAATTACGAAATATGAATGAAAATTATGAAATATGAATGAAAATAAAAATCTATATGAAAATAAAAAAATTATATTATTATATTAAAGCTTTCGATATTATTTCAATGATTTTATATATGTTATACATGATTAGGTTATGTAGGAATGATCGATATATTATGTATATGGGGATTACGTTCTATGGGTTTATTAAAAATCATATTACATCTGTCGATTAGTTCTATCTATTTGAGGTTATGTTTGGGGATGAAATAAATCCAATAAAAATAAGAAAATAAAAAGTCGATAGGAAGAGAGTGGATCGAAATGAAAATTACGAAATATGAATGAAAATTATGAAATATGAATGAAAATAAAAATCTATACGAAAATAAAAAAATTATATTATTATATTAAAGCTTTCGTTATTATTTCAATGATTTTATATATGTTATACATGATTAGGTTATGTAGGAATGATCGATATATTATGTATATGGGGATTCGTTCTATGGGTTTATTAAAATTCATATTACATCTGTCGATTAGTTCTATCTATTTGAGGTTATTTTTGGGGATGAAATAAATGCAATAAAAATAAGAAAATAAAGTAGATAGGAGGTGAGTGAATTGAAATGAAAATTACGAAATATGAATGAAAATAAAAATCGATACGAAAATAAAAAAACTGTATTATTATATTAAAGCTTTCGTTATTATTTAAATTATTTTATATGTGGGATACGAGCACCTCCAAGCCAAACACTTAAATAGGCATTCGTTAGGAAATTGGACGGTGGGCCCTGGATAGCTCAATGGTTAAAGAGCAGTCGTCTGGACTGCGGAAAGCGGAAGATCCGGGTTCGAATCCCGGTTCCGGTCAGTCCAACGGCCCAATTTTTTCACGATTCCTACATATATATATTGATTAGGTTACGTAGAAACGATCGATATATTATATATATGGGGGTTCGTTCTATGGGTTTATTAAAAATCATATTACATCTGTCGATTAATCCTATCTATTTGAGGTTATTTTTGGGAATGAAATAAATGCAATAAAAATAAAAAAATAAAGTAGATAGGAGGAGGAGAGTGGATCGAAATGAAAATTACGAAATATGAATGAAAATAAAAATCGATATGAAAATAAAAAACTGTATTATTATATTAAAGCTTTTGTTATTACTTAAATGATTTGATATATGTTATACATGATTAGGTTACATAGGAATGATCGATATATTATATATATATGGGGGTTCGTTCTATGGGTTTATTAAATATCATATTACATCTGTCGATTAGTCCTATCCATTTGAGATTATTTTAGTGGATGAAATAAATGCAATAAAAATAAGAAAATAAAGTAGATAAGAGGAGAGTTGGATCGAAATGAAAATTACTAAAATATGAATGAAAATAAATATCTGATCGCAACTATATGGATTATAATCCTATCCATTTGAGATTATTTTGGAAGATGAAATAAATGCAATAAAAATAAGAAAAATAAAAAGAAAGTAGGTAGAAGAAGAGTGAATCTAAATAAAAAATTATAAAATATATATATATATATATATATATATATATATATATATAAAAAAGAAAGAAAAAAAAATTGAGACAAGGGATAAGAGAAAGAGATGAAGCGTAGAGACGAGCAAGGGATTTGAAAAATTAATATTATAAAGTTGAGCGAAATAAATAAGTGTAGGAGGGTGGGGGATTGGGGTGGGGGTGGGGGTTGGGGTTGGGGTGGCCGAGGATAGCGCTTTGTTTTCTCCTTGAACTCGAGCCCGTTTCTCAGACCCTCTTTACTCTGCCATTAGAAAGCGTTTCTATGCCGGTGTTCAGGATAAATAGTTTGCACGAGAGAAAAGGTTTTCCGCGCCGGTAATTTATCTCGAACGTACGAAGCTCCATTAAGAAGAGATAGAAGAGAAGCTTCGAGCGTACCGTCGACTCCTGGGAGAGAGAAAGAGAGAGAGAGAGAGAATGAGTCTTTCTGAATCTACGAAAGGTCGCTGCCGGTTTGGGATTACTATCGCGTCGAACTATCTCTCCTTTCTACAATATTTTTTCGCTTAAGGATAAATAAGTAAGAAGAAAGAATAGAAGAGAGAGAGAAAGGGGGGGATGGTGGGGAGAGGAAAATTAAGCCAAAATAGAAAATCTTTTTAAAAATAATATTACAAAACACGTGTGTGTGTGTGTGTGTGTGTGTGTGTGTGTGTGTGTGTGTGTGTGTGTGTGATAGGAAAGGGATAGTAAAAAAGGAAAAATTAAAAAGATAAGGGAAAATAAAATGAAGGGATGATGAAATTGGAAGATGAAGGGTATCAAGAAAATGATGTTTTCTCGATTATGTTATATGGAAGATTGAAGAAATTTGTTCTTTCTTCTTCTTCTTCTTCTTCTTCTCTCATGTTAATCCTTAGGTATATGTATATGTATATATGTAAATGTGAGTTATGTATGTATGTATTTATGTATGTATGTATGTATGAATATAGGAGATTCGAAACGTCCGTCAGTCGTCGTACTGTCCTGTCCTCGTAACTTTAGAATTTCTTCCGATTCGGTACCCTTTACTCGAGTCGTTTCGCTAACTTAAATTGCATTGTTCGCGAAGTAAATCAAACGACATCTGTCGTCGCGTTTTACTGCTGCACAATATACAGAGACGAACGAACAAGCGAGCGAGCAGCTACGAGTTCTCTCATTCGGTATAGTAAAGTTGAATTATAACGATGCGAAGAAGTATGATGTTGTTAGAATATATTTTCATTTTTATGAATATTCATAAAGAACGCGTAATGTAATCCGATGTATTATATATTATGTATATAAAGTATTCTCCGGTAACAAGGAATCACCATATACAGTATAAAAAGAGATTACTATTATCTAGAAAAAGATTTCCAATTTTTTTTTTCTTCTCCATCGTAATCATCGTGAATATACGGTTATTAAAATATAAATAGACACCGTGGGAATAAAAATGACAATACGAATTTTTAAACGAAAACTTGACTGACACTAATATACGTAACAATTTGTTACACGATTATTATTATTATTATTATTATTATTATTATTATTATTATTATTCGTGCTAGTATCGAATCAGACAAATTTAGAAAAATCCGAAAGGTCAATTATCAAGCATCGAACGTTACGAATTTTTAAACGAAACGTTAATTGACACTAATATACGTAACAATTTGTTACACGATTATTATTATTATTATTATTACTATTATTATTATTATTATTATTATTATTAGTATTATTATTCGTGCTAGTATCGCGAATCAGACAAATTTAGAAAAATCCGAAAGGTCAATTATCAAGCATCGAACGTTACGAATTTTTAAACGAAACGTTGATTGACACTGATATACGTAACAATTTGTTACACGATTATTATTATTATTATTATTACTATTATTATTATTATTATTATTATTATTATTATTATTATTATTCGTGCTAGTATCGAATCAGACAAATTTAGAAAAATCCGAAAGGTCAATTATCAAGCATCGAACGTTACGAATTTTTAAACGAAACGTTAATTGACACTAATATACGTAACAATTTGTTACACAATTATTATTATTATTATTATTACTATTATTATTATTATTATTAGTATTATTATTCGTGCTAGTATCACGAATCAGACAAATTTAGAAAAATCCGAAAGGTCAATTATCAAGCATCGAACGTTACGAATTTTTAAACGAAACGTTGATTGACACTAATATACGTAACAATTTGTTACACGATTATTATTATTATTATTATTACTATTATTATTATTATTATTATTATTATTATTATTATTATTATTATTCGTGGTAGTATCGCGAATCAGACAAATTTAGAAAAATCCGAAAGGTCAATTATCAAGCATCGAACGTTACGAATTTTTAAACGAAACGTTAATTGACACTAATATACGTAACAATTTGTTACACGATTATTATTATTATTATTACTATTATTATTATTATTATTATTGTTCGTGCTAGTATCGCGAATCAGACAAATTTATAAAAATCCGAAAGATCGATTATCAAGCATCGAACGACACGAGACGAGACGGGGGAAACAAGGAAGGAAAGAAGAAAGAGGAGGGAGGGGGTTTGTTGATGCGGAAACGGGAAGCACTAGCTAAAGTTTGTCATTAATTAACGAGAATTTAATACACCTGTAAGTGGTAAATTTCTGTCAGTCGTCCGATCCTCCCCCTTCAGCCCCCACCCTTGTTTTACCGTCCGTTCTATGTTGCTGATCGATCGATTCACCCCTAAAGGTCTCACTTCAATTAATAATTTACCTATCCCTTCCTCTCTCCCTCTCCTCCTCCTCCTCCTTCTCCTCCTCCTCCTCCTCCTTTGGGGTGGGGGATATAACTGTAGTTCAATTACCATTCAACCGAGTTTCACTCGTTGATCATAGAATAATTTCAGTCAGTACGAGAGAGATGGGAGAATTAACGTACGAGGGAACGACTATTAATTTGTAAACTAGTGAAACTTACGTTTATAGAATACGTGTGTTGAAATATACATATGTGTGTATATGTCTAAGTGAATAATCATGAATAGGTATATATTAGTATGTCACGTATACACGTTTAGTTTGAAAACTTTTCCCTATCTATCATTTTGTTACCTAGGATGGGTTTACCCATCCATCGGTCACGATTAAATATATCTGTGACTTAAAACTTCAGATATTTCATCTGTTAGATACCTGAAAGATTATATATATGTATATATGTATATATGTATGTATATATATGGTGTGTACGTGTTCTACTGCTGGTGTCTCTCTCTCTCTCTCTGTTGTATGCATGAAAGAATATATATGAGATTTGACTAGGTAGCTGACTACGTAACTACTTTCTCTGTAAAGTGAACTTTGTCCCTAGAACGTAGGAACGGATCCGTGACACCGCTTATAACGAGGAGAACCTTCATTAGCCGGATAAAATTACTTAGTGTACGTAGACAAATTTTTTTCGTTCAACCTTTCCAACCGTGGGGGAGGAAAAAAGAAAAAAAGGAAAAAAGTATAAAAAGAGAGAGAAAAGAAAAAAATTGCTATTCTCTTCTTTCTTGCTAGATGCGCAGATGCTTCTATTGGCGAAGATAGAGAAGGAGGGAGGGAGGGGGGATGTGAAAAAGGTGGTTGAAGATAGGGAAAGGGTAAGAGAGAAAGAGGAAAAGGTTAAAGGGAAGCGGGAGGGGGGTTTTAGAGTAAGAGATGGTGGGAAAGATAGATAAAGCTTTTTATCTGCCGACGAATCGTGAAAAATCTCGAGGAAAGGCGTCTCGTTACGTGTACCAGGAAAACCCGTTGTTGCCCCTCGAAGGGCCGTGAGATACTTTCACCTGAAGGGCGTTTCCTCAATATATATATTTTATATATTTTCTAGCATATATATATATTATTATTATTATTATTATTATTTATTATATATTATAATAATTAATTAATTATATTATTATAATATTATTTTTATTATTATATTATATTTATTTAT
>QUOH01000035.1:485693-634253 GCA_010416925.1 Polistes metricus | reverse complement strand
ATATATTATAATAATTAATTAATTATATTATTATAATATTATTTTTATTATTATATTATATTTATTTATTTATATTATATTTATTTATTTATATTATATTTTTTTTATTATATATATATATATATATATATATTATATTATTTTATATATATATATACAAGTATGGTCAAAATTCTTTTTCCTTCATTTTTTCTTTCTTTTTTTTCTTTTCTCGTGTATACTCGCTTCAGTTAGATTTTATTTTAATTCGATGAAAAATTTGTCTCAATAAATAATAATAATATAATGTTTCTCATATCTTATAATTAATTAATAGAGCACACACCCAATTTTATCCTTAATCCTTATTTCATTCGCTCGTTGCATACGCGTTATATTTACGTTTTGTTGCATTTTAAGACTCTTATACGAGTCCGTGAAAGTTTTGCTTTAATTATTCGTATATGGGTCACTGGTAACGAAAAGAAATTCAAAATTGAGAAATAATAATATTTATATAAAAAAAAAAAACACTCTTCTTCTTCTTCTTCTTATTATTATTATTATTATTATTATTATTATTATTATTATTATTATTATTTTTCTTTTCTTTCTTTTTCTTTTTTTATTTGATCTTTACGATTTTGAAAAGAGGATCGTAAAAGAATCGCTGATACCAGTGGCGATATTTCAATTCTTTTTTTCTTTTTTTCTTCGTGTCCTCTCCTAAAAACGAACGTCACACACACACACACACACACAAACATACGTAACGTCACACGAAACTACCAACCTAAACGTTATTTCTATGGTTATCATCCTTGTCATCATTTTCGTCGTTCCCAGGTAAATAGGCGTCGTAAAAAGTCTTCGTCTCGTTTCCGTATTAAAAGAAGTATCATAAAAAAAAAAAAAAAAATAGAAAAAAAAAAAAAAAAGAAAAATATCAAGTCACATCTCTACCACCACCACCACCACCACTACCACCACCGTGTAGATGCGTGACGAACCAAGGAAAAGGAGAAGCTGGGGTGGGGAAAAGGGAAGAAAAAGAATATAAAGTTGTTTTTTAACGACCAACTAACCAAGTCGTAAAACTCGCGATTATCGTAGGGGACAAATTTTTCCCAAGGAATATTTCAATTTTTCGTATATTTTACCTTGTGTTTTGCACGTTTCTCGAGCGGATAAGTTACTAGCGAGTGAGTTGAGTTGAATCGAGTCGAGTTGAGTTGGTTTGCCGAGTTTTCCGTCCACGTTCACGGAAAACATATCCGTCTCCGATGTCGGTCGCACTATCATCCGTGCTTTCAAGTTTTTGAAGCTTTTTGACGGGAACGCATTAATAAATCTTCTTTCTCTTATTTCACTTTTTATCTATCTCTCTCTCTCTCTCTCTCTCTCTCTATTTCTATTTCTATTTCTATTTGTCTGTTTCGTATCTTCCATTTTAGAGTATTTTATTTTTCTTCCATTTTTTTCTCTTAATTTTTTCACGAATTTAAAAAATTCAGTTTTCTTCCCCCCCCCACCCCTATCCTCCTCTTCTTCTACTTTTCTTTTCCTAGCTCTGTAGCAAAAAAAAGTTTGAAGGATGTTTAAAGAGAACGTCAAATCGTACACATAGCGTGTTAAAAATGAAAATAGAAACGCAATCGAATAATAGAATCAATCGTTAACACTTTCCTAAAAACACGCGGAAATCGTAAATTCTGCTTTCGTGACTTGGCAGCTGCGACAAATGGAAAACTAGTAGTAGTAGTTGGTTGAATTTTACAAACGTTAAATAACTATGTAGAAATTTCTTCCATGCTTATAATAATAATAATAATAATAATAATATAAAACAAGGTTGTATAATACATATTTAATTATCTTTTCTAATCTCTAACGTAAAAATAGTAGAAAACCATGTAGAGAGAGAGAGAGATAGAGAGAGAGAGATAAATAAAAGCGTACATATTTAAATATTTATTTAAATGAATGATGAAAAAGATATATTATTAATATCGTAATAATTACTTATACGCAGAATTATTATTATTATTATTATAATATATGTTTAATAATCTTTCTCACAATATTTTATAACATAAATGTAGCAGAAAGTTTATTTAAATATTTATTTAAATAGACGATGAAAAAAAATATTATTATTATTATTATTATTATTATTATTATTATTGTTTATAAGTGTTTATACAAATTTTTTTATTTTTCTTATTTGTTAACTTCTTCTTCTTCTTCCTTCTCTTTCTCCTCTTCATTTTCTTTCTTTGTTTATTTTTTTTTTCTTTTTTGTTTAAACAAAAACAAATATCTCCTCCCTGTATTCCCTGGCGACTATTTACGCTCATCTACTTTTTTTTTTCTTTTTTGTTCCTCTCATTATTTCTTCTTTCCTCCTTTTATTCTTTTGCCGTTAATAACCGCTAAAGTTTACCGTGTTGAAGTAGTAGAGAGTCAGCCAGTCAGATGATAATTTTGTAAGATCGTGTGTTGTTGCTTTGTCAACCAGTTTCACAGTGCAAAACGTGTCAGTCTAATTAGTCATAGGTTAAATACCGGCCAGAGTTCAAGTACACAATTTAGTCTAGTACTCGTTTCATCCCCCTTTCGCTATTTCATTCCCCACCTCAACCCAACCCCACCACCCCTTTCTCCCTCCTCCTCCACTTTTCTGTAACTTCATACACCGGTTTTAACGAAAACCTCTATAAAATCGTCGTCCTACCTCTCATTCGACATAATCAACAAAAGAGAATCAAGAAATAATTTGATAAATGTGTCTCAGTTCCTGTTTTTTTTTTTAATATTTTTCTGTTTCATTTTATTTTAATTTGTTATTAAGGAAGAAAAAATAAAATAGAAAGCAATTAACGCAATTTAATGAAAAATATTACGGGTAGGAATTACGACAATGTATCACGAATTCGATGTAATATTCTAACAATGAGTTGTAATATATTATATTTTTTTTTTCTTTTTTTATTAAAGAAGAAAATCGTTTGAACGAACCTTTACACACACGCACACACACATATTGTGTATATATATCTTTACACGAAGAGACTATTTCGGGCGAGTCATTGATAAAACGGAACGGGTTCTCGGTTAAACGGGGGAGAAGAAATCGAGTGGTTTTATAAATAGTCACTAGACTAGACGCTAATATAATTTTCCTATTGGTTGAAATTTCATTAGATAAGAAGATACGTTGATAAAACGTCAAACCAAAATAAATACAATAAATATACGTACCGCAAAATAAATAAAATAAATTAATAAAATATATATATATGAAAATAGTAAATAATATATATATATATATATATATATATATATATATATATATATATATATAATAATATATTTTCTTATTCGTTAATAAAACGTCATACTAAAATAAATACAATAAATATACATATTATAACATAAATAAAATAAATTAATAAAATATATATATATAAAAATAGTAAATAATATATATATATAATAATATATTTTCCTATTCGTTGATAAAACGTCATATCAAAATAAATACAATAAATATACGTACCGCAAAATAAATAAAATAAATTAATCAAATATATATATATATATAAAAATAGTAAATAATATATATATATATATTTTCCTATTCGTTGATAAAACGTCATACTAAAATAAATACAATAAATATACGTACCGCAAAATAAATAAAATAATTTAATAAAATATATATAAAAATAGTAAATAATATATATATAAAAATATATTTTCCTATTCGTTGAAATTTCATTAGGGTAAAACGATACGTTGATAAAACTTCATACCAAAATAAATACAATAAATATACATAGTATAACATAAATAAAATAAATAAATAAAATGTATATAAAAATAGTAAATAATATATATATATAATAATATATTTTCCTATTCGTTGATAAAACGTCATACTAAAATAAATACAATAAATATAGATACTATAACATAAATAAAATAAATTAATAAAATATATATAAAAATAGTAAATAATATATATATAAAAATATATTTTCCTATTTGTTGAAATTTCATTATGGTAAAACGATACGTTGATAAAACGTCATACCAAAATAAATACAATAAATATACGTACTATAACATAAATAAAATAAATGAATAAAATATATATCATATATATATATATATATATAAAAGAAAGATGTGAAAATAAAATATTGGAGACACTTTTAAATTTTTATTGGTTTATTTTCACGAAAAAAAAAATAGAAAAAAATAAAAAATAAAAAAGAGAGAGAGAGAGAGATAAATGGAAAAAGTGAATTTGCGAGATAGGAAATAGTAATAAAATAGTGGAAAGAAAGTTATTTCCTTTGGTGTACATCTTTATCGTGAACTGTCAAGTTTCCTTCGCGCAGAAGCCGAGAAAACGCATTGGGACGTCCGTACCGTAAGCGGACGTGAACTACTGCAAGAGAAGAGGAAGGATGTTACGAGAACGAGAGAGATAGAAAATACTCCACCTATTTCCTCTCTCTTTCTTTCTCTCTCTCTATTTCTATCTCTCTCTCTCTCTCTCTCTCACTTTGTATGAAGTGTGTTTCCCACGCCTGGGCTGGTAGATTACGCAGAACTCGTAAGGACTGTATTGGTAAAGCGATTCGCATAAGCAAACTGCAGAACATGATAGGGGTGAGAGGTGGGAGGGGAGAGGGATCGGGGGGGTTGCAATGGTGTGGCCTCGAAGGTCAACGTTCTCTCTAGAAGGGAAACGATAAAGGAAGGAGAACGATCCATCGGATTATCGATCCAATAGAAGGAAGAGAACATTCGGTGCGTCCAAATGACTCTAACTATAAAGATAGACCCATCTAAAAGGATCTTCTCGACGATTAAGCGATTTCTTCTAAAGCGTGTCAGGTGGTGAAAGAAAGAAAGAAAGAAAGAAAGAAAGAAAGGAAGGAAGAAAGAAAGAAGGAAATCCTAAAGAAAGAAAATGTACGAAAGGGGATGATTTTTCGAGCTCAGGATTACACTTGCAATCGGCTTATATGAAACGGTGCGAGAAATCGAGACTAATACATATATATATATACATCTTAACAAAGTCTTTGCGAGTATTAAGAGATACTTTTGAGAAATAGAAAAGAACAAAAAAAAGAAAGAGATGAAAATGGGAAGAGAAAGGGATCGGGGATCGGGGATTATTGGGGTTGGGGTTAAAACGATCGAGAAAGATGTTGAATCGTTTTGCTCAGGGATCATAAATTCGTAGGGGGTACCGGTGCTACCGTCCATCCATCGGTCGTTCGTTCGTTCATTCGTTCTAAGGATAGGCCGCAAGCAAGCAAGCAAGCAAGCAAGCAACTAGCAGCAGCAGCAGCAGCAGCAGCAAACCAGGGGCGGAGGAAAAAGCAATCAATCTTTGAGAGGCAGATGAGTGCGGGAACCTAAAATATAGGGCAACACAAATTTAGTCTAGCTGGTGGTGCCGGTGGTCCGCGCGCGTCCACGTGTCGACGTGAATGCGCAACCGCCCGGGTTTGTAATCGATATTGCCGACAAGGCACCACGCCCTGCACCTGCGAGATGTGCGGGATATGCAATGGTACTGAACGGTCCGGGATCCAACCCACCACACCCCTCTCCTGCTCCCTACTACGCCTTCATTCCACTCCCTTCTCTCTCTCTCTCTTTCTCTCTCTTTCTCTTTCTCTTTTCACCTCTACGCTACTATACTACTACACTTCATACTCTTCTCCACTTTGTTCTCTACCCTCACAGCAACCAACCAACCAACCAACCAACCAATCCAACCAACCAACCAACCTTTACTTACTTTCTATCCCTCTCTCTCTCTCTCTCTCTTTCTCTCATATTTTCTATCCAATTATCTGTTTATCCATCTCTGTCGTCAGCCCCCTCAACGTTTATTTCATCTACTACTACCATCTCTCTCTTTCTCCTCTTCTTGGGCCCTCTCCCCCACTCCCACCCGGTTAGAATCGCCAGCAACGTCGTCGACCACCCTCCTCCTCCTCCTCCTCCTCCTTCTCTCCATCGTCGTTGCCGTTGCCGTTGCCGTTGAAGAATTTGTTACAGTTGCGGTTTACGTTGGCATGACTGCCAAGAAATTCAAAAGAGTCCGACCTCGCCGAGAGAAGCTCCGAGCCGCGCCGCTTCTTTTCTTTCTTTCTTTCTTTTTTTTTTTCTTTTCTTTCCTTTCGTTCGTTCGTTCGTTCGTTCGTTTCATCCCTCTTCTTCTACCACGCCCGCATCCCCTCGTCTTCCCCCCGTCATCCCCTTACCACCACCACCACCACCCCCACACTTCTACCAGCCCCTTCACTTTCCAACCCTCCAACCCTCTTCTACTCTTACCGTAAAATGAGACTTAGATTTTATTCGGTCATTCTTATCCGTGTCGGTCAGTTTCTATTTCTCTATTTCTAGCATTCCCTATACCATCCCCCTCCCCCCTTCTACTCCTTCTCCTTCTCCTGGCCCCTCTTCCTTCTATTTCTTTCTTTCTTTCTTTCTTTTTTTTTCTTTTTCTCTTTCGCTTTTCCATTTCTCTATTTCTTCTTCCCGCCCCTTTTCATTGTTACTCAACAATCGATAGCAAAATTCTAGAAAATCCGCTTTTAGATTTATCTTTCAATCTATCTTACTTTCATTTATCTTTTTCTATCTTTTATTTTATTTTCTTTTATTTTTCCCCCCACGTCCCATCAAAGTCCCAGCGATGAAACGAATAGAAAAATAAAAAGAATTTTGTCGTTTTTAATCACTTTACTCTTAATAATAAGAGCGAGGGGTGGGGGCTGGGTATAAAATAATAATAAAAATAAAGGAATAAAGTGTGGTACGAGAGTATTATTATAATTTTTTTGGAATCTAGAACTTTCTTAAATCGAATATATCACGGAATTACGCGTCATCTTCTTGACATCATGGTGTACCCCCATCATTGTATCCCCATAGGAGCTTTACTTTATTTTTGTGTTTGTTTTCTTTTATACGTTGAGCCGCTTACATTACTAATACATTTTACATTATGAAAATATTGTTAAATTCTTACCGACGTTATTAGCAAAAATGGGAATAGAAATGGAGAAGCGGGGGGAGGGTGGGGAGAGTCGGGAAACAATTTTCCTTAAAACGTTTTCCAATTGAAGTCCTCTTTACTATTTTGTTCCTCCTTTTATCTTTGAATTAAAATTTCGAAAGGAAAAAGGATGAAATCTCTCTCTCGAGAGAGAAATGAAACGATTAGGTGAATACGTGTGCATGTATGCGTCAAATCGTCATCAAAAATGTCCTTGAGTTGGTAAAGAATGCAGTTTCCTACCACCACAACCACAACCACCACAACCACCACCATCGTCCCAATTTTCTAACGTCATCCACGATTTCGTTTGATTTCCGGATACGAGTCCGATTATCATCCAGCAACTTTCTTATTTGCTCTTCCGGTTTTACAAGAGTTAGCAATTAATTCGTATCACGTATTAAGTTCACCCCCCACCCCCTACACCGATCCAACCAACCAACCAACCAACGTCAGCATTCCCCGTGCTGCTTAAGAAAACAACTAAAATTCATTTATGGCGCCGAGAAATTCTTATCCCTCGCATTTTAGTCTCCCGTTTCACGTTTCTCTCTCCTCTCCTCTCCTCTCCTCTCCTCTCTTCTCCTCTTTGGTCTGGTCTGATTAGCTAGGAAACTGTGTCAGCTGTTTCGCGACATTCGATAATACGCTTAGCAAGTTTCTTCCGGAAGATTTTCTTATATAAGGAAACGTTTAAAAATATTTTATAAAGATACATATATATAAGAATAAGTGAGAGAGAGAGAGAGAGAGAGAGAGAGATAGGGGGGTGGGGAGGGAAGGAAGAGGGATAGAAAAACGAAAAAAAAAGGAAAGAAAAGAAAAGAAAATTAAACACAATGCCTGGCAGCGTTCCAATTACCGATAAAACTGCAATTTCCTACTGACGACACGACACGTTAAATAATTTTACGGAAAAAAATACAAACAAAAAAAATATAAATTATTCGTTCGACGTTTTTTTTTTTTCTTTCCGCGATTGCCGAGTTTTCCGGAGGTCTTCTCCTTTTTCTTTTTTTTTTTTTCTTTCTTTTCCCGTTATGGAGGTCAACCTTTACAGATTTGACCTAAAGTCTCGATCCCAATTCCTTATAAACCATTTCTTGTATTTATTTATGCAATCCATCTATGCAATCCTGATTCTATGTATTTATATGTACTCATAAAATTATGAAATTGGTTTCTTCAACAGGTTAAAATTTAAAAAAGAATTAGTTTATTAGATAATTTATACCATTTTATTTGATATGAAATTAATTCGATGTCATTTTCACGCGATATTGTCAAAAATAAATCAGGGATAGTGTTTGTTATTTCAATATTATATATAAAATTCAATTTTAATGTTTAAATGTTATGCACTCCATCTATGCAATCCTGATTCTATTTATATATATATACATGTGCTCATAATTATGAAATTGGTTTCTTTAACAGGTTAAAATTTAAAAAAGAATTAGTTTATTAGATAATTTATACCATTTTATTTGATATGAAATTAATTCGATGTCATTTTCACGCGATATTGTCAAAAATAAATCAGGGATAGTGTTTGTTATTTCAATATTATATATAAAATTCAATTTTAATGTTTAAATGTTATGCACTCCATCTATGCAATCCTGATCCTATTTATATATACATGTGCCCATAATTATGAAATTGGTTTCTCTAACAAGTTAAAATTTAAAAAAGAATTAGTTTATTAGATAATTTATACGATTTTATTTGAAATGAAATGAATTCGATGTTATTTTCACGCGATATTGTCAAAAATAAATCATTAGGGATAGTGTTTGTTATTTCAATATTATATAGAAAATTCAATTTTAATGTTTAAATGTATAATAATTCATTTAAAATATATCGAAATAAGATAATATATGACTTACAATATTACAAAACCACTTTCGTATTATTATGGATTTCAATATTATATATAAAATTCAATTTTAATGTTTAAATGTAATTCTTTTGAAATATATCGGTATAAGATAATATATGATTTACAATATTACAAAACCAATTTCGTATAATTATGGATTTCAATATTATATATAAAATTCAATTTTAATGTTTAAATATATAATAATTCATTTAAAATATATCGAAATAAGATAACAAATGACTTACAAAATATTTTTTATTATTGTTTATTATTACAAAACCACTTTCGTATAAATTTGAATACATATAATATTTTTTTATTTGTGTATTTATTTTTATTATTTCCAAAACCTATTCCCATCTCTCTATCTCTCTTTATCTCTCGCTATTTTTTACTACTTTTTTCAGCTTCTGTCCAAACGGTTTACCGATTTACTACCGATCGTTAGACACACGACATCGAATACCAAAATAATATATGCCAAACACGTTGAAAGATTTATATCGGTATACCCAACTACCCTCCCCTTCTCCCTTCCCCACTCCCCCTATCCATCGATAGGGATATTTTATCCCCTATTTAAAGGCAGTCAAAATTCAACGACCTTGTCAAAAAAAAAAAAGGAAAAAAAAATGAAATTAGATTTGAACGAAAATCGAGCATTGACGTGTGCGAGTCATACGTAATAAACCTCGTTAGTATTGATCATCATCACTATTTCTATCTCTCTCTCTCTCTCACACACACACACACACACTCTCGTTATTGGACATTCGTAAATCGACGTTTTCAGAAGGGGATATTAAAATAAATTATAAAACTTTTATTATTATTCTTCGTAGTGTTGCTATGACAAACGAATGAGAAGAATATTATTTTGTTATTAGAAAAATTGTTGACTCTAATTTATTTATAATCATCAGTTTCGTTTCGTTTCGTTTCGTTTCGTTTGAAATAAATCGTTCGTTAATGAATTTTTCCTTCACCTCGATTATTTATCATGAATTTTATTTATTCATTCATTCATTCCCGGATTTTAGTATTATTATATCATATAATATAATGTAATATAATATATCGTAGAAAACGTATTTTTGTTGATAAAATCAATAAGATTAGAAACTAATCCCATAATTCGTTGATGAAATCCGTGATCGTTCGTTATATTTCGATACTCGAAACGTTTCCTATCCTCGATCTAACAATTATTTCGACAGTATACTTAGTTAATTAACCACGATAATCTCAAAAGCGAACTAATGTTATCATAGCTTATTAATTCTACGCACGTATTATTGCCGTTCAGTTAATTATAACACACGTGTCATTTAAATATATATATAATATTATATAATTTATATATAATAAATAATTATATATAATATAAAATAAATAAAATTATATATAATATAAAATATATAATAAATAAAATATATATATATAATATAAAAAATAATATATAAAAATTATAAATAAAAATATATAAAATTTAAATATAATATAATAAATTATAATTATATAAATAATATAAATAATAATAAAATAAATATTATATACAAAATAATAATAATATTTATATATAATATAATATAATAATATAATATAATATATATATAATATAATATATATAATAAATTATATAATATATGTAATTTATATATATTATAAATATAACATTAACATATTATAATAACTTATTTAGTTTTCTTATTCTATCAAGAAAATTTGTATAAGAGGAGAAGGGAAGGGGAAGAGGTTCGATTGAACAAAAGTTTTATCATCGCTTATTAATTCTACGCACGTATTATTACCGTTTAGTTAATTATAACACACGTGTCATTTATAAATATCGTAAATATAACATTAACATATTATAATAACTTATTTAGTTTTCTTATTCTATCAAGAAAATTCGTATACGGAGGGGAAGGTGGAAGGGGAAGGGGAAGAGGAAAAAGTTCGATTGAACAAAAATTTGTCGACTTTCAAATTCTACGAAAAATATTCCAAATTTTCTTACGAATAAGCAAAATATACACATATCCACTTGTACGTGTACACGTACGTGTATGTGTAGTACATGTACATGTATATATATATATATATATGTGTGTATGAGGAGGAAAAAGTTATCTTACGGTTAGAATAGATTTTCCGTTTATAAAAGCCGTTCAACGTAAAGCCCGTGAAATGAAAAGTAATATGCGGGGGCGGGGAGTTAGAAAGGGGCGGACAGGGGGAGAGTAGAAAAAGGATATTAAGTTAGTACGAGTTCGAGAGCTTACGTAGGATTTTTCCCATTCCGGATAATGATTTAAGTCTTGTTTTCATGGTTTAAGTTTGATACCGACACGATAAAGAAAGAAAAATATTCACCAAAATGGAAAACACACACACCATGCACACGCTATTGGCTGTTGCTTTTTTTTCCCTTCTTTTTTTCTTTTTTTTTTCTTTTTGTAAATATCAAACGTTGCAAGCGGATAATATTTGAACGAAAGTGTGCGCGTATTTGTGTATGTGTGTGTGTGTGTGTGTGGGGATCGATCGATTTCGAATGAATTTTCGCAAGGGATCGTAAATACGTCATCCATTATCGAATATTTCAATAATGGCGCGTATACCAGAACACTGTAACGTCAAATTTAAGGGACAGGAGTAGGGGGGCAGAGAGGGGGAGAGGGGGTAGGGATAGGGGGAGAAGGAAAATTTTATTACCGCAATTGCCGTTAAACGCACAGCCTACATTTCCTTCGTGTTACCTCATCATCAAACTATTTATTATTCACGACGTATTAACGATATTAAAATTTAGTCCGAATCGTTGGTCCGCTTGGAATTCTTTTCCCCTATGGAGAAAGAAAAAAAAGAAAAAAGAAATGAAAAAAAAATCAATCCAATTCCCGATCGGGGGGGAAGTTGGAAAGTTGAAAAGGAAAAAATATATCCCGTTTTGTATCATTCGTAAGATTATTTTCCTCCCACCCCTTTTCTTCTTCTTCTTTTTATTTAGATATTCGTTTAAAAAAAAAAAAAAAAATATTTAGCACTTACAATCGTTGACTATCATTCACCCATTAAAAATGTGTCCTCTCATCAGTCTCCTTTTATTTTTCGTATGTTTCGTACCGGGGGGTTTAAGAAGTAGGCCAGTAAAAACTGCATCCCTTTTTATTTTCACGACGTGCAGTGCATTTTATGAATTTTGGAAATTCACTAACACCACCACCACAACCACCACTACCACCAACCTAACCGAACACCACCAACGAACGGTATGGAAATGAAAAAGTTTGTTGAGTATAATGAAAGTTCAAGAAAAAGTTTTCACGTTCTGGTCTCCGTACCCCCACCCACCTTCCCCTATCTCTCTCTCTCTCTCTCTAACACTTTCAAGTGAATTCATACACGCGTGTTATTCGCACGAAAGGGCCAAACCTGCATCCCTTGATAAGGGATGTAAATGTGCATACATATCGGCCCGCAGCTGCTGGGTTCAGCACCAAACTCTCGTTGTCGGATAATTCCCCTCCCCCTCCCCCCCTTTCCCCTTCCCCTTCCATCCCCCCGTCAGAGAGAGAGAGAGATAGTTAGCTCTCATTGTTACACCCGTTACGCGTCCTGTTCGTCAAATAATCCAACTTTACGACGCAATAGATCGGAAATCAAACTTTTCCTTGCTTTTTTTTCTTCTTTTTCTTTTTTTTTTTTTGTTGCCGTGGGAAAAAACTAACGAACGTATGTCAGATAATAATGTTCCGCCTCTTTTCTTCTTTTCTCTTGTTTTTGTATGTTTTTTTTGTTTTTTGTTTTTTTTTAATTATTCGAAAGTTTGTTACCACGTTTTGTTGAATTAAAATAGAATATGAAGAGTTTAAATCCCGTGTTTGTAGTTTGGTAGAACGACGAGGAGAACAATGCGAATGTCGTTGGAAAATTAAATTTAATAATAATAATAATAATTACGTTTATATTCGTAAGAATTTATCTTATTAATCGTTTGTTTTGTGTAAGAACTCAGCAGAAGGGTTTACTTTGTTTATTTTTTTGAAGGAATAAGAGACATCGTCGTAGTCAGATGTTTTGTGATACAAAAAAAGGGAAAAGTTGGCGAACCGTGCGACTGTGTTGGCTGATTGGGGGGTGTAAGCGTCGAGACGCGCGAGGGTGCGTAAAATGGGTGCGTCGTAAAGGGTCCTTGGGGAAAAGAAAAAGAAGAGGAGGGGCGAGGGAGAATAGAAAAGAAAAAAAAAAGAAAAAAGAAAAGAAAAAGGGAAACAAGCACCCCCCCCCTCGTGCGTCGTTTAGATCGAAACTCTCGTCACGATTTAGATCGGGCTGATTGCACCACCTAACGTTAGATCCTGTCAGCTGATTTTTCTGACTAGAAATACGACCAACCAACCAACCAACCAACCAACCAACCAATCGTATTTTTCTTCAAACCACTCTCTCATTTCTAAATTATCTTTGATCCGTAAAACTGTCGATACAACCCCCACCCTTACCCTAAAAATAGAAAACAACGACTACCTTGACGCATATCTGTTTATAAACACATTTATTAGATTTATTATTAGAAAATTTATTTAGAAGATTTATTTATAAGAAAAAAAATTTTTTGGTTTTCTTTTTAACCATATATTTGTTGCTTTGAGCCAATACTACTATTATATACTACTATACTACTATTATAGAATTATTATACTTTTATCTACTATTTTCTTTTGACTTTTATCTACTTTCTATGCGTTACTATTATTATAATGATAAGTTTAATCATAATTACATAATTTTCATTTCCGTTTTGTTTCACTTATATATTATATTGTACTACACTGTAATTAATGGCTAATTTAGGGAACTTAGGCTCTAGAATCAATAAAATATTATTAAATAAATAAATAAATAAATCAATCAAAATGATGCATGTTTATTCATACTTATATTTTGTTTCTTTCTTTTTTCAGACACCGATTACACGTTAGATGATTCCTATTGGAACGAAGAAACTCAACCCGGTAAGTTAACAAATTTATCTCAATTTTATTTCTAATTTTGTAATGTTTTACCACGTTGATCTTTTTAGTTATTGTACAAAGCGTATTTTCTTCATTAATTATTTTATCTAATTATCAATTAATTATTATTATATATTTAATTGTAAATTTTGATTATAGAATCAACGTTGGTATATGTAAAAGTTGATATGTCGGAAAATCATTTTTCATCGTAAAAAAATAGAAAAAGAAAAAAAAAAGATTTATCTCTTCCCTCGTAATTTACAAATTTATTTGCATATTATTCATTATAAATGTCGTGCGTTATCTCGTTACAGATATTTCGATAATCTTTTTTTAATCCTTCACTGTTATATTTGATATATTTTTTATATATATATGTTTTTTAATATTTATATATTTTTTTTTAATATATATATACCGAATATATTTTGAACACTTTTGTATTTGATACATTTAATATATTTTTTATTTCCCTTTTATTATTTTAATCGATCAACCTGATGTAAAACTAAACGACGACCTGTAGGATTGGTCGTTAAAAAAAAGAAAAAAAAATGTATGTGTAATTGAAAACCTTTCCCCCCCTCCCTTTCCCATTCCCTTTCCCTTTCATCCACATTTCTCAAACTGTGTACTTAATTAATCTCATATTTGCTATAAGTTAGGAAAACGTATATATATATACACAGTCGAAGTGTAACTATAATGCATATATTATACTATAACCATACGTTTACTTTCATTTGACGTGAAAATGTTGAAATAAATACACGTATGTTATAAGAATAAGGTGAAAAGGACCGCATTGCGACATTCTAGGTGTTGAAATTTGATACCATGTGGAAACATCTACTACGCGCGTTCAAGCTTGGTTACAGCTTATTGTTAAATCAACACTTCTTCATGATTGGACGGAAATTCGAAACTTAAATTGGATTCAATTTTAGACGAAACGAGATCAACACACAATACGTCTATAGAAAATATATATAAAATTATAGTTCGGGAAAACTGACTATGAATAATTCAAATTTTCTTTTTTTCTCTTATTGGCCCTTTGATTTCCCTACGATCATTATTCCTCATCTTTTTTCTTTTTCTTTTTCTTTTTACTCTTACCAGAAGACAAAAATATAGGAAAGAAAATGTTGTTACAGTATGCATAAATCTCTGACACACAAAAATCTAATTACACTGAGCAAAAAATTTCTTTCAGGAAAAAAAAACTTGTCAGATTACAGAATTCTACTATCGGTCATTTTATATAACCCTACGATCTTTTCTTATTATTTTTTCCCCACCTCTCTCTCTCTCTCTTTTTCTCTCTCAACTTTTACCTGTGAAAAAATACGTGAAAATAAAATAATAATAATAAAAAAAAAACGCGTAATTCACCGGCCACGGAAATCTAATTGCGCGTTGTTTTTAAAAAAAAAAAAAAGAGAGAAGAAAAAAAACAGAAGTTTACAAAAGGAGTACGATAAATTGTTGTTTGTAAAATCTTAGAATAATAATAATAATAATAATAATAATAATAATATAATTGTTGACACGGACGCGTATAATTAATAATAGCTTTTACAGAACGCGTACCGATTAAATTATACGCCCGGTAAGAATTCTAAGCGAAATAGAAAACAGAGTAATTGGGTGTTACGTTATAAAAGAGAAAGAAAGCCTTTTTCATTCATTCTCTCTCTCTCTCTCTTTCTCATTTTCTTTCTCTCTGTATTCGGTACTCCATCTTAAACGTGTTACGTGTAATGCATGTGATGCAAAATGTAATAACCTGCCATGTTTCCTGAATTAATTGCAATTTGGGTCTGAATACTCGTAACGCCTTAGTAGAACTAACAATAACAACTACCGTGGGCTGTTAGAGGAATATTGAGGCGGACAATTAAGAATCTGTGTGTGTTTGTGTATGTGTGTGTGTGTTTGCGTGGGTTGGTGAGAAAGGAGGAAAGGAAGGGAAGGGAAGGGTGAAAGGGGGATAAATTAATCTGTTAGTAATATCGTAACACCAGTTCGTTTGACTTGTCTTACCCCACCCCTACCCCTACCCCACCATCAACCCCTCCCATGCATACACTTCCAAGGAGCTAAAGTAAAATAAAATTTGCCAAGTGAAATTTCTATTAAAATTAACGAACTATTCTATACTGTTTGATCAACATTTATTTCTAAACATTTTGATTTATCGTTTAAAATATACCCCCCACTCCTCCTACTATTTCCCCCTCCCCTGTTATGATACGCGTATACAATTCGTCGATTTTTCATTGTTTAAATCGATAAATAGTTCTCCATGTGTTTGTGTGGGTTGGTGAGAAAAGAGGAAAGGAAGGGAAGGGAATGGGGAAGGGGGGATAAATTAATCTGTTAGTAATATCGTAACACCAGTTCGTTTGACTTGTCTTACCCCACCCCTACCCCTACCCCACCATCAACCCCTCCCATGCATACACTTCCAAGGAGCTAAAGTAAAATAAAATTTGTCAAGTGAAATTTCTATTAAAATTAACGAACTAAGGTAAAAGCCCCCTCGGTTGGCCAGGCCCCCTCTATTGGTCACTTTATGCCACAACAGTGATTATAAATTATATGCTGATGTGCACATGGTGACAGTTTTTAAAAAAAAAAATTCTAATTTTAAAATATCATTGAAAGTAATTCGGATTATTTTAAAAATATATTTAAAAACGAAAAAAATAAAGTTGTGCAAGACTTCTGTTTTTGGATGGTTTCTTGTTAAGTAAGGTAAGGATACTGTGATTTTTATTAACCTATATATTTCATTTTTGACAATAGCAACCAAAATATTTTTTTTTTCTGCAATTAACATAGCTTAAAATTATTATAGAAATTGAAAATTAAGTGATTTTTAATTATTCTCCATTAAAAATATGGTGGCCAAGCATGGAGACAGTATTATTGCCTCTGTTTTTATCATTAGCCAACTTATGGCTATTCGCTTTGAGGTTATATATATTTGTACATAAAGTATTCAACTAGTTTTTTTAATACTAATGAGTAATTAATTTCTTTGTACACGAGTTTTGAATTATTCAATTTTGATTTATTTAATAAATTAGTTATTAATTAATTATTTATTTTAAATAGGAAACATGGCCAAATGAGGGGACATGCGTGGCCAAAAGAGGGAGAAAGTTGGCTAAAAATAGGGACATTGCAAATCTATGTTTTTTTTAATTTATTATTAAAATATTTATGAATAATTTGTCTTTTCTTTATTTTTATTCAAAGCTGAAAACTCAAGCTTACAGGTTAAACCATTAGTTTAGATGTAAGTTATTTTATTGAATGAATATAATTTTTTTAAAAAAGAAAACGGCTTAACTGGCCAACCGAGGGGGCTTTTACCTTATTCAATTATAATATAATACTGTTTGATCAACATTTATTTCTAAACATTTTGATTTATCGTTTAAAATTTACCCCCTCCCCCCTGTTATGATACGCATATACGATTCGTCGATTTTTCATTGTTTAAATCGATAAATAATTCCCCGTTAGTATCGAACACGTTCGATATTTATCGAATGATCTGCGTTGAAATAATCGATCAAATAAAACTACAACTTGTTAGGTTCGTACGAATACATTTTGGATTTATTCGAATCTTTTTCTAACTTCGACAATTTGGATTCCTTTTTTATGTTCTTGTTTTTTTTTTTCTTTTTTTTTGTTTCTAGCCAATAGAAAAGTAAAATGCAAAATTAATAATCCGAGTGTACTTGAATTTGCTTTACGAACTATGTATGAAATCTCAATAAAACGAGAACTGGAAGGAAGGAAGGAAGGAAGGAAGGAGGAGTATTAATACTTTATTAAAACTTTTTATGATAAAATTCCTCGAATCTCCTGAAACGTATAATTTGAAATAATTAAGCATGATAATTAACTTTCCTTCTCTCTCTCTTTCTCTCTTTCTCTCTCTTTCGAATCTGTTCGGGATTCGCATTCGCAGTAAGAAAATGATTATCATACGATAGAAAAACGTAACTGCAAGGGATAATTTAATTTGAAGAAAGAAATCAACCGAGAGAAAGAGAACAAAAATGTATCCTTTTGTTCAACAAGTTAAATGGTTCTTTTAAACGAAGAAAGAAATTATTATAAAAACTAGTCGTAGTGAGTGAGTGAGTGAGTGAGTGAGTGAGTGAGTGAGTGAATGAGTGGTAGCAACAGGAAAACGAACACAAGGTAACACAAGGGCCAATAAGAATTAATTGAAATATTTGTCAAAGGGTAAACCATTAAAGCATAGTATTAATTAATTTGACCAACGTCAACGTAGAGAAAAAACACGTTTTATATTTCGATAAGTTGTTAAATGTATATCTTTCTCTCTCTCTCACACACACACACATACATACACAAATATAAATACATTCGTACTTACACACACAAATATAAATACATTCGTACTTACACACACAAATATAAATACATTCTTACTTACACACACAAATATAAATACATTCGTACTTACACACACAGAAATGTTCACGCGTGTGCGAATAACGATATCTCTCTCTCTCTCTCTTTCTCTGTTTCGTACAGACACATATAACAAGCACATTATCCCTGTACTTCATTTTGAATGGGTTGGGATACATCGAGTAAGCCCGGAAAGACGATAAGAGGGTAAACTAGACACTACATATTTTAAGTGCACCCTTGACTGATAATCCGAACTCATTCGTCCTCTCACAGCAACAGTTTACCACGGTCGTGGCAAACTTAATACAATGCCCATCGTCTTAATTAGAGAATATCGTAAAGCTACGATTAATCGAAGATGATACACCGACGAACGGGTTCTCATTGGCCTACCTTGTATAACCCAACTTACCGTGCATTTTCACCCTTTTCACAGTAAAAGAAAAAATTTATATACATAAAGTACCCTCGAACACAAATATATATGTATAAAAGAAATTCATTTGCCATTAAAAGTACTGGATGGTAATTAAGAATGATTAAATATTTTTGTAATTATCGATCAACGTGTATTTCTATTTAGGATAACAAAAATATTATCAACAAAAATATATATATATAATATTATAAAATGATTAATATACCAAGAGTGGAGTGGTAATTTCCACCCTTTCCACAGTAAAAGAAAAAATTTATATACATAAAGTACCCTCGAACACAAATATATATGTATAAAAGAAATTCATTTGCCATTAAAAGTACTGGATGGTAATTAAGAATGATTAAATATTTTTGTAATTATCGATCAACGTGTATTTCTATTTAGGATAACAAAAATATTATCAACAAAAATATATATATTATTATTATATATTATTTATTATTATTTATTTATTATTATTTATTTATTATATATATATATAATATTATAAAATGATTAATATACCGAGAGTAGAGTGGTAATTATGACTGTCAGATAAATGTTTTATTTTAAATGATATTATCTTAAAGATAACACCCTTCCCATTACCGAACTTTGCTCTCACGAATTACAATCTCCACCCTGTACCCCATTACTTCCTTTCAAAGCTCATTAAAGTCAAAGATCAGATAATGGATACTCGAAGTATCTCATTGGTCTACCATGTATTCCTGTTTTCATTATAACAAATCAAAATATCTAATATATTTATTAAAATCATATAAGGTATAATGATTACAAATTTATACAAGATTTATTACTTAATTATATTATAAATGAAAACAATATTATTATCTTTAATTATAAGATAACATCATTCGATTACCGAACTTTGGTCTAACGAATTACTCTTCTCACCGTTTCCATCTCTTTAACTAAAATCCCATTAAAGCTAAAGATGAGATCGGAGTGGTAGATGTGGGTGGGGAGGGGGCGGGGGGGGGTACTCGAAGCAAATTGGAGAACTTACAATTGAACGGAGAAAATTGATTTCAGGTGAGGTCGAACGATTACTACGAGAGTATCGACAAAACCAAGAGCTAGTACGAAATATCGGCGCCAATTACTATCAGATCATCTATCCAGTACAGTTACGGCATCACGAGAAAATGGGGATATCCACGAGAGAAGTCGGCGTGACTAAGGTAAAATTATTCCCCTTATAACAATATAACTAATTCCTTATAAACAAGATCACAAAATAACGTTCAATAAGATTTTTTAACCCGTCCAATCTTCCTACGACACCTATTTTCGTCATTTTATTTTCTGGACAAGATAAAAACCAATTAAAATCTCCTAATATTTCATTCATTTCTCTTATTTTTCTTGAAGTTATACTTCTTTTGACGCGTTTGGAAAAACGACACCATGAAGTTTGTCAGTATTTAGGACGCGCGGCAAAGCGATTTCAAGTATACGGCATGAAGTTGTCTTCTTTTCTTCTTCCCCTTTTTTTCTCAAGCGGGTCACCCATCCAAGTACTAATCGTACTCAGCGCTGCTTTACTTAAATGATCGAGCGAGAACTAATGCTGTAACCGCGCCATAGCTGTTGACGCGTGAACTAATTCGATATATCTCTCTTATATTTAGTGTGGACTGATATCTATATTTTGATATTTTCTTTTTCTTTTTTTTATTCTTTCTTATATATATATAATAATAATTATTTTTTTCTTTAAGTTATTTTTTTTCTTTGAAGTTTTTTTTTTGAAGTTATTTTTGAGGTTATTGAGGTTATGTTCGTTTTGGTACGGCAAAGAAGTATAACTTCTTACGTGCGTACATAAGTACACACACCAGTTTTTTTATTCTTTCTTATATATATAATAATAATTATTTTTCTTTTTTAAGTTATTTTTTTTCTTTGAAGTTTTTTTTTGAAGTTATTTTTGAGGTTATTGAGGTTATATTCGTTTTCGTACGGCAAAGAAGTATAACTTTTTACGTGCGTACATAAGTACATAAACCAGTTTTTTTTATTCTTTCTTAAATATATAATAATAATTATTATTTTTCTTTTTTAAGTTATTTTTTTTCTTTGAAGTTTTTTTTGAAGTTATTTTTGAGGTTATTGAGGTTATGTTCGTTTAGGTACGGCAAAGAAGTATAACTTCTTACGTGCGTACATAAGTACACACACCAGTTTTTTTCTTTACATGTGTGCATATATTTTTGTTACGACACGTTAAAAAAAAAAAAAAGAAGAAAATAATAAAAGTGAGCAAAAGCTTTTTTAATCCCGTATCATCTTATCTTATCTTATCTTATCTTATCTTATCTTATCTTAGCTTTAGGGAAAAAATACGAAAGGAAAAGTACGAATTACCAACTTCCCTTATATATATATATATATATATATATATATATCTTGTACCCTTTTCGTTATTTCAGTTTCCTCAAAGAGGATACGGGGAGGGAGGATATCAAAACTCTAGAGGCAGATTAAGAGTAAGTTTGTCGGTGTTGTGAATTAATTATTCTCGTAAATTACTTAAACTTATCTTAAGCAAGCTATAACCGTTTTGGTGAATCGTTTAAACTGTTTGCCATGTATGTTTGTTAATCTTATATATTACTTTTGAAACTTCAGATAGGAAGACACTTTCATCGGACGTCTCTTCTGATCAAGGCCTTTAATCATAAATTTCGCCTAGATTTAGAATTAAATACGTAAGTTGAGAATTTTAAACATAAAAACAACAACAACAACAACAATAAAATTATTTTAAAAATTAATTAAATAAATCACGAGATTAGAGATTATAGAAGAACGCGTTTATATTCGATGAATTAAAAAAAAAAAAAAAAAACAAAAAGAAAAAAAGAATATTAAAACGAAACACCAAAAAAAAAACGTCATAATTGTTGCAGGCAACTTTTAGCTCCGAATCTTATACAAAAAGATTATTTACAAGACGGTGCGGAAAGTAGTTCTAAACAGGTAAAATAATAATTAATCCTCACTATCTATGATGATAATTAAATTATACCACCAATTGAATAAAAAAAAAATTATGATAGATAAAATAATGTCTAGAGAATAATAATTTTCAATTTTGTATAACAGGAAATAGAACATTGTTATTATCACGGCACCGTGAGAGATTATCCAGGAGCTAGCGCCGCTTTTCACACGTGTAACGGTGTCAGTGGTGTCATACATTTAGGCAACGAGACTTTTGTCATTCATCCATTCTACGGCGGCGATTTGTCGGTCAGTTTCATTGCTTTATATCAAAATTTTCCAATTTTTTTTTCCCTTAACCCTTTGCACTCGAGCGGCGCCGATACGGCGCCCGGCGGCCTATTTCAAATATCAACTCAACCAAAACTAATTACAGATTGTAATATTCATCAAAGTTTCTTTTTTTCGACATATAAATGAATAAACTGATGATATTTTATTATTTCTATACACTTATTTGTTTATAAATGTTTTTAAAGTATCTGTAAAATGTCTACTTAATTTGGTCGAAATCATCTCGAGTGCAAAGAGTTAATTATATTTTATTAACATACTGTAATCACAAAAATAATTGTTATTATTATCAAAAATGTTATCGCAACTCGCATGTGTGTGTGTGTGTATAAATAAGCGTGTGTATGTTTAGTCAAGCTAACGTATTAGGTATTCACAGAAAAATGAGTGTGTCATGTGAACACACAAACCAAACACAGACACATACACACATATACTCTCTCACTTTCTCTTCTATCCTTCTGCCCATTCGACGGAAGTGTTTGCACGATTCTCTTCTTCCTCTATAGAACCAATACACATATCAACCCTACTATACACACATACTATATACGGATAGAGTAGTGGGCTTAGCCGACATAAACACCCACGATCCAGTTTCGTTAGCACAAAACGAAGCATAGAAAAGGATTCGGTTAAACCGAACATCAACCTAAAGGCGACTTAGCAAACGAGTAACATTCTGCGACCCTTCCCATATTCCTTGTCCCATCTATGTCCCATCTATGTCCCATCTATCTATGTATCAGTTTACCTTTACTTTCCACGTGGAATAAAAAAAAAAGGAAAACAAAACTAGAGAGAGAGACATTTTATCCAATAGATTTATCTTATTCTTTTTCTACTTTCCTTCTTTAACCATGACAAACAACGTATTCATTTTTTTTTAATCCGCAGATTTGATCCCCCTCTGACAATCGATCGAATTTAAAGTGTCCATTGATTTTTCAATTTTTCAAAGAAATAATATTAATAATAATAATAATAAAAGAGATACAATGGGTAGGGTAGAGTGGGGGATTTTACGTGTCCATAAACCAACTCTTTAAGTAGACCACTTGTTATCAGTAATATTACGTTCAGTGAATCAAAAGGAACCGATAGTGACGGAAAACGTAATACGATTACGTGCTCGGCTTATCGTTGTACTCTCGTGAATGGTCACGCAGCTTGCGGTCGAAACTCGCGTTTGTACGAACCATAATCGTCTCTCTCTCTCTCTCTTCCCCCCCTTTACTACAACCACCATCACCAATACCACCACCAGTACCACCATTGCAACCAGCATCAAACTGTACCAGAATTATCCTGCAGGTAGCAGGATTACTACAACATTTATTCTATATCCAATACCATCATCCATTCGTTCATTTATTCATCTAACAGCAACCACCATTACCAACTGGGTACCATCAACATCAACATCATCAGCACCAGCATCATCAGTGTGGGATGCGAGAGTCTTCAAACCAAATACTTAAATAGGCATTCGTGAAGAGATTGGACGGTGGGCCCTGGATAGCTCAATGGTTAAAGAGCAGTCGTCCGGAAAGTGGAAGTCCGGGTTCAAATCCCGGTCCAGTCGGTTCCAACGGCCAAATTTTTTTCACGAATCCTACACCAGTTTTGAACACCAAACTTCTTCTTCTATGATACACTCAAGATCATCCATTTTCTTAGCCTTATTCTTACCCTATTGGAACACACGTTATTTAGTATGAAGGATTTGTCTTGAATACTAACTATATGTAGCCACCTCTCTTTTAGCAGAAACATCCTCACGTTATATTTGAAGCTCGAACAAAGGCGGACAAAGGGTGCGCTAATTCGGGAACCAGCGAGTGGCGTAACCGTAGGCAGAAGCATATTTTGTGGCTATCGGAAAACACTTCCGATCGGTACAAGAGAGACGTCCGTGAAACAACCAAATACATCGAAACTGCCGTCATTATCGATAAGGCTATGGTATATCCATTTTATTTCTGGTAATGCACTTCCTTTCACCATCCCTTAACTTGAGATACAATAGAAATTTTCCAAGACAACATTTCTTTTCATTCTTTCTATAATACGTGTATGGAAAAAATAAAGATAATAATAATTATGATGATGATGATAAATAATATTTTGTAAAATGAAAATAACGTAAAATCTTGGAAATTTGATATTTTTCGGCCTTCTATCTCTATTCTTGATTATATTAATATACTCTCGATGATCTTTATATTATACAACAAAAATAGAAATCAATTTATATTGTTCAATTGGTTTTTATCGTCTAAATTCCTCCCAACACTCACCCACCCCAAGCGATAATTATCAGATATTTCATAAAGAAACTTATATTGCAAACGAATTTTTGTAATCTACGATTTCCAATATAAATTGTAGAGGATATATTAAAGGGATCATCGAGAGATAATATTTCATATCTTACAAACGGTTAATCCAATTTTTATTGTTTTATTATTATTATTATTATATTATATCGATTATTATACGACGTTTATCAAATGTGCATTATTTGTTGATTATTTAGTTTGACAAAAGAAACGGTAGCACCAGAGCCGAGGTTGTTCACGATGCCATCCAAGTTGCTAATATCGCGGATTTGGTAAGCAAAATGAAAAACAAAATAAGACAGATTAATAATTAAAAAAAAAAAAAATAAAACTACGTTCGATTAAAAAAAAAAAAAAAACAATCTAACTAAATATTCTCGTATGTATCCAGCCAAGAAAAAAAAAACGAAATACATCATCTGTTTTTTTTCCCCCCTTTCCTTTTCTCTTCACTTTTCTTTTCTTTTTCTTTTTTTTTTCTTTTTATCTTTTATTTTCTTCTTCTTCTTTTTTTTTTATCCAAAACCTTTCAGTATTTCCGTACATTAAATACTAGAGTTTCCGTCGTATACATCGAAACCTGGCAAGGTGCTAACCAAGCGAAAATCACTAAAGATATGGATATCGGTGAAGCTATGGTACAGTTTAGCGATTATATGTTTCGGAGGGTATACAATGTTGATCAGGACACCACCCAATTGCTTACGTGAGTGTGACAAGATAATTTTAAAATAGAAAAAAAGAAAGAAAGAAAAAAAAAAGAAAAAAGTAAAAAAAATATTACAAAGCTAAATATCGAAGTAGAAAGAGTTATCGATATTTCTCGAATTTGTATTTGTTCGTACGTTTGTTTAACAGGGGTGAGACTTTCAGAGGTGGAGAATCAGGGATGGCAGCACCACAAACGGTGTGCACTCAAAAATCATTAGGAATCAGCGTTGATTTAAATACATACGAACCCCATCTTTTAGCTGGTACGATGGCTCACATGATTGGTCATAACATTGGAATGGCACACGACGATGGACGTGAGTTTTTATTTAAACAACTTTTTTTTTTCTCTTTAACAAAATTCTCTATTTTCCTCTGCAATAAAATCTGCCAACTTCATTCCCCCCACTCCTGATCCCCTCAGCTCCCACCCAGTCGGATTTATCGAAGACCGAAGCCAAAAGAACAATGAACAAATCCTACTTTGTATAATTTCATTGTAAATTATTTAAAGAATTGAAATGTCAGAGATCGATATCTCGAGTTAAAACGGGCAATTGCAGGAAGCGAATGCAGCTGCCACGATTGGCACGGATGTATCATGGCGCAATCCATCGTCGGATTGCAAAACGTTCAGCCCTACAAGTTTTCCGAATGTAGTAAATCAGATTACACAAAAGCTTTAAGAAGCGGCCACGGCCTTTGCCTTTTTAATAAACCAAACGAGGTAAGCGTGTCAAGTGGACCCACTACTTCGATCTCTCGATGATCTTAACACTTTTTTTTTTCTTCTTTTTTCTTTTTATTGTCTCTTTTTTTATCTATCTACCACCTACCTATATAATATGTACATACGTGTCGAAATTGTAGAACGTCAAGATTCATACGGTAGCTTGTTAACACATATCAAATACAATATTCCATTATATATATACATAGAATTATACAAAATTATAATGAATTTCTAATTATAAAATTCCAAACAATATTTCAAATATTCAACGTATTTGCATATGCATGAATGAAACAAATTATTAATAAGATTAATATGTATTGCGTAATATTTGAAAGATCGAAATTATAAAATGTCAAGATTCATGTGGTAATTTGTTAACACATACCAAATATATGTGGAATGCGAGTGCCAAACACTTAAATAGGCATTCGTGAGAAGATTGGACGGTGGTCCCTGGATAGCTCAATGGTTAAAGAGCAGTCCTCCGGAAAGTGGAAGTCCGGGTTCGAATCCCGGCCCAGTCAGTTTTCAACGGCCCAATTTTTTCACGAATCCTACATATATATAAATCAAAATTCATATGATGAAATGTTAAAAAATACCAAATACATTAATACTTCGACCATACAACATACACCAAAAAAAGAAACCCATGTGAATCTTAAACATTCTCAAATTTCTATCGTTCACGATTAACATATATACCTAATTCTAGTTCTGAACGTTTCTGTCTCATTAATACTCTCCATTTTGCACGAACGTTTTCTTCGTGAATTCACAGTTAGAAATCAGGAGAACATGCGGAAACAGGGTAATAGACGAAGGGGAACAATGCGATTGCGGATCGCACGAGGAATGTCATGAACTCGATCCTTGCTGCGATCCGATCACCTGTAAACTTACAAGTGAGGCCCAATGTGCTTCCGGACCTTGTTGTAACAACTGCAAGGTATATAACGATTACCTATCCTAATACTACCATAATGTTTCTATTTAGGTTTATCAAGCCGTAGCTAACATTCTTACTACACCAATCGGAAACATGGGAATGCTCCACACACACATACACATACAAACATGCACACATATACATCTTACAAGAGACCACTTATCCGTTCTTGTGTGTGTTTGTGTATATGTGTATACGATAGTAGAGATTAACTCAGAAATTCAAGCCGAAATTCGAGCTCTTCCTAACGATTAAAGTGATTGTCTATCGTGCGTTAGAAAAGGTCATTCTTCCCTTCGACGATGCTTTCCCAACCTGAAGGAAATTACCTTCGGTTGTTAATCGATCTTCAGACATTCAATGAACTTTAGCCGGAAATAACCAGGGAAAATGAACATTTAACAATATACCTTTTAGCAATCTACTACAATCAATACGCGTTAACTATCGCATTATTTCTAACGATATTATCGTCATTGGAAACTTTTATCGATTAGTATACTCAACGTATGTTATGTAAATGCAATGATCGAAAATTATAATATACAATTTAATGTTAATCGAAAGAGTTCTCCTTTCTATCTATTTTTCTTATTAGATAATATAATATTACGTTGAAAACAGATTCAAAAGTTTGCACAACTCGATACGTGTCGAGGATAACATTATTTCTAATACTATCATAGTCATTAAAACTTATACCGATTAATATACTTAACATACGCACAATATGATATTCCTCAGAGAATCGTTTATGTTAATAATTTGTTTCGTGCAATGATACGTAATATAACAAAGAATTAATCATTCTTATTATTATCGTTTTAAAAAACAAACAAAAATCTTCTATTAATTAACAACAATTCCCCCAAAAAACTTGGACACCAATTAAAATAATTAAAACGAACGTAATAAATATGTGCAATTTACTTTTTCTTTGAAATTATATTCAAAAGACTCGAATCAAATGAAAAAAATAAATTATAAAAAGTATATATAAATCCGTGTTATCGTCAGTGTTACGTGTAACATGTCAAGACCATGCAAAGTTTGGTCAGTTATAGTAATATAGATATACTACTAGATATACGTCATCGACATCCCTAGGTAGAGAGAATCAGCAGCTTTTAACGTCCCACCACCTACCCTTCCATCCGAACCTTCCTAGTTGACTATAACCTGACAACGCGTACCAACACACACACACACACCCATAGGAAGGACTAAGAGTACATTGTAGATGTAGAATATGGAACATAGTAGTGTGACAAGCGTACAACACCAACGTACATACGTGTTAAGAGGCAACTGCTATAGTACACTGTGACCCTTCATTTACTCGGTCAGTAGGTCTCTCTCTCTCTCTCTCTCTCTTATGTGTTACGTTCTAGCAAGGTAACTCGTCGTCAATGTAGATGATCATCTACCGATCTCTTCCTCGAAACCTTACGAGTGACCCTGTTCCCGGTGAACACCACCAGCAGGACAACCTTTATCGTCGAATGGTGATCGACCATCATCATTACGGATTTATCGAACGTTGTCGTTAAATCACTGGCCTGGATTCGAAGCTTACTTCGAACGAAAAAAAAAAAAAAGAAAAAAAAAGAAGTAGAAAAAAGTAGAAAAAAAAGTATTCTAGCAAAATGCTTCAAAATGAAATCGATTGTCGTATCTCTATCTCTTTTTATCTCTCTCGCATACACACGTACACACATATATTCTCTTCTTTCTCTTCTTTTTTTATTTTTTTGTACGTTCGACCTCTTACTCGATCAATTTTTTTAATACTCTTCGTGGTTAATTAATAATTGTTAGATTTTTGAAATTAGAATCCTTTTTCCGATATGAAAGATACGGTCGTGATTTTTGTTCAATGTTATTTCTTGTGTTCGTTCATGCAGGTTATTTATATATATATATTTGTTCTTGTTTCATTGTTTGCTATCAACCAATTAACTTAACGAAGTTACGTGCGCGCGGAATCGTTTGCCGGGAATCAACGAACGAGTGCGATCTTCCGGAAATTTGTGACGGAAATACAGGCCAATGTCCACCGGATGTTTATAAGAAAAACGGAAGCCCGTGCTCGGATAATACGGATCACTGCTTCAACGGCATCTGTCCGGCTTTGAATCTCCAATGCAAGCAGGTTTGGGGTTACAGCAGTGTCGCATCGGACAAGCAATGCTTCGAACAATTCAACTCTAAGGGTTCCATCAACGGGCATTGCGGCACCGACGCTTCCGGTCATTTCGTCAAATGCGAATCGGAGTGAGTATCCGGTTATCTATAGGTGCTGGCTGATGCTGCTATTGGTTGTTTTCGTTGGAAAATCGAAACAAGGACGTGGCACGATAAAAAGATTTCTACAAAACAAAATATTGCTGCACGTTGGCCCTGATTCTCGAAGGTTCCCGGTTCCCGGGCACAGGTTTTTTCGCATGACGTCAACCCTATCGTTTGCGGGTCACATTCGATTTTTCAACGAATTTTTTCATAAAACCCTATTTTTTTTTCTTTCCCTTCTGTTTCGTGTGATTACTTTTTTTGAAGTTATACTTCATTTGGCAAGATATACTTCGTTTAGGAAAATGTGATGGGAGTGATTTTTTTCCGAGCGACATGGTAAAAACGACACCATGAAGTTTGTGGGTATTTAACGACGCGCGGCAAAGCGATTTCAAGTTTACGGCGTGAAGTTGTCTTCTCTTCTTCTTCCCCTTTTTTTCTCAAGCGGGTCACCCATCCAAGTACTAATCGTACTCAGCGCTGCTTGACTTAAATGATCGAGCGGGAAGTAGTTCTATCACCGCGCCATGACTGTTGACGCGAGAACTAATTCGATATATCTCTCTTATATTTAATGTGGATTGATATCTATATTTTTATATTTTTTATATATTTATAAAATTAAATAAATAAATAAACGAATAAAAATATAATAATAAATGAAAAATAATCGGTTTACATTAGCGGATATTATCGACCATCAAGCATTAATCAACAGGTTTCTTTATCAACTATATTCTATGTAAAAAGAAAATTAATAATAATAATAATAACATAAATTAAAAAATAAACAAGGGAAATTAAAAATTAACAATGAAAATTAATAATGATAATAATAATAATAATAATAATAATATATATATATATTTTTTGAAGTTATTTTTGAGGTTATTGAAGTTATATTAGTTTTTAGTAGTTTTCATATTTTTCCACTACGAAGAAATTTGTTCGTTGATACAATTCCATTTTTCACACTTTCTTCTCATCTCTCTCTTTATTTTCCTCATTATAAATATTTTTCTAATACTTTATATCAAGAACAACAACAATACACGTTTAATCGTTCGCTTAGTTTTCTAAATGAGTTAGAATTGAATTGATTTGTCTAGGAACATTCGTTGCGGATCCCTTCAATGCCAAGACGGGTATAAACAACCGATTATCGAAGGAATGGATGAACTTTTTACCATTACCAAGATAACGATGAAGGGTCAGGAACACCAGTGCAAGTAAGTAGTGTATCTTCCTATAAAAGAGATAAATTCACGTGATATCGTGGATTCGATTAATAAGATTTTTTGTCCTTCTTAACTCAGAGTGACCACTGGGAAGGTCGAAGGTTCCGACATGCCGAGTTGGGGATTGGTTCGTGACGGCACGTCTTGCGGTGATAATCTGGTGAGATATAGGATTTTCTTATATCACATTATTGGAAACCACTACCCCCCTCCCCCTCCCCTCCCCCTACCCTCCCCCTGTATAAGAAGTAATCTAATCGATCTACCTAACGAAACGTTCCGAAAGCTTCCCAAGCAAACCGTTTTGTCTCTTGGGAAGTTTCGGAAAACCAGGGAGAGAAGTAACAGAAGTTAGGGGTTGGATGGGGGATAAAAGGGGGTTGGAATGAAGGGTTCGATTAATTGAACGATACCATAAATCGATTTATGCAAAATGTTTGAACTTGACGATGAACGAGCTGATGATAACGGGGCTCGAGCTAACAAAACCGTGTTTGTCTTCAATTTAAAAAACATTTTTTTTCTTGCAATAAAAATAGGAAAAGTGTAGTGCGAGGGATGGGAGTAGGGGTGTGTCTATTATTGAAGCTTACCTTTAAGAAAAATAATTCTTCTATCATCGAACGTATCTTTCGTTAAAGGTTTACTATTCAGATGATTGATGCATAATCGATTCAAATATTATACTTGAATTGAAAGGAAAAGATTAATAATATTTATACGATATCGTTTTCGTTTATGATTATAGATCTGTGTAAATCAAACCTGTATGAGCCTTTTCCTTCACTTAAGTCAAGACAAATGTCCCAGTAATCACAATAACAACGAATGCTCAGGAAATGGCGTAAGTTATATTCTTTCATTTAATTACACAATTTATTTAACTTAGTTTCCTTTTTTTCCTAACGTTTTTTTCTTTTTGTTGTTTAAATTAAACCCTTCGAGGTATGGAATTTGAAACCAAAATAAAAATATAAGAAGACTCACGTTGTAGAGAAATTGTAATTTTCTTTTTTAATGATTGCTCGAAGTTGAATTATTTTTTTTTTATTTTTTTTTCATTAATAAAGGAATATTAATATAAAGTAATATAAAAATATAAAAATGTGAATAATTAAATGAAATCAAATAGTTTCATAGCTTTATATATTCGCGAGAAAAAGTTGAAATACTTTTAATACCCTTTCGTGTTTCGAATAGTTACAAAAAAAAAAAAAAAAAGAAACAAAAAGCTAAAACTTTCAATTAATTGTGCACGTATTTAAGTTAAAGTTCGTTAGATCAAACGATATATGTAAAAGTATGAAAAATAATGTTAATTTATTTCATTTTGAAACGACAATAATTGATAAATACGATCTCAACGAAGTTTATCTTCGTTACTTTTATAAATGAATTCTGTAGAAAATATAAGTTTTTGTTATTTTTTGTGATTCGTAGGTATGCACAAATACCAATAAGTGCTATTGTAACCCTGGCTGGAGTGGAACGGACTGTTCCATACAGCAAGACATTCCAACTTTAGGACCAGCAGCAATTCCAGCTACCGAACCATCGGATGTAGGTAGCTCAACTCCTAATATGGGGAAGAAAGAGACCCCCTACGGTAAGAGATATTTTTTATAAATAATTTCATCCACCCTAAACCATTATACCACCAAAACACCCTCCTCCCATTATTACCTAACTAATTAAAAACTTGTTAACTCTCCATTGTGTCAATCTAAAAAACCAAAATTATTTTGCGTAAGCCGTATCGGCACGATGCACATTCGACGAGAACTTTATTTTTGTTTTTATTTGATTATTTAAATCTCTGGAAATAAGTATTTAACGTTTGAACTTTTTTCGTGTACGATAAAAAGGGGGAGACAAGTTTAATTGAACGAATTAAAATAAAATAAAGTTTGATCGTTGAATGTCTCGATGCTTTGAGATCCTCCTCCCCCCCCTCCTCTCCCCCACAGTTGAAAGGTTTATTTATTAAATAAACTATTGAAATATTAAGAATATGAAAATGTAATATTTAAATGACTATTATTATTATTATTATTATTCAATTAAATTATTCATTACTATATTTTTCCGAAACATAATTCAAATCTCAAATGTTTTATATCATTTTTCATATTCTTATTATCGTATAAATATAATATTATTTTTAACAGTGAAATCGAGGTACGATAGGCCACGTTTTACCACCGTTTAAAGCAACGTATTATTTTCTTTTCAAAATTGAAGAAAAATAACATCGTTTAACGTTAAATTATAATTTTATTCAATTATTAATAATAATTCAATTGACACAAAATGAAATCCAAACCTGGATAAAACTTGAACAGAATGAAAATAATTCTTATCATTCGTTTTCTATCAAAAACAAATTTAAACGTAACGAATAGAAAAAAAATATATCATTCATACTTAAATAAAGAATGAAAATGAAAATGTTTTTAATACACCGTGTCGCATAATAATATTCGAATAATTAAAAGAAAAAAAAAATCTTTCCTGGATGGTAAATTTTGTAATAAAAATCATCTCATTCTTTTTCTCTTATACAAATGGTACGACGTGGTTTTTTTTTAAACAAAATGATAAAACTACGTTCAATCGAATATATCCGATTACTGCGTCGGATCCTACGAAGCTTCTTCTTCTTCTTCTTCTTCTTCTTCTTTTTCCGAAAGACTGATCAAGTATTTGAAAAAAGTATTTTACACGGCTTAGAAGAATCCGGTTTCCGATAAAACCAGGACATTTGTCGTACCTCGAATTCACACTAACGTTGAAAATATTCCAACGGTTGATAATACGTCTCCAACGAAAGAGACCAAAAACCAATAACAATAACAACAACAAAATAAAATAAGAAAGAAAAAAAAAAAGAAAAAAAAAAAGAGACAAATCGTTTTAATTCGCGGATAAAACGAGCAAGTGATGATTTACGACCCCTCGTCGTCTAAGTTCGTCTTAACATGTGTTTCCACCCCCCCCTATTGTTTTTTTTTTCTCGCACGAATAATAAATATTGACTCGGGTGGTAGTAGTGAGTAATATAAAAAAAAGAAAAACAAGAAAAAAAAAACAAAAAGAGAAAAAAAAAAGACGGTCTGGTTATTTAGGGTCATACCATCAGCTGTGCACATAAAGTTTGATGCGTTTTCTTTCCCCCCCCACCCTCTTTCTTCGTCTTCGTATATATATATGTGTATATTTACTTATTATATATATATATACACGCGCGTGTTACACATATATATACATACACAGGGTATATAATATACGTATTGAGAAAGATAGTCAAAGTAATAATATTCTCACTCGTTTTCCATTGTAACATTTTAAATAATCAATTTTAATGCAAAACCTTTTTTTCTTTTTTCTCCACAAATTTTTCTCTAACGTATTATATAATAAAAGACAACAAAATATCTAATTTCAAATGATGTCTGTAATTTGAGATTCTACGGAGAAGAATATTTTATTATATTGGATGATAATAATAATAATAATTATAATAATATATTGTACGAATACTCGAATGTGATGATCGAATAATTGTTTCAACAAGAATATTTGTATTTGCCTTAAAAAAATACATTGATTTTATATTTTGTCTAAATAATACTTCAGTTGGACCGCCATTTGCAATTTTTCGTCGTACATTTCAAATGATATTGTAGAAAATATTGAAAATAATTTGTTCAAGAGATTTGCAAGTTTAATTTTTTATCATTTACACATTGGACTCTAATCTTATAATAAAATAATCTTTTTGAAATTAAATATATGTCAATGAGAAAGTTTACAAATTCTCAAATACGTTTTCAAACATAACCTCTCTTTACTATGAGAACTTTTAAATATTATATTCTAATTGATAGTGGAAAAAGTTACGAAATATTACTCTGATTCTCTCTCTCTCATACACACACACACACACATATATATATATTTATGTTATATACATAGAAAAAAAGAAATCTAATAGAAACATATACATAGGTGAATATTACGTAGGTGAACATACCGGGAACGATAAGCTTACCCGATTACACTTTCCACTTTTGACTCGCCAATCGTTTTCCTTCTTTTCCCACCCCCTTCTCGAGCATCTTTTTTCCCCCACATATTTTCTCTCTCTCTCTTTTTCTCTTTTTATTTTTATCTCTCTCTTTCTCTCTCTCATTCTGTATTTATATCTTTCGCTTTCCCCGAATTCTCTTATTTCTGAAAAAGAAAAAAAAAAAGAAAGAAAGAAAGAAAGAAAGAACCCTTTTACCTCCTTTCGCAAACCATTTTCAAGAGAAAGAAACGATCTCTCCCCTCCCCCCTCCCCACCTCCATTACAGGTGCATGCCCAATGCCTAGAGAACTTTAATGAGATCTCCGACCGTGATACTTATCAAAATGGAGAATCGTTCTTTTCATTGCTACGATGAGATGATAATCCCTTTCGTTACTTTTTTTTTCATTTTTTTTTTTTATATTTTTTTCTCTCTCGGATACTCGTACGGATCGTTCAAAAAATTCATCGATTGAATGATCGATCGATTTTTCGTATTCTTTTTTAATTATTTATATAATTCGTTATATAATTATAATTATATATATAAATTATATTTTATTATATAATTATAATATATAAAAAAAAATAAATATATATAATAATATAAAATAATATATAAATATAATATATATATATATTTTTATACCCTCCAAACCCGAAAGGGGCGGAGTAAAGAATAAATAAAAATATATATATTTTTATAATAAATATTTTTAAAATATAATATATATATATAATTATTAATTATATATTTTGATTGCATAATATAATTATATAATTATTTTAAAAAATCGTTTTTTCGTTGGATAATTTTTATTTTTTTTTCTATTTTAGTTATTTATCAAAAATATCCGCGAAGAAAAATATAATAATAATAATAATAATAATAAAAAGATAAAAATAAACGAATAAGAATGTGAAACGACGATCGAAGAATATTATTTAAATAAATTTTTATATTCGAAGCAAGATTACCCCTGTAATTTTATTTTTTAATTTATTATTATAGTTTTTTGTATTGAAAATTAAATTATATCACGCGCGAGTAGATTTACTCTTAACGAAAATATTGGATCGGGTTTAAAAAAAAAAACTTTTCGTACAAATATCACCCTCCACCCTCTTCCTAACCCCCCCTCCCTCCCAATCGTAATTTCTATTTTTCCCAAAAAAAAAAAAAAAACAAAAAGTAGGAATAAAATAATAGAATGATAAATACATTTATAAGAGATGTGGGAGGAAAATATTTCAAATATATCGATACAATCGTATGAATAAAAGTAATATACGTTGTTGGATAAGAATGATAACGTGTTTATTAAAAAAACACGAACAAAAAATATATATATGAACGTATTTTCAGTGATAATATAAACGAGATATCGAGTGTACTACTTAATATATTGAAAGTTACATTATTATTATAATAATAATAATAATTATTATTATTATTCTATCCGTGATTGTGCAAGGATAGTTAATAATCGATATCGAAAATAAATGATAATCTTTAATAACAATCTATATAAATATTATATATATATATATAAGTAAATAATTATATTCGAGAATAAACAATTGATTAAGAACAATAGTTCAAAAATAAAATCGTGACAAAAGGATATAATAATTAAAAAATATCCAACAACGTTGATTACTTCGTACGAAAAAAAAAAAGAAAAAAAAGAAAATTAGGTAGGAATAAAAAAAGTGTTTATCGTTACGGAAGAAGGAATTCGTAGTAGAACTATATCGGGTGGTTTCCACCCCCCACCCCCTTTCGAACTCTACTCCTTAAATAAAAAAAAAAAAATATCGAAAATTACGAAATAATCAGCGATTAAATAAATATCGAAAGGGAACGTTGTGATTCGAAAGCAAACAAAATCTAAATTCTTGTATTTGTATATTAAAAAAATATTACAAAAAAAAACCCAAAAAAGAAAAAAGAAGAAAAAATAGAAACACCAATCCCGATATAGGTTTATTCGATGAATCGATGATAGACAAGAAATAAGTTAGTACGTTTGTTTAGTTTAATCGAATCGAGAGAAAAGAAGAAGAATAAGAGAACGGGAATTGTGATTTACAGTGTAAGATCTTTAGGATACAAAAAATAATTGGTCGTTTCAGGAGAAAAGAGCAAGAATCTTAGTACCACGACAATGGTATTTATCCTGGTGGGTGTGGTGACGGGCGTCTTCCTTTGTTTTGCAATAATGGCAGTTTGCTACAGGTACAGTAGCAAATTACTTCCAAATGAGAGCCCACTGAGCCAAGCTTCAGCTGCTGCTTAGTGGGTTCGATCCAACACGCCTGTCGTCGTCAAGTAATTCGTGCCTAGCTGGATGATGATGATGATAATGATGATAATGATAATGATGATGATGATGATGATGATGATAATGATGATGATGATGATGAGAGGAGGCATCGCACGCGGCCGTTCAATTATTATGCTCTCATAATATTGATTCATCTTACATTAGCCTAATTTATAATCGGTGTTCACTTATTATACATACATATATATATATATATATATATTAAATAAATAAATAAGTAAATATATAAATATATATACAGTGGTTGACGAGTAAGTATTTGAACATTTATATTATCTCGTGAAATATTTGATTAATTGTATAATAAATATGTGTTATATAATATTTATATTCAGACGTATTTATTAACATTAGATGAAGGTATGACTATATAATAATTAGGATTTATTTCTTACAAACGTAAAGATTGTTGAATCCCACCTTTGACACGAATAACATCTTGTAAACGATTATGCATATATTTTACTAATTATTCTGTAACACTTGGTAATATGGGACTACATACTATCATTATTTAATCATTCACATCAGTTTCATGTTTGAAACTTTATCTATATAATCTAGAAAGTCATACCATCATACAATGTTAATAATACGTTTGAGTATAATTGTTATATAACACATACTTATTATAATTAATAAAGTATTTCATGATATAAGTGTTCAAATACTTTAGTGAGTCACTCTACATCTATATATATGTATGTATGTATGTGTGGTGTGTGTTTATGTGTGTATGCGTGTGTGTGTGTGTATTAATTACATATATATACATATATACATATATACATATATACATATATATATATATATATATATATATATATATATATATATATTTATTTATTTATTTATTTATTTGAATTATAATATATAATTAACATTGATATATTGATATGGATATGTATGTGATTTTTAAAAAACTAATGTCTCCTCGGTGGTATGCTCTCTGTATGTGCGCGCGGCATAGTGCGTTTAAACCTAACTATAATAATCATAATCATATATTTTACTATGCTGCACGAGCCAAGGATATATTTCCTTCCATTTAAATTTAATTATTAATTGCTGTCTTCGCGCGACGAGGGATGGTGGACGCGATAGGACGATAAGATTCGAGGTCGAAATGAAACATTATTTTGTCGGTTAAATAAATAAATAAATAAATATATTGATTAATTAATTAATTAATGAATTTTCATTAATTATATCGTCTTTCTCTTATCTTCTAATCGTATTTTGCAACTCCATCCTCTGTACTTATTCTTCTTCTTCTTCTTCTTCTTCTTCTTCTACTATTACTACTACTACTACTACAAAACTAATACTATTACTATTACTACTAATTCTTCTTCTTCTTCTTCTTCTTCTTCTTTTTCTTCTACTTCTTCTATTTCTTTTGTTTCTACTTTTAATTCTAATTATTTTTTCATCTATCCTTTGCACGATACATCGAATTTTATTGGAAAACACCGATTCATGGAAAATCACGAATCTAACGTTCTCTCACTAACGATTGAGATTCACTGAAATGATTAAAAAAAGAAAACTATGAAATCCATCAAAATCGGAATACGCGATCTCGCCGTCCCTTAGAGTGCGATATCTAGATACTAACACTATTGTAACGCCAATGTGCCAGCTGCTTGTATGCCCTATATAAAAAGCATGAAAGAAGCTGAATTTTAGTCTCTATCGACAAAAAAAAAATATAATTTACAAAACGATTTATATATCGACGAATGAATTATAATATTTATTTCGTCGATAATAAAAAAAAAAAAAAAAATGAACGAAATCAAGGGGAGAAAAGTTAATGCAACCCTTCATTTTTTTTTCTTGATCTTTCCTCTTAACAACAATACGATTACATTATTATTTGTTACATTTCAACTCGTGAAATAATAATTGAAAAAAAAAAAAAAATTACCCAAAATTCTATATCATTTTACATCTTATCTTTTCTCTCATACGAATTCGTATTATTCGCGTAAAAAACGATTCTCTGTTATGATTAATCGAAAAGTATTGTTTCTTTTTTTTTTTTTTATTTATTTATTAAATATTATTATCGTTAAACGTAGATTGTAAGCCAAACCGCTGTCGAGTCGTAGTGGCTCTCTGCTAAACGGCTAAATATTTTATTTAGAAAAAAAAAAAAAAAAAAAAAAAAAGAAAAAAAATAACCCAAGAAATGATATGATGATAATAATAATAATAATAATAATAATAAAAACCTAAACGAAGTTTAATTTTTTAAAAAGGTCCATCCAAAAAAATCAAAAATCTTTCCAAATCTATACATTTATATATATATCTCGTAATAATAATAATAATAATAATAATAATAATTCTTTTTTCATTACGGTAGCGTGTAGTAACCGTGACGAGAAAGAACCAAAAAACAAGAAAAAAAAAAAAGAAAAAAAAGAAAATTTAAATTTAAATAAAAAGGGGGATAAAAAAAAAGAAAAACAAGAAACACAAAACAAAACGAAACGAAACAAAAAGAAAAGAAAAGAAAAAAAAAACAAAAAAAAATTATGTATATGTATATGTATATGTGCTGATACTGGCTTCTCTGTTTCTTGTCTGTTTCTGTCTGTCACTGCCATCTCTGTCTGTCTGCATGCTGTGGGACGCTCGGATACCAAAAACCACCCACATACTGCACTACGTAAACGATGGGTATCTTCTCTCGATCTTTTATCAAATCATCCTCGTGATAATTAACGACGATGATAATTGAAATGATTAAAATAAATTAATTGAAAAAAAAAAAAAAAAAAAAAATCAAAAAAAAATAAAAAAAATTTTTCACGTGACGTAAACCCTGTGACGATGTAATTATAATAATTAATTATTCATCTATACATTCACACACACACGCGAATTGTTATCGAATCAATTTTCGTTTATATATGTACGTGAGATGATATAATAAAATGATTTGCAATGAAAAAATTTAACGTTACAAAAAAAAAAAAAAATATAATATATATAAAATATAATAAAATAAAATTGAATAAATAATTTCAATTATATATCGAAACAAAAAAACAAAAAATAATAACAATAATAATAATAATAACAATAAATAAATTTTTTTCCTTGTGTCTGTGTGTGTGTGCGTGTTTTTTCAATTAACAAAAATAATCTATAATTAAATCTATAACAAATATCTATAAATATCTATATAACACATACACACAAAATATCAAAATTAAATAAAAATTAATCGTCACAGAGAACTACCACGGCTCTAACACTGTATTTTTAGTTGGTATGCTCATGTCGGTGGTAGGGGGTGTTTTCATAGTATTTGCTCTGATGGCTCTCTGCTACAGGTCAGTCGTAGTACATAAAAACTTCTCCCTCTGTCTCAGGTTAGTGTGCAGATACATACACGTAGAAATTTTTTGTATGCCTCTCTCTCTCTCTCTCTCTCTCTCTCTATAAATATATACATATATATGTATATGTATATGTATATATATATATACCTATCTATCTTTCTCTTTCTACCTTTATCTATCTGTCTCTCTCTCTCTTTCTATCTCTGTCTGTCTGTCTGTCTGTCTCTTTCTCACTCTATCTATCTCTCTCTCACACACTCTCTTTTTACATTCCAACAAAATGTATTTATATGTACACGTATATTTTTATACATATATATGTGTGTATATATAATTACTTTGTATGTGTACGTGTATACACGTGTATATACGTACGAAGTGATATATTAGTATATTTAATTGTTTATTTTTTTTTTTTGGATTTTTTATTTTTCGTTGTACAGCCAAAATCTTGGCTTACCCTTCTTTAATAAAATTTTTAATTAATTTTTCTTTAATTTTTCTTTAATTTTTCTTTCCAATATATATTATATAAATATATATATATAATTAAAAAATAATAATATAAAAAGAATAATAATATTATATATATTATATATTATTATAATACTATATAATTTATAATATTAATAATATTATATAATATAATATATTTATATAATAATATTATTCTTTCCAATAATATTTTCTATTCTATTTGAATTTTCTTTTCTCTTTCTCTCTCTCTCTCTTTCTATTTCTATTTCTCTTTCTCTTTCTCTTTCTCTTTCTCTTTCTCTTTCTCTGTTCTTGATTTTAATTCTTTAATTATTTATTTATATAATTTCCTTTTTCATTTTATTTTCTATCTGTCTATCCTATATATCTATATCTTTCTACCAAAAATTTGTTATTATTATATGTGTATAAGTAAATAGGTTTGTTGCTGCATATATATACTTATATATTTTATAATAGTAATTTGTGAAAAAAAAAAAAAAATAAATATTATTTCTATATTGAAAATACGCGAATCGTCGATACGAGATGATTCTCATCGAGAAAGTTGAGAAAATAATAATAATAATAATAATAATAATAATAATTTTGCATTTTGAAAATATATATACAGTCGTTGTAATGTTCGGTACAAAAAACAAAATGATAACCAATCTCTTCGTAATTGTTTTTTTTTTCTTTTTTTTCTTTTGTTTGAAAAATCTTTTATTTGATCGCGAATTTGAACCACCGGTCGATATTAATCGATAATCGAATCGTATAAAAATAATCCATACCGAAAATTATTACCATACACGTTTCAAAGGGTCAATATTGACCGCGTAAATAAAAAAATGCAAACAAGAAAGAAAGAAAAAAAGAAAAAAAAGAGAAAAAAAATATCAGTGCATTCGTTTTTATACAAACAAAATATATATCGTGGATGTGTGATTTTTTAAAAAACAACAACAACAACAATTAAAAAAGAATGAAATATTAGAAATCCTTTCGTTACGATACATTTCAAGTGTATTCAAACAAAAAAAAAGAAGAAAAATATAATCAATGAAAAAAGTAAATGACTAAAATACATATACAATGAGTTTCATTGTATATGTATATTTTTTTTCTTTTATATTTATTTATATTTTCTCTCCAGATATTAAATATATCATCGATCGTGTTTCGCCAAGTTCAATCGTCAAAAACAATTTTTCTAAAAGGAACGTGTGCGAGCAAAACGAAAGCAAGCAAGCAAGCAAGCAAGCAAGCAAACAAGCAAAACGTGAATGCACAAAAATAAGAGAGAGGAAAAAAAAAACAAAGAAAAATATCCGCAACAAGAATCACACTCTTGCAAAGTGTATAAAAAAAAAATAAATCATTCGAAAACATTTTTTACTATCGACAACAACAACAACAACAACAACAACAACAACACGATGTATATTATTATATTATATTTTATAATATACATTTTATCATATTATTTTTATCATATTTAAATTAGAATTGAGGGTGTTGCAAGTGTGGAAGGGGCCCTAATACGCATAACTATGATAATAACACAAACAAATTATACCAAAAAGGCCATCTGCGTTTGTACCAATTAACATGATTGCTGATTTCTGGTTGTCTTATCTTTTTTATTTTTATTTTTTTTTTTGATTTATTCTATTGCATGCACAAAGAGAGGCTCGTGAAAATTTGTTTACTTAGAGAAGTTAACTTTAATCGTAGTAATACTAAACAAAATTTAGTCCCGTGTCTCGTGTCTGTTTTGAATGTCCACAAATAATTATTGAAAAAAAACAAAACAAAACAAAACAAAAGAAATTATTTCAAACGAATAAAAATAATAAAACAATTTGAAAAAAAAACAAACCGGAAAAATGTGATTTAACGAAGCATAAGAAGAAAAGAGGAATACGAGTAAAAATTGATAACTCACGCAATAATTCATCGACTACTTTTACTAAAGTACTTTTTTTCTCAAGGATCATCATCGGGATCATGTGTGTGCGCCTTCGTTTCACGATGAGCAAACTCGTCATACAAAAATTTCAATCTCGTTTTCGATAACCACTTTAGTTTTCTAGATTCTCGTAGGATTCCAAACTCCTCGACCTATATAGGATTTAGGTACCTTTGATCGTTGAAAAAATGTAATGTGTCACGAGGAACTACGATATCAGCTATATCCCAATTAGATCAGAATTATATTTTACATACATATATATATATTATACACACATATGTATATATATACACATACACACTTTAGATTAGACCTTTATTTTCTTTATTCGTCTCGCTTTTTCGTACGTTCCCGTATAGAGAAAAAAAAAAAACAAACTAATAGAAAAAAAATTCTCATTATATTACGCATATAAATGCATACATTAAAGTAATACATAATAAACGTTCATAGATCAATTCGAATAAAATATATATATCGTTATAATTAATTAAAACAACAACAAAAAAAAGGAAAAAAGAAAAAAAGAATATTTCTTATCGTAATAATATATCATTAAACAATAAAGCCATCTAAATAAAAATAAAAATAAATAAATAAATAGATAAAAATAAATAAATAAATTAGATATTTATTAGAATACATTGGAGCTTGATGACAATAAAACTTGATCGATCAATTTTTATTGATAGAAATTCGAATATCGCGTGTGTTCGTTCGTTTCTACGTTTGTTTGGCGAGTAGGCCACGTGTATACTTAAGATGATGATGATTCCTTCCTGATTTGACTCGCAAAAAGAAATTAAAAATGAGATAAATTATGACATTTAATGCGCGATAATTAAAATAAGAAAAATATTGTAAATAAATGAAAAAAAAAAAAAAAAGGAACGTTTCCATTTCCTCCCCTTCGTAGCATTTGCATGAGCTTTCCCCCCCCCTCTCTCTCTTTCTATCTATCTATCTATCTCTCTCTCTCTTTCTCTTTCTCTTTCTCTATCTATCTATCTATCTATCTATCTGTTTATCTTTTGAAAGATTTGGTTTGTTTATCTCGGCTATGATTACCCCGTCCAATTGTTTACTAGGCACTCTTGTAATCGTGAAATTTATCGCAGAAGAAAGAGCACCGTCCAGAAGTATGATCAACCGTACTCGAAAAAGCCACCGCCGAAAAATTACACCGGGGTTTCGAGCAACCATCATCCAGAAGAAGCTGCACTCGACAACGTTAACAAGATCCTCACTTTTGGAAGGTTTCCACAATACAGGTACGAAAATCATTTCGTTGCTTAACGTAAATCCGATTCCTAAGAATTTTCTACAACACTTTTTTTCTTTTCTTTTGTATTCTCCTACAACGTTATTAATGCTTTTACAAAATTAAATTCAAACGTATGCATTTAAATATATACGTTTGAATATTTTCTTTGTTATTATATTTTGTTAATAAGATAAATTATCGTAATTTATCGTAATAAGAAATTTGATCGTAATTTTTTCGCATAACTTCGGCTCAAGTAATATTTGTGAGAAATAATACGATGAAAAATCTATCCCCCCCCTCCTTCTCCTCTGTCTAATCATTTCCTTTCTCGCTAAACCACACGTCGTAGATTCACATTGAAATCATTTTAACGATAGTGCATAACATCCAACGTTGATAACTGCTTTTGTACCCAATAGAAGTAAATAAAAATAAAAAAAAGCAAGGCTTTTACACTATCGCATATTTATTTTTTCATATAAAAAGGAAAAAAAAAAAAAGAAAATCAAAAAAGAAAAGGAGAATAGAAAAATCATTTCGAAATCCCCTTTTACGTCTGGGGATGAAAATAATGTGCACGTGAAACAGCAACCATTCTGTTAATAATTAATTACGTTTAATAGTATTTTAGATACGCTTAGCGATAAATATATTTAAACTTTGACTCCACATTGCTTCGATATATACATTGAAATATTCTATTTACATTATTAACATGCTTTGATCGTTTTCAAACGTTACGTGTCGGTCACGATCACGTTAACTATCATCTCAAAAAATAGAACACGTATGTAATTAAAGCTTCGTAAATGTATACAAAAAAAAAAGAAATATATTGGAAAAAAAAAAGTATATCAATCGCGTTTGTCGGACAAATAATTGCGAACCTCTCTACGTATAAATATAAATAATATTATAAATAATAAATAAATTCGTTTATTTATTATATGTGGGATGCGAGCGCCAAACACTTAAATAGGCATTCGTGAGAAGATTGGACGGTGGCTCCTGGATAGCTCAATGGTTAAAGAGTAGTCGCCCGGAAAGTGGAAGTCCGGGTTCGAGTCCCGGTCCGGGTCAGTCCAACGACCCAATTTTTTCACGAACCCTACATATATTATTATTATAAATAAATAATAATAAAATATTATTATTATAAATTAAGTAATAATAAAATATTATTATTATAAATAAGTAATAATAAAATATTATTATTATAAATAAATAGTAATAAAATATTATTATTATAAATAGATAATAATAAAATATTATTATTATAAATAATAAATAATATTCCATTGTAAGAACGCGCACGCGAGATTAAGGAGTGGACAAAAATTGTTCGAAAAAAAAAAAGATTTAAAAGAAATGAAATTAAATTAAAAGGAAATGAAATGCAAATGAAATGCAAATGAAATTAAATTAAAATAAAATAAGGTATAATGTTTGCGTTGGCGTGTCCTATATTAGTATATTTCTAGCCACAGTGATCCCCAACGCGTGCTGTTTCGGCCCTCGAATAACGTCGCCGCTGCAGACGGGTCAAGACTCAAGTAAGTCTCGTGTGTCACTCGTCTCGTTCGTGTCATATGTCAGTTTAGTCTGTGAATATTATTATCACTTAAAAACGAACATTATGTTTATACCTTTTCTTTTCTATTTCTTTTATCACTTTCACTCTCTTTCTCTGTTTCTGTCCTTTCCGTTTCTGTTTCAATTTTTTCCACACAAGCGTGCCAATGAAACAGACCAGATTGCAATTTTATAATATTAACCCTTTGAGTACTATACGAACGCATAAATACGAGATAGAATACATGATCGAAGAAAATTTGATTAGATACGCGAGGAGTGGGGAGGGGAGGGGAGGAGGGGATGTTGAAACACATTCGTAAAATGTTTTTCATTTTGTTTGCTTATGCGTTTTAAAACGCAGTTACTATTTTATAACGTTCACTCTCGTCCAAGCACCCCCCACCCCTTTCTCCATCCTCTTCTCTTCTCTTCTCTTCTCTTTCTATTGATCTTGTTCTACCATAGATCGACCATATTGTCTGGTCTGTTTGTCGAATGGTAGCATCGTTTTTTAATAATATCCTGTGTACGAGAGGAAAAATACGTTTCCGATGGGATAGGAAAAAAGAAGGAAATTCAAATGGAAAGGAAGAAAGGAAAAAAAAAAACAAATATAGAAAGAAAACACAAATATCAAATGAAATAAAAAAAACAAAAAATACGACGGGAAAGTACTTTAATCAATTTTTTCGTTCGCTTGAATAAACAACAAAGCGATATTATTTAACGCGAGTAATATAGAGATATATACCTAAAAAGTTATTGCAAAATACACAATAATATATATATATATATATCTTTATCGTACAAGACGATAGTTATACTTTTAATCGTACTTTCAATCTTAATTAACGTTCCAACATCTTCGAGTATATTTCTATAGATAATTGTCTAGTTAAATAATTCGTTTGAAATGTTAACAATAATATCATTGTTCCTATCAAGTTCTCTATCATTTTCTACGTTCAATTTCTAACGAAGACAATCTTCAAATAACGCGGTACGCGGAAAATAGACGACACGTACACACATACGTGCATATATATATATATATGATACAGAAACAAACAGACAGACAGACAGACAGACAGACAAGCACGTAACTAGCAAAAGCAAACTATATTATTATAGAACATCGGTACTACATACTCTTGTCGCATTGCATGCTTTTAGAAGCAAGCTTTCATCTGTTCTATCATCTATCATCAATCTAACATATAAATGTGAAATTTGCATGGATCGTTAGAAACGAATGCAGTAGTGAATTGTTAAGAATTTACCATCGTGTTTCCTTTACCATTAGCACGGTTCATAAAACAATCATTATTCATACAAAGATTTCGATCTTTCTACCAGTTCACGGAAATAATATTGCATTTATTTCTTTGAAGGAAAAGAATATGCAAGTCATAATATAAATTAATACATAAATTGTTCTACACACACACACACAGATACATACACAGATGTATATCTGCATCATACATATACGTGTTATACGTAAACCACATCAGTCACGCGAGTGTTTGATATTGATATCAAGATACTATGACGTATTGATACGCAAACAGTTCACCTAGAGTTAGAATGCACGCATTATCGGAAATACACATTGGCAATGATCAAACGGTAAAACGATCAAAGTCCATCTAATTTCCAACTTGGCTTAACACCAGAAGGTCATTCGAAATATACTAATGGGAGGATCGAAATAGCTTTCTCGTCGATATTAAAACACGAAAAACTGTGCTGAAACAAGAACTTGGACACGTGCATGCCATGCATGCGAGGAGCTTGCAATATGCTGCAATGATGTTTCAAATACCAAAAATGTATTTAAAACATGTACGTGTGTAGGAATCACAATTACTGTTGATTTAAAAATAATTGCAATATCTGCTTGTTTTAAATGCGCGATACGTTTCGATTTTATTATTAAACAATTAAAATACGAAATTTGACATAATTCAGATTACAAAAAATTCTTTCTCTTTCTCTGCTGTTTAACATTTACAAAGATCTACTATTAATGTTTATAAATTGATCCCAGTAATTATATTAAATTATTATATAAATTATTATTAATATTAATTATTATATAAATTATATTATATTATATATTCCAGTAATCATATAAAAATTCACTGTAAAAATATATTATTTGATTTAAATTCGTAATATTCAAAATTACGTATACTTTTATATATATATATATTTTATTACAAAGATCTACTTATTAATGTTTAAATTGAACCCAGTAATTATATAAATTATTATATAAATTATTAATATATTAATATAAAAAATTATATTATATATATCCCAGTAATTATATAAAAATTCATTGTAAAAATATATTATTTGATTTAAATTCGTTATATTCAAAAAATTACGTATACTTTTCTATATATATTTTATTACAAAGATCTACTTATTAATGTTTAAATTGATCCCAGTAATTATATTAAGTTATTATATAAATTATTATTAATATTAATTATTATATAAATTATATTATATTATATATTCCAGTAATCATATAAAAATTCACTGTAAAAATATATTATTTGATTTAAATTCGTTATATTCAAAATTACGTATACTTTTATATATATATTTTATTACAAAGATCTACTTATTAATGTTTAAATTGATCCCAGTAATTATATTAAGTTATTATATAAATTATTATTAAAATATTATTATTATATAAATTATATTATATTATATATTCCAGTAATCATATAAAAATTCATTGTAAAAATATATTATTTTATTTAAATTCGTAATATTCAAAATTACGTATACTTTTATATCTATACTATGTTAGATATGTTACCATGCTATATTATATACACAAGTATACACGTAAAAGTGTGCTAATCGGTCGAATCGATGAACATATAATAGACGTACCTACACATACGCATATTTTGCTGACTATCCTACACATACATGACACATACACATGCTTGCTTCATAATAATGTTCTTCTTCTTCTTCTTCTTCTTCTTCTTCTTTTCATCGTCAGCAAAAAGTATATACATGCATAGTTATTCGTCGACGATACATTGACGACCCATTTGCGAATGCCCACCCCCCCCTACCACCTTTCCCCCTTCCTCTTAAGGGTTTTAAATCGACGAATAAATTTCGTTAATTTTTTCTTTCTTTATTTATTTGTAATACTATCTGTCTATCTATTTATCTTTATTTCTATTATTTTGTAATATCTGAGATAATCTGTTATAGAATAAACAAAATATTATATATATTTTTGAATATTTTCAGGGAGCAAAAACCGCAGATGAAGAGGCGTGACGTCGACGAGGAAGAAGGAGGTACGGGAGGAGAGGAGGTTGTCTCTTTCATTGCTGTCTCACCAAACAATCTGACAAAGTTGCCTGAGAAGGGAATTTTAAAGAAACACGGTTATGGTATTGTAATGCCTGATAATTGTAAAAAAAAAAAAAACGAAAAAAAACAAACGAAAAAAAAAGAAAATTAAACAAATCAACGCGGGTTCAATAATGACTCATGCTATAATGAAAGGCTTGGCGTGAGAATTTCGAACGGAAACACATCCTCGAACTGAACCTTCACGAATACTTTGCCCGTCTTATTTATATTAATAAACAAATCTCGAATGATAAAAGAAAATCTTTCGTGTAATTCGTTAACAAAAATAGAAAATATCATATATTAAAGATCAACTGTAAAAATATAAAATCAAATCAAATAAAAAGAGGAGAAAATAACATGACAAAGACGAGGACAAAATCGTAAAAGTTTAACGTTTGAGAATGGGGTCAGCCGAAAAAAGAAACAAAAAACAAAAAAAAAAGAAATCATTATATCGAATTATTCACGTCTAACTCTTTCATGAACAAACTACGATATACAATAAATACATATATATATAAAAATCCTGACAAATAATCATCCTTCTAATTCGTTTAACGTTAAACCATTTATTCTTTCGTTTGTTTGTTTGTTTGATAATAGATAGAGCAGGTATATCCGAAGTGCAGCAAACGTTGAATCAATTGAACGGTTATCACGAGAATATACTGGAGGTATTGAGAAAAGCTGGGATTCGTCGTGATCCATCAGAAACAGCATCCGGTAGTGGTAACCTACTTGACAACGAGGCAATACGTAAATCATTGGTCGAGTGCGGTTATCCTGATCCTTATTCCAAGGATATAGACGATCACATGAACAACATGGACAACCAGGACGACGAGGATATAGATGTTGGAGTAGATCCATGCAGTACGATACGCATCCGAACTCTCGAAGATATCATCAAACAATTGGAACGTCATTCGGTTCGGCACATGAGTCCAAGCGGTTCCGAAGAAATCAGAATGTCCGAAAGCGAAGGGGATCGTCATTACAGACCTGATTCGTCCGTCTGTAGCGAATCCTCGCAAGGGTAAGGACCTCGCGCCATTTTATTCGTGCGCGCGCATGCGCGCGCACGCGTTATGCAACAGCCAATAATAATGCTTCGTCAATTAATCGTCTTACGTATATATATATATACATATATATATATAAATATATTTACATTACCGATCGAAAGTTTTTGTGGTATACACTTATTTATAAATACATTTGTGTAATTAGTATAAAAGTATTTAATCATATTCGTTCTCGATTTTATTTTCAATATTTTCTTTTTGAATTATTTAACGTGTCTCTTATATATGATTTGATCGTTCCTTAACTACAATTTATTAATGTATTATTTGTAATAATATCGTCATTATATATATATATATATAATAATTAATAATAATATATAATATATATAAGATAATTTTTATACGATTCAATTATATTTTCATTCGCGAGTATTAAATTTTTTATGAAAATGATCTATCTCGTTAGAATTGTTTTTAACTTTGATACGATTAAATATATAAATGAATAATTTTTAATTGATCATTATCTATAGAAACTTTAGGATCGGTAGTGTATATATATATATATATATATATATATTTCGTATAAAGGTTGAAGCAAAAATCGTGTTACGTTTTTATATATATATATATATATAAAAAACATAATATCCCTTTATGTTTTAGACGTTAAATGGAAAATTAATTACACGTTATTTAATTAGATATTACAAGGATACTTCAATGACACGCGAATTTTGCCTTCCCCCTTGTATATTTGTGTGTGTGTATATATATGTATATTATGTATATATGTATTTGTATATACATTTAGCTACCTACATACATACATACATATATATATACTCATATATATATATATATATATATACTTTTGCTTCTTTCGTATCTCTTTTTCTCTACGTGTGATCATAACGTTGCGCTTTTAAACTCAGAGACGATCAATCTTATGGGAATTTCTCTGAAAAGGTAGTTTCTCCCTATTTCCTTCCTTAACTTACTTTTACATTCATTCGATCGAAATATACAAATAAGCAACAATTTGTCGCTCGGCTACCTTTTCCGCGAATATATTCCCCCCCCCTCCCCCATTTTTCATTGTTCTTTTCTTTTCTTTATCGTTCCTATACTTTTCTTTTATTTATTTTGTTTATTTTTTTAACTCCCACAATAATAACAATCTTTAACGTTTGACAGATTGGTTCTCGAATTATATCACCCACACACAATACACTTTATCCTTTCTCTCTCTATTTTGTTATTTTATTTGTTTTCTTTTTTTTGTTTTGTTTTTTATTTTTGTATTTTCCCTTTTAACTTTATTAGTCTCTTTGAATGCTAAATGGAATCGCAGTAAAAAAAATTGTCATACTTCCCCTATGGGATATTACTTTTTAAATGTAAAACAAAACGTCGACGAGGATGGTCAAAAGGTGTTTCAAAATTTAAAAAAAAAAGAAAAGAAAATAAGATAATAATTTGGATTTGGAAAAAATAATATTTTAACTTTGACCATGTTCGTTCTCGAACGTAGCCATTTACGGGTTTCCATGAGACGACATCCGAGATAGATATATACATAAACACATACATATATATATATACATACATACATACATACATATATATATATATATATATATATATGTATATTATATCGTTAGACGCGTTGTAATTTTTGCGAAAGCCTGTTCCAATCTTATCTCAAATATTTTGGTGTCTTTTTTGAAGTTTCCTTTCAGCTTATATACTTGGCCAAACTTTTTAATGTTAGTGATTGCACATGAGTGGGAGTTAGAGACTACTACTATTACTATAATATACTTCTTATTCTTATTCTTATTATTCTTATTCTTCTTCTTATTCTTCTTCTTCTTCTTCTTCTTCTATTATATAATAATTATACGTGTTATTTTTTCAAATAACATTCGGATAATCGATGTACAATTTTCGTTACGAGAAACCGTGTATTACCAATTCGATTGAAAACCAAAAATTAGAACGAATAAGTAAAAAATCAAAAAGGGGGGGGCAGAGGGGGCTATATTTATATAATACGGAAGGTAATAAATTGAACAATATCGATTAGATTTATTTAACACGAATATATAACGATTCACCCACAAGCTGGCATAATTCACTTACTTCACCGCTTCGTTCCGTTCATTCGTTCGTTCTTGCCCGTTTTTCTTTTTCTTTAATCTGTGTATATATATATTTACTATACTTACATTTCATTGCTAACAAATAATCGATAATCAAACATCGTCGTACACATCTCTCTGAAAGATATAAATCAATGTTTTCCTTTGTTAACATAACCTCAAAAAATATGCAGAGTCTGTTTATACCATTAATCTCAAAAAATCAAATTAAATCAAATCAAATCAAATCAAATCAAATCAAATAAATCTCGCGATTCCGTCCCTCCCACCCCTTTAACATCCACTTTCCTTAAGAACAAATTAAAACAATTTCTCATTTCGTTTGACAAAAAGTACAAACAAACAAACAATCAAACAAACGATAATGTAATGATGATGATGATGATAATGATGATGATGATGATGATGATGATGATGATGATGATGATGATGATGATAACGGTTAGGTAAGAACGTGGTATTATAGTTCTGACATTATGAAGATTACTTATTGGATTTCCTGCGTAGAAGCAGAAGGTGTAGCCGCGTCAGGTACGAGGTATATCGTCAACCACCGACTCGACTTTACGGTACTCATCAGCTCCCTCGTCAACACACTCATCAAATGCACGAGGAGGAGGGTATCTATGAAACTGCCGATCCCGACAGAGGCTCAAATACTAGGGGTGAAACGCCCGATAGTGAAAGGTATCGCAGACACTTACAGTACGAATCCAAAAATTTTTCAATTCGACGAAAAAAAAAAAAGATATTATTTTTAATGCGTATTTAAAAAAAAAAAAAAAAAAAAAAAAAAACAACACCTAAGGTGAATTTACGAATTTAATCGGGCTTACTTTTTGTATTGTTTATTTGTTTTTTTTTTTTTGTTTTTTTTCTTCTCTTAGTGAATATTCGCAGAGTAGTAGTTTTCATTTATCAAACGATCATTGGAAAACCTCGACGTGTTCAGTTGGAAAGATATCTCTCTCTCTCTCTCTCACTCTCTCTCACTCTCTCTCACTCTCTCTCACTCTCTCTTTCTCTTTCTATATATATATATACATATATGATCCCCCTCCACCCACCCCCACCACCCACCTTTCATTGTAATTCCTATCAAAATTCCTATCGTACGGTGATAGTTATTTCGCGAGCCCTTAATTCCAAATATAATCTCATGTTGTAAACGTGCATTCAGATAAGGATCGGTGTGCATGGACGAATATAATTATTTCAAAATAGAAAAAAAAGAAAAGGAAAAAGGAAAAAGGAAAAAGACAAATAAAAAGAAAATTAAATTATAAATTGTCTCCCCCCCATAATCTCTATATAGAATTTATCGCTAATTGAATTATGTGTCTAAGCATATTATAAAAATGCCATGAATGATTTTATTGTTTCCCTATTCCCGGCTACACCACGCGTACACTGTCAACGCGAGATTATTTCAAAGATAAATAGATTAAATGGAATCTAATTATATAATCAAATTTCAATAACCCTCTATATAATAATAATAATAATAATAATAATAATAATAATAATAATAATAATTGATTGAAAGATAATTGAAATGAAAATGTTGGTCTTACACGTAGAATTCCTGACAAAAACACATTGACGTTGTTCCTTGCTGAATATATTTACCCTATTCGTTTTTTTTTTTTTATTAATATAAATATAATAAATAATATATATTATACAATATATCTCTCCAAATCGCGATTAGGATCTTAAAAATGATCAAAAGAGGATCATATTATTATTATTATTCGAATCTAAGTATAAATAGACTCGGCATAGTCCTTTTATTTATTAACCCCCCCCCTGGAGGGGGTCTGGGGTGTAAAACTTACAACAATAATAAGAAGAAAAATCTGACTAATTTTTGTAATTTCAATATTATACATTCCTACTAAATATTTTATTATAACGTATGATAAAGTATGATAGAGTAATTCTCGATTGAATCGAAAATAATTAATCAACTTCTTCTTTTTTTTCATTTTTTTTCTCCCCTCCCCCTTATACGAAACGAGAGAGAATTGAAGCAGGAACTAAAAAAGTGTCAGACTAACAACAACAAAACACAAACCCAAAAAAAAAAAAAAAAAAAACTTAATCGCATGCACATATATATATATATTTATATATATACCTGCAATTAATTATCATTAATCTATATATTTCAGTTTTGCTTTTGCGATGCGATGCGCTGCGAATGTGTTTAGAGAATAAGAATAATTCGTTGAATTAATTAACAACGATTGCTAAGCTGAGCTAATCCCTACTACAATTCTTTTATTTTTTTTTTATCAACGTGTTTTTTCTTGGCATGGCTATTGATTAAAAAATGATGGGCACTGTTAATCTGATTCGCATCCACGAGTATTTTTTTATTATTAAATCGAGGTGTTCTTCGAATAAAACGTTTATGATTCGTTGTTGATACGAAAGAAAAAAATAAAAATAAATAAATAAATTTTGTTTAAATATATAAAAAAGAAGAAAAGAACAATAAAAAATTCTATAAATCTATCAAATCGTATATATATATACATTTGACATTTTTATCGTAGCCGCAATACTTTTTCTAATCTCTCTATCTCTTTCTTTCTTTCTTTCTCTTTTTACCTATCTTTATATGTATATTATATATATAATATATAAATACATTTTTATAAAAAAAAAATGTAGGACATTGATTATGGCTCGCTCGCACTCATCCTTATCTGAATATTTTCCTTCATTGCCAATAAAAGAAAAAACAAAGAAAAAAGAAGAAACCATAAAAATCTATTTTTCTATGTATATACGTGGTAATAAACATAGTAGTCGCTAAGCTTTCCTCGGCAATTAGAATCGCTATCGATGCTTTCTATGTTCGCTGCTACCAAACTGCGTCTCGTTTATTCCTCCAACATAAATAATATTAAATAATTCGTTGGTATATATAATATAATCTTTATAAAATTAGATATATATATATATATATATGTATAAAATTATTATCTTTGAATTGGACGAGAGATAAAAATTAGAAAAAACACGCACGTAACGCAGCACTTAAGTATTCATTTGCTTGTATTATTATATTGAATACTGATTAATCATCAGCATGTAACGGTGTTTTACGCTTTTGTTATGATCAAATTTTAGATGCACAATAACGATTCGATCAGAAAAAAAAAGAAAAGAAAACAAAAATCTCTTTGCAAAGCCTACTACTTCTACCATTTTCTCATCATCACTACCATCACCATCACCACCAACCATCACAAAAGTCCAAGTTCCGAGAGGATCCATCCCTTAAAGCTGTTATCGCGTGTCGCCGAACGAAAGACCGTTGAAAAACACGGCATTCGCATGCAGCATTAGTGGTCGAGGAATAGATCCAATGGGCTCGTGTAATCTTGTTATTTTCTAGTGATACGTTTATTCAAGCTCAACAACAATTAGCCCGGTGGACGAGTGAGGAGGGGGTACAGCACCGACCACCACAACAACCGCCACCACCATCGTCCGCGCTTACCACGGCAGCCGTGCAGTTGCAGTTGCAGCAGCAGCAGCATCAACAACAACAACAACAACAACAACAACACCATCACCACCATCACTACCACCAGCAACAACAACAGCCACAGCAACAACAACAACAACAGCAGCAACAGCAACAACAGCAGCAACAACAACAACCACCACAACAGCAGCAACAGCAGCTGCAGCAGCAACAGCAACAGCATCAACTGCCGTTGGAACAACTGCCAATTAAGCAGCGCGGTTATTATCCATCCCCACCCTTAAATGACAACAGCAGCAGCAACAGCAGCGTCCTCGCGAACGATGATCTTACGAGAAATGCTCAATCCCATGCGAAAATGCTCCCTGACGTTCGTGGAATCGATGTTAATCACTTGCCTAATATTAACAAATGCCCACTAGACGATAAATTTAGTCTAGATTGTAACATAAATAATGGTTCCCCTAAAGAATTAAATACCAACAACACTAGTGATAACGAAAATACTGCCCTACTGCCCCCTTCGCATTTTCCTGAGTACAAGCATTGATAATTATTAATCGATGACAGATAGTGTCCAAAACATAGTGGTGTGATTTAATCTTGAACTCGCATTTTATACTGAATAGTGTAAATAACGATAAACTATGAATTTAACGAACGAGAACAAAAAAAAAAAATTATGAAAACACACAAAAAAAAAAAAAGAAAAAAAAAAGAAACGAGAATACGAAACCGAAAAATAATAATTAACGAAAAAAATAAAAATAAAAATAAAAATAAAAAGGAAGAAGACAGACGAGAGCGAACGAGCAAGCGAGGAAGGGAGGGAGGGAGGGAGGGTAGGTGGGTGTTAGACAGAGAGAGAGAGAGGAAAAAACGTAAAACGATAGTAGAAGAAAAAATAAAAAATAGAAAAAGAGAGAGAGAGAGGAAGGGAAAGAAAAAGAATTTAGGGGAGCGACCGAGATAGCCAAAAAAAGGGAAAATATGAGCGGCACGACGGAGTGAAGAAAATACGATCGATATTAAAAAAAATTATAATAAATTAACATTAATCTATATGAAATGTTTATTAATAAACATTAGTAAAACGATTTACTCAAAAAAAGACGAAGTGTTGTGTCAGTTTTCAATCATTTCATGCGTAGTACTTATACACCGTAGAGAGAGAGAGAGAGAGAGAGAGAGAAAGAACAAACGAGAGAGTGTGTGTGTGTGAGAGAGAGAGAGAGAGAACAAGAACGAAAGTTAGAACGAGAGAAAGATAAAGATAAATTATATTAGTTGAATATAATTATTAATAAGTTTATTATATATATTTAACGAGATATTATTATGATTTTTCTATGACATTTAATATTTAAAAACGAGATCTGATAAGTCAATGAGATGATCCATTAGTTATTATTATTATTATTATTATTATTATTATTATTATTATTATTATTATTATTATTATTATTGTCGTAAGGAGAAAAATGATGCGATTGGAAGATGCGTCACGCCGTCATTAACAACCACCATCACTACCACCACCACCACCACCATAACTACTACTACACGAACAAGAAACAAGAAACACACATATACACCTTAGTCGAATAAAACCAGCACACACTTATAATAATACATCATACATATTGCCGTTCTGCTGCTATAATAACGCAGTATAATAATATACACCATCGAGTACGTAATGTTTTTATAGCCGTTGCCTTGGTATTACCCCTCAACGACCGTGAAAGTGGTAGTAAATAAGAGTTACAAGAAAAAAAGACAAAAAAAAAATATAATAAAAAGGGACAGGACTTTTTTTTTCCAACGTCGTATAAAAAGCGATTAATACACGTGAGTAGAGTTTAGTTGATAATAGGGAGTGGAACTGTTAATATACAGGTGTTGTTATATTCGAGGTAAGAAACTAACCCTACGAAGAGGAAGAGGAATAATAATCTTTTCGCGAGGATAAATAATACAAGGGAGGAAAATGAAATGAAGTAATACGAGAAAAGCGACAGACAAAAAAGATAGAGAAAGAGAAAGATATATATATATAAACCGAATTTAACAAAAAAAAAACGAGGAACAAATAATTACAAGGAAAAAAAAGTAAAAACGAAGAATGAGGGTAAAGTAAAGAATTTTACGATCCTGTGAACAAGTTTACGAACGTGAGAGTGATTGTTATTCGAATAGAAAAGAATAAGAGAAGCGACACACGGAAAAAGAAATAATTAAATAAATTAATAATAATAATAATAATAATAATAATAATAATAGATAATAAATATATTAAAAATAATAAATAATAAATAATATTAATATTAACATTAATAATAATAATAATAATACTAATAATAAAGAAGAAAAGGGGGAAAAAAAAAAGAAGTAACGTGTTGTAATAATATGTTATATAATTTATCAAGTGGGATGATAAACATAAATCATCCGATGTTGAACGGCAAACCACCGATAAAAAAATATCCTCCGGTAAGGGCAACCACCACCACCACCACCACCACTACCAGCAATCCGAAGGAAATCATGTCCGTTAATGTTAATTATGAAAAATGCCAAGATATCGAAGATTTCTATCACCATAATCATCATCCTAATAAAACGATAAAACGAGATACGACGAATGATTTGATCGAAAACGCGGATAGCATTGCATCGGAAACCGACAAATGCGTGAACGATGTTAAATTGAAAATGCGAAGTCTCGATATTAGTAGCAACCGTAATGACAATTTAATAGAACCGATTAATAATATTATTAATAATAATAATAATAATAATAATAATAATAATGATAATAATAATAATAATAATAGTAATAGCTCGTTCGAGCAATTGTGCAAAATGATTAACGACTTGGAAGGAAATATTATCGATTCTAACAAGGAAGGGTTGAAAGTGGTTGTTGAAAAGGAGGAGGAGGAACAGGAAGAGGTGGTGAAGGGGGAGGGGAATGTTGTTCCTGGATCGAAGCACTTCGACTTAACTTTAATCACCGACAATCCTGGCGATGAAGTATCATCCTTAAATATGATGAGATATAGTAATCAAGTGTGTCTGATTTATCGATACATATATATATAGTTAATAATAATAATACATACGATTGTTGATATATTATTATATATAAATATATTCTAAAAATATTATATATATATATATAATTATATAATTATTATTATATATTAATTATATATAATTTATATAATTTATATAATTATTATTATATATATATAATAAATATCGTATGTGTGTGTGAGTGTGTGATGTAATACGTAATTGGAATACGTATTTGCAGCTAGAACCGGAAAGAGATCGTTCCAAAGATAAATGTGGATCTATCGGAGCTACTTACGATGATATTATGTCATTTTTATCAACCCTAGAAGATGGTATTTAAATATCAACGAATGATAAGATTATTTGGAAATGATAATTGTTATATATATATATATAATGTGTAACTCTTTTTTTTAAAAACGGGAGTATTAAAATTAGTTTGAATTACGAGAAAAAAAAAAAACACACACACGCATGAGAAAAATATTCTGTTCGATCAGATATCGGTAAAAGTGTTTTTTGTATTTATTTTAAAAAACTAAAATAAATATATACATGATTGTATCACGAAACGTACATGGTATTTAAATTGTACGTTTCGATATTAATATCATCGTTTCGTGTGTGTATGTGTGTATAATTTATTTATATATATATATTATAATTATCATTTTTCAACAATTACAATTGAAAATCGAATTAGGGTTTCCGAACGAAGTACATGGAAATCAATCGGAACAAAGGAATGCAATTATTCAGGATATATTTCTAAAAGATGGAAATAATTCTTCTTATTATTTAAATCACGATAAGTAAGAACGATGTTTAGATAAATCTAATTGACGAATAAAAAAATGAAACTTTGATAATGCATCTCATAATTAGGTCCGATCCGTTAAAAAATTATTTCTCAAACGCGTACAATGACGAGTTGGTTACGGCAAAATTGCAATTAGAGGAAAAGGATGCCACGATTGTTTTGTTGAAAAAAGAATTGAAAAAGGAACGAGAAGCAGCCTGTGAGAAATTAAAGGTGGAAAATAAAAATCACTTATCGATGATGGAAACGCAAGAAAAGAAATATCAAGGCATCGTTAAGAGGCATCAAAAGTTTATGGAAAAGTTGATCAACGAGAAGACCGATTTAACCGACAAGTGTAATACCTTGGCACGTAGGATCAAGGAAATGGAATTAAAATCGGAAAAGGATTTGAAAGTTTGTACGGAAAGGCATATTGTTGAATTGCAACGTGCCAAGGAACGTTTCGCGGCGTCCGAAAAGATCAAACGTGAAAGATGGTTGGAATCGAGAACTTCGAAGATTAAGGTTCGTCGTGTTTTCATGACTAGCAAGAAAAATCATATTAGATTCATTATTTTCTTAAATAATTTCACTTTCGATTGGTTCAACTCACCCTACAAACCCTACCCCCTTTCCTTCATTTCTTCTTTCCTCCATGAACAAGTTTTATTAACCCTTTGCATTCGAGCGGCGCCGATACGGCGCCCGGCCTCCTATTTCAAGTGTCAACTCAACCAAAACTAATTACAGAGTGTAGTATTCATCAAAGTTTGTTCTTTTTCGACATATAAATGAATAAACTGATGATATTTTATTATTTCTATACGCTTGTTTGTTTATAAATGTTTTTAAAGTACCTGTAAAATGTCTACTTAATTTGGCCGAAATCGTCTCGAGTTGCTGAAAAGGCTTCGAGTGCAAAGGGTTAACACGTTCCGTGCTAAGCCATTTTTGCTTGACTTGTCGTTCAAGCCATTTGATGTTTAGCGCATTAAATAAATATGACTACGTGTACCACCGGTGGTACACGTGGCCTGATGGTCAAGTTTAACGTGTACCACCGGTGATGCACATGGCACGGAACGTGTTAACGAATATTAAATTGTTGTACGTTAACGATATTCCACTTAGATTAAATATATAACTTCTGTGTGATGTGTGCGTGTGTGTGTGTGTGTGTGTATATATTATAACAAGATGGATGATGACGTTCCCGCAGGAGATGACGGTTAAGGGATTAGAACCCGAATTACGAAGTATGGTCGAACAACATCAGCTGGAGATTCAGGAGATACGAAGGGCTCATATGAAGGAACTTCAAGATACCGAGTTGCGCGTAATACGTCGCTCGAACCAGCAATTAGAACAATTACGTTTAGAACTTACAGCTAGTAACGAAAAAATATTAGCAAACGAAAAGAATATCCTATGGACCAGGTAGCTAAAATTGATGATGATGATGATAATGATGATAATAATGAAGAAGAAGATAATGATGATGATGATGATGAAAAAAAAAGTGAAAAAGAAAAAAATAATTTAAAAAAAAAAAAACTATAACACAATTAAATAAACATATATACACGTACACCCGCACACACTTACACGTATACACTTACATACATACATACATACATACATACATACACACATCGTACTAGTCAATTAAATAAATAAAATTCATACATATGACGGGCGTGAATTGTTGTGTTGTCAGGTATAAGGAGAAACTAGACGAAAAGGATATACAATTTCGTACAGAAAGGATACAATTCGCGGAGGATTTGGAACGCGAAAGGAAAAGGTTTAACGATGAACTAGTTAAACGCGATAACGAGAAAGATACGATTATACGACAAACGTACACCCGGTTACAGGTTAAATGTTTTTTGAAAATTACAAGTAAAATAATAATAATAATAACAACAAAAAAACCCGACGAAAAAAAAGAAAATAAAAAAAAAGGGGGAAATATTAACGAATAAAAATACGACGCGAATGGGCATTAATTGATAATGTTGTGTAATATTATTATATACAAACGAAACAAAAAAAAAATAAAAAAAAAAAACAAAAAAAAAATACGCGATAACTTAAGATTTAAGCGATCACGTATTTAATTGTAGAAAGAATTAGAGGAGGAGAGGCTAAAACACCAAGCTGAAAAGCAAACTCTACGCGAGGGTCTGCAAAAGGAATGGACGGAATGGTTAGACAATTACAAGAAACAACAAATAATCAAACTAGAAAAATCGGAATCTAAAATAAGGGAGGAAAGTCGTAAGGAACGTGATAGGCAAATCGAGTTAGCTATCGGTCGTATCGAGGAGGATGCTCGTAACATGAAAATGGTTGTTCAGCAAAGTTATGAAAGTAAATTAAGGTAAAACGAATATTACAAAAAATAATTAAATTAAAAAAGAAAAAAAAAAAATGTGACACGGAAAAAAAAAAGACAAAAAAAAAGAGGAGGAGGAGGAGGAATACGTTTAAATAAACAATATATGGTGGTGGTTAAGTGTTTAAAGCGAAAAAAAAAAAAAAAAAAAGGGAGGAGAGGAGAAAAAGGGGACGGTAAAAAAAAAAAGAAAAAAAAAATAAATAAAAAATAAAAAGAAATAATGAACAAAATAAATACGTCGTAATAGCCATACGTAATAAACAATGATTTATGACTGACTGAGTCGATGATATTGAAATACGTTTAAACATAGGATTATCCAATATTGCATATGTATATTCACATTTATTTTACGGATACCGACTTGATCGATGAACTAACCCCCTCACCCCCCTCTACCGAGAGGTAACATTTCAATCCTAAATTTCATAATGTTCTAATCATAATGATTATTATTATTATTATCATCGATGATTAATTGATTAATCGTGAACAAAATATATCCATCGGTGTCGGTATCGGTAAAATAAAAATGCGAATAGATACATGTTCGATTCTAATAAAAGTAATTAATAAAGAGAAAAAAAAAAAAACAAAAAGGAAAAAAAAAAAGGGAAAAAAAAAAATACGAATTAAAAAAAGATACAGTTAAAGTATGTATCTTGTAAACCTTTCCACCCCCCCCCGCCCACCCGAAACCCCCGAGTGAAATATCGAATAAAGATTATGATACGCGAATAAATAAAAATAATAATAATAATAATAATAATAATAATAATAATAATAATAATAATAATAATTAAAAAATTAACAAAAAACTCACTGTACGATCGACTAATAAAAACATACGTATTGTATAATTCCATCGTTTGTGAAAAAATAATCTGTTTTTAAGGTCTATGAAAGAGAAATACGATAAGGAATTGCAAATAGCAACCGATAAAGTGAGGTTCCACAAAGATGAATTATTGTCGATGGAAGATAAACTTGGAAAAACCGAGGATAGATTGAAAACAACGGAAATGAAACTCGACGAATGCGTTCAAAATTTGAGCAATAAAAATGTGGTAAAAAAAGAAAAAAAAAGAAAACTTTTTCTAGAAACAGGAACGCGACACGGTGTTTCGTCTATTTTATATTTTTTTTTTCTCTTTTCTCTCTTTTTTTTTTATTATTATTATTATTATTTTTTATTTATTTATTTTTCCTATTTCTCTCAAGCGATTACGCGTAAAAGAAATGTTTTGTTTTGTTTTGTTTTGCGATAACAACTGCAACGACGTGTAAAAAAATACAAGAGGGATAAAATAATAATAATAATAAAAACGGAAGTATTTAATTTTTAGTTGATAGAAACATTAACAGCCGAAAGGGACAATGCGAGAGGAATAGCAAGACGAGAAATCGAACCTGAGAAAAGAATATTAGAGGATAAAATAGCATCGTTGTATCAAGAATTAATGCAAAACAATGCCAACAAAGATATGTTAATGTCGCAATTGTACAGCAGGTATTTGTTACAATTTAATCGAAATGAATGAATTAATTAAACTATTTAATAGAAATAAAATCTCGAAATGTCACGAAAATATTGTTCAAGCAATAACGATATACACATACATACACCCTCGTAAAAAAACATATACACACACACACACATACTACACTCGTATAGATTTTATTTTTCGGTGTTTCGTTTATATAATTCTAAATTATACGATTATTTGTGTAATTAAAACGGAGAAACGAAAACGAAACGAAAACGTACCAAAAAAAAAAAAACAAAAAAATCCATGTTTTTCCAGGGTTAAATTGATAATAACGCAAAAAGTTTTGACTATTAAAAATCTTTCTAAGGAACTCGAAGGAGTCAATGCCAAATGCGAACATTTAGAACAATTATTGGATCAACAACGAAAAGAATACATTTTAAAATCTTTATAAAGAATAAATAAAAATATAAAGAAAGAGTAAGAAAGGAAGGAAGATAGAAAGAATAGTGAATGCGTCGTTACACACTCTCTGTCTCTGCGATTTCCGAGTATAAGCACTGAACACAACGGGCATCGTTATAATTCACACTCCATTCAAATTCTCATAGGCGATGCATGAGAGAAAAAAAAGAAAAAAAAAGAACCTTATTATAATAATAAACCTCTATCTAAGATGCAAGTAAAGGAAAAAAAAAAGAAAAAAAAGAATAAGAATAATAATAATAATAATTAATTAATTAACACGAACGATGTCAGTGGATTGGATTTGTTACGAAAAAAAACAAAAAAAAGAAAAAAGATTTTTCCAGCGCCGTTTAATGTAGAATTTATTATCACGTGCACACAGGGCTATAATGTCTACATTAAAGAAAAAATAGAAAAAAGAAAGGCAAAAAAAATTATCCCCCATCCCCCTTAAAGGAAAAAAAAAAAGAAAGAAAAAAAGAAAAAAAAACTATAAGAAATTATACACATTCATACAAACGTACATATACATACATTTCAGTATAAGATCTTTTATCATTGCTGTATAACATTTACAAGCATGAAATGTCACTGTTTATTTCACCACAATTTTATAAATGTAAGATAAAAATATAATTTAAAACTGATTTTAAATGCAGTCTTTATATCGAACTCACAATAATTGTTGATTTAATGTGAAATGATCTTACCATATCAATGTGAGTAATATTTCGTATTACAAGTATTAGATTTTGCAGTATATATCTCTCTCTATGAGTATATATCAATAGTTATTAATTATTAATTGAAAAAAAATTATTATGTTACTTTAGAAAATGGTAGTTATTTTCCTATATCTCACGCATATTAGGATTACCTTTTTTGTTCTTCATTCTAACGAATTACTGGATGATACCCTCGTAAATTTGTTTAATAGTATTTTCCTGATATTACAATTTTCGTTATTCATACTCTTTTTATTTTTTATTATTATTCTTTTTCCTTTCTGTGTGTGTCTGTGTGTTTTTTTATATTTTTTTTTTTTTTTTAATTAGACATTACCACATCAACTTATACATCTATCATTATGAAAGATATATGTATCTATATGTACATATTTGTGTTTTATCTTTTTAATTAGAAAGATACTATAAACTAGTATCACATCCTAATTTAGTAACTTTTTATTTGTAAAACGAAATGAAATTTAAAGAGTATTATACTACCAAGCTGTTAAGTATAATACGCGAGTTGCCTGTCCTTCTTTTCTTTTTTTTTTGTTTTTTTTTTTTTTCAATCATATTTTTAATATTTACTCACATATATATAGCACAAAAAATAAAGTCACACTTTTTTTACTATTTGTACAACATCCTCGTCGCTCAAGATATGATCCTTTCCCACTTTTTGTGGCTGATGTTTTACCGACGATCCCCACACTAACGCGCTAAAATATTAATAATTATTAATTTTGATTAATGTTTTAAGATCACATTAGATATATATACATCTATACAAGGTGGCCGTGAATTTTATTTATTATTAATGCACATTCGAAAAAAATTCAGCAATGAAGCGACTCTTCTAACTGAAAATCTACGTTGATTACTCTACTATAATAATCCTTGATTTGAAAATTATTTCGGCATTTAAAGCATAACAAAATGTGAATATAATCGACTGAAAATTTAAGGACAATCCCTGCTGAGTTAAATGTGAACATTTCTGATTAAAATCATAACTTTTGAATAGGTTTTAAATGACCTATTTTTATAGAACCTTTTTTTCTCTTATTTTCGTGCACAGAATACTCTAACACAATTTTGCCAGAAGATCTTGAGACGACCTATATAAGTTTAAAGGGTACTTACTATTTGAATTCCTTTGCTATTGACCTATGAAGTTTATTGCAGAAATCTTCGACCGTTCTTCTTTCCGTATTCAATACTACAGGAGAATTGTAATCTGGTAGTTGACCTTTAGGTTTGGTGTAACTATTTAACAAAGTTGAGCAAAATTATTCGTATAGATTTAAAACAATGATATTATCAAAACTATAGTTTAATTATTTTCATTATTTCAGAGAGAGACTTACATTCTAACGAGTTGTAAATAATCCCACATCTTCTCCAACAAATCATCAAAGTTCCATTTGTGATGAGCAGAGATAGGTACACAATGTGGTATTTTATATATAACATCCAATTCTTCTATACTAATTTGATCTAAAAAAAGAAATAAAAATGAAAAAAACAATGTGAGAAAAAGGAAACACATTTTTATAGAATCCTAATCCTAAAATATTATTCATTTGTGACAAGAAAGGAAAGATAATATGTTTCATAATTACCGATTTTGTTTAATAAATAAATACATGGTACGTAAACACGATTTCCTTCGATGACATCAATCAAATCGTCCGACGTAGCATCGTACCGTAGATTAATATCTGCATTATGAATTCTGTACTCTGCCAATATCGTCTTGACTGTGTCTAAATCAAGTTCTGACTGTACGCACTGGCAAACAATGCAACTGCCTTAGTCTTTCTGTCAAATGCCTGTCTGGTAATTATGTTAAATTTATTGTGATAATGTTAAAAGGTTACACTTGGCTCATTCCACTACAATAATTCCATAAATAATCTCAAGATAATAACATAACTAAAGCTTAGGTTATACAGCGCATTATACTTTTGAATAATTATAAATAAGCGTATTCATTTTAAAACATTTAGTACGTATTATAGTAAAAACCAAGAGAATATTAAAAAAGATCTGTAATTTTAAAAAAGGATAAAAAGAAGAAATAAAAAAGCCACTGCCCTTAATATTTAATGTTAAACAATTACTGTGGATATATTATATAGAATAAGTTAAATGATGTTTTTAAACAGTGACTTTATAATATTCCTAAGGATTATACTAAATTAATTGTTAATTGTTAAATATTAAAATAGAAATACTTGTCTATATATCCTTAACATCAGTTATGTTTTGTCAATGATTTTAACTTCCAAACTATCTTTTCTTTCTGTTATACAGTATAAAAATAAGAACAAACTAATAACAATAAGTAAGTATATATATACATGAATTATTTTCTTTTTTATCATATTACGTGAACTCGCTCTTGTGTACCTTTCATTATTATATTAAATAGCATTTACCATATATATGTAAGAATATAAATTTAATTTTACCGTTGTCTGAAGATTGATGCCACCCTTTTCTTTTTTTCTAAAAGTAATATTAGGTGGTTGTTTGTTAAGTCGTAAACCAAAACCTTCTAATTCGTGTTCGATCAAACGCTTGTGTCCCAATGGTTTAAGCACATCCAAGACAATAAAAATTAAACTACAAGTTCTAGCTACAGCTATTACTTGTCTACCACGACCCTTGCCATCTTTAGCACCTTCGATAATACCTGGTAAATCCAGTAACTAAAAGAATGATATTATTATAATATTTACATAAAATAAATATTTAATTACCTTCTGTTGTAAGCTTTGAATTTTCTATTCGTATATTACCTGTATTTTTGCACCCTTATATTTTATACAACCAGGAACAGTAGTTAGAGTTGTAAACTCATACGCTGCAACTTCAGAGTATACACCAGCTAACGTACTTAATAATGTCGATTTACCAACAGAAGGAAAACCTGTGTGATTAATAAAATAAATAAATATTATAAAATTGTAACGCTGTGATTACAGATTGGAAATTGGATTTGTTCATTAACCGTTTGGATTCTAATAAATTCTAATAAATGAAATAAAGTGATGACATAAATAAATTGGTATACGTATAAGGAAATGTTAATAAGACTATTGAGAAACATACCGACAAAACCTATCCGAGCATCTCCAGTTTTGGCAACTTCAAATCCTTGTTCGCCACCACCACCACCTCCTTTCGGTGTTATAAGTTCACGTCTTAATTTAGCTAACTTTGCTTTCAACAAGCCCAAATGACCGGACGTTGCTTTATTCTTCTGAGTTCTAGCCATCTAAATTAAAAATTGAAAAATACATTTTTTTATTCATTACAATATATTTTATATGTAATTTTAAAACAATATGACTATGAATTGGAAGAAATACAAACCTCAGCTTCGATCGAAGCAATTTTTTCCAAGATCGTACTCATTTTGACTTATAATAATAACCTCTAAATTTATAACTTTTCACACAATATTACAAAATTCTATGCTTTGTGTAAATTTTTACGTAAAAATATTGCAAATAATAAAAGTTAACAACACGTGCATATGCATATGCATATGCTACAACCGCGCTTTACAAAATTGGAACCATAAAAAGCCGTCCATGTAGACGACTAACTTTATATCGATTCTTTTTATGTCAAGATAGCGCTTCGTACGATATCGATTCTTCTTATGTCCAAATGGCGCTTTGTTCGATACATACGAAATAATTATAAATTTTCTAAGACACAAAAAAGTTGACATAGAACCGCAACAGCAAACAAAAATTAATAATTACGCTAAACTGCTCACTAATTCCTCAATCAAAATCTATAATTGCTCACTTTATTAATTAATTATTTAATTAGTTATTAATAATTGAAAATACAAAACTGTTTTTTCTCATTTCTAAGCAAAACAATGATGTTTTTTATTGTTTTTTATTTTCAAACAATTGCTTACTTTTTGTTTGTCCGGCTCCTCAACTTTATTTTATTAAATATTTTTTATTTATCGTTATTAGTTGATAATAATTATTACACTTTGAATAAAAATTATGAAATGACGATGCCATGAGTGGGAGATGTGTTATACGCATGCGCAACAACAAATTCAAGGCGCGCGCACTTTGAAAAAAACAAAAGTAAAGTTGGTACACACACACACACACACACACACACCTGCAGGAGATATATTTAAAAGTGATTTCCAAAGTAACAACCTATAAGGTAATGAAAAAAAATAAATTAATCGTTCATAATGTATAAACAATAGGTAAATATTTTGTAAATTATAATTTTTATTCGTTAATAAGAACGTTTATTGCATGCCTTAGGCTATGCTTTACTACTTTGAGATAAAAAATTTAAAAAAAATGAAGGAATCTTTACGTAAAACATACGAACTTTTTTTTATAAACAGCTGATAATTTTAAAACATTTAGATAGTAAAGTACTGCTTTTATATACGGTAACTGTTTAATAACAGACTTCGCATTAACTTCTATTATATTTTATTATTATTATATCGCTACAGTTTGCATAATCCTTCTGAAGAAGATATACATAAAAAATAAAGCGAATAAAAAGATATTAATCAGTCAGGGCTAACAACTTTTTTTAAATAGCACAACCATCAATTTTTTGTGCTTGGGTGTTTTGTGATTGTAAAAAAAGATTATACTATATTATTGCATACAAAAAATAGATTATTTTAATATTTTATTCGTTCCTATAATTAATATATCCAATGTATGAAAATTTAAAAGAAATTTCGATAATTCATCTTGTTGTTATCTCTTTCTAATTTCTATTCATTTATCTCCCTTTTTATTTAAAATCTTTCTTTATTTTTTTATTTTTTAAAGGTAAAAATGTGATACCGTTTCGTTTATTATTATATTTTATAACCGATAAGATAGATACTCTAGTTGTGACTCATGCATAACACTTTCCAATTATCTAGAATAAACAGATTAAAAGAGCTGATAAGAATATACAGTCACTTTCGTGGTATTCGTTTGTAATTTGGCAGATTAATGATAATTTTATAAGTTAGATTTTTATCGATTAAATTCTAAAAGATTTTTGTTTTAAATCATTTTATGACTTTTAAAATTAACATATAAACATACTTAAAAGAGCTCTTCTCAACATCTGCGATGGTGGTGTAATGGTTAGCATAGTTGCCTTCCAAGCAGTTGATCCGGGTTCGATTCCCGGCCGTCGCAGGAAATTTTTTTTTCTTCCTTCACTTTCTCAACACATATTAATCTTATTTGCTCTTAAATCGCACGAATTGACAACTGCGATGGTGGTGTAATGGTTAGCATAGTTGCCTTCCAAGCAGTTGATCCGGGTTCGATTCCCGGCCATCGCAGGATTTTTTTTGCTCTTTTAAATGCAAATAATTTATGTAATTTTTTTATTTTATACATTATCATAAAAAAAAACAAATAATTATAAATTTTTTTAATTGCATAATATAATAATTTCTCAAATATTTCATTTACTTAACCCTTTCAAGGACGCTATAACCTCTTCAAGAACAGGTGCATATATGCATACATTTAGATATTTCTTATATGGAAAAAATTGTTAATCTTTGTCATATGCTTTCATTGGTTTTTCCAATTTGTTCTGGCTCGCTAAATCATTGCCTATATAAAATAAATAATCCTAAAAATTAAATAAAAAAAGGTAAATCATTTTCTTTTCACTTTAAAAAATTCGTCCTTGAAAAGGTTAATGATCTAATGCAATTGGCGTGAAACAAAAATTGAAGAAAAAAGAAGAAAGAAAAATCTACTTACATTCCTATAATATCATATATAAATCTTATAATATTTAATAAAAGAATATACTAGAATTATATCTACTTTACAGAATTAGGAAATATATTAAAAATAATATTTTCTTTCCCGCCATATTGCTAAAAATGAGTCACCTGAAATAAAAACAAGTTTGTTAGGCCCAAATATTTGGGTTTTTTTTATCAGTTCACACCATATGATATCCTCTAACGGGACTTACTCAGGGACGTATAAAACATGAAAAATATTTTTCATACATCACGAAATCAGCAATTATTAAAGGTGAACGATCAACTTTCCCCTATTTTATTTTCAAAGATTTTATTCTCAATTCATATTTTATATTACTATCTAAAATATATATTTTTACATCTAATTTTTTCACTTTACGTAGATAAAAAGGTGTACTTCCAAGCTCTTGGAAACAATGGGTGGCGGGAATCTTACGATAATTTTAGCCAATCAAATGCAATTTTGCTTTAGAGAAATATGGCAACACTGGACAGGTTCCTATGTGCAACGTTCATTTGCGATCACCAGTAGAGCTCTTCCAATAGGAGAAGTAGTTTTGTGGAGTTCTGAACAAAGACTGATATAAATTCGTTAAGATTTTGTGCCGTAGGCAAGTGCTAACAAAGGGTAATGTATTAGAAACATTTGATAGTATTTATTTGATTTTCTTATCTGTCAAAACTTGTTCAAAATATTTTTCTATATTATTGATTTTAATATTATATTATTTTTATGAATTATTTATCAATATGCTGTGTGTTAGGATATATATATTTCATTGTTCCCTTTATTTTATTTCTATCTTTTTAATTTAAATATACATTTGTAGAAACTGAAGAAATATATTACAAGAAATATATTTAATTATATAAATATTTATTTATATATTTCTATATAATTGAATATTTGAAAACACACATTTATCAAAATGGAAAAATTCCATCAAGATATATTGAGTGAATTAAGGGAACAAATCATAGCTGACATGGATGTACGTAATGGAGTATTATCTGTATTATCAGCTAAATATATTTTAAAAGATGAAGACGTTAAAAATATTGAAACTCGTAAAAGTCTTAAAGATAAGGCAGAACTTTTATTAGACATTCTTCCAAGGTTAGTTTTACGCGTTGATATTTAAATTATTTTATTTTATTTTATTCTTTGTTTCATTTTCTTTTTTTGTTCTAATCTTAACATAACACCATTTATCTTTTAGTCGAGGAGTAAATGCATTCAATGCCTTTCGTGAATCCTTAAGGCATCATTACGGATGGCTAAGCGATGGCATGGATGATTTAGAATTCAAAAAGACTGGTAGAAATTCAGCAGAATCTTTAATTCTTCCACCCACATCACCGTTGACAATTATTAGAGATGATAAGGTATATATAAAGAAATTATTTATCAAAACAGATATTTTCTAATTTATTATATTATTTCTACACATCTTTATAAATATTTTCTTATCATTACTAATTCACATAATTTTAATCGGTACACTTTTTGGAAACATTGATGTAAGTTATCGAGAAACATTCTACTATATAGTATAAATAATAAACAATTTCTATATATTAAATAAGTATTTATTTTATAATTGTTTTTTAATACAGATTAAACAGTTAGCAGAAGAGCTAAAGAAATTAAAACCAAATGGATATCTAACATTACACGGAATGAAAGGATTTGGTAGATCTTGTCTGACTGCTAGCACTTTAAATGACACTAAATTGGCAGAGGAGTTATTTCATGTAAATAAAACTTTTTAATTTGTAGATTAAATTCGAGTATATAAAAAAATAAAATTATAATATTTTAATATAAAAATAATTTTCTCTTTTTTGTATAGAATAAAATTTACTGGCTTAAATTTGGATACGATAAAAGATGCAAATATAAATACAATGATAAACATTCATACGAGCGGTTTATTGAGGAAGAAATAACAAAACAATTAAGTGGACTTTATTATCGTATTACGAATAGAGAGTTGTTATTGGAGTCATTAAATAGCGAACTGTTTAAAATATTTTTAATAAATCATTTTAGTAAAATAGAAAATCATAATGCTCTATTGGTATTGGAAGATGTTTATGATAAGAATTTTATAGAAGCATTTGACTTTAAATGCAAAACTCTTGTAATAACTACTGATTTAGATGTTTTGGATGGAAGGAGAGGAATTGTGATAAAGGTAATATAATATTACATTGTACGTAAATTTTATATTATATTGAAACATTATTATTTTATATTACACACCTATTGATACATTTTTAATAAGATTTTATTTCATATTTATTACTAGATGGATGATGGTTTTACAGAAGCAGAAACTTTAGGTTTATTTGCTAAAGTATTAGATACAAATGTAGATCAACTTCCTTTTGAAGCTAAGTTAATTCATAAAGAATGCAAAGGTATGCCATTACTTATAGCCATGTTTTCAGCTAATTTTGAAGAATTTAAACACGATATGAACAAACGTAATGATAGATGGCAATATTATCTAAAATGCATACAAAACAAAGATAAGGAAAATACGTAAGTATTTGGATTAGAAAAATAATTGAATAATAATGAGAAGAAACTAAATGAAAAATAATAAACAATTCTAAAAAGAATAATGTTTTATTAAAAATCGTATTTTTTAAGGGTAATCAAGAAATTCTTGAAAAAACAAGAAGCTGTATTTAACATGTCTATCGAAAGTTTACCAACACATTTGAAAGAATGTTATGAACAGTTAGCAATTTTTAGCGAAGATGTGAATATAACATCGAAGGTAACAATCATTTTTTTACAACAATATTATTAATCCTTTCAATACTACAGGTGACCATAGTTACCAGATATCTGATGCTCTCTTTGTATTAGTAATGATTGTAGTCACCCAATGTCATATAGCGGAAGCATACTCATGAATGACACAGCTGTATCGAAAGGATTCAAATAAAATCTAATCTGTCTTATATGTATAATCAATACATTCTTACTTTTTATAACAGACTTTAGAAGTATTGTGGTCACGCAATTTATTTGAAGTTGAAGAAATGATGTTAGAATTGTGCCATAAATCCCTTGCAGCCATGAGATGGAATGCTAACTTAGATTGTTATATATATGGAGTACATGATCTCTTATTGTGCCACTTAAGAAGGAAATTAGGGACAAATAAACTTACTGAGATGCATAAATTTTTTATTGAAAAATATCGCAAATATTGCAACAATGACTTTTCAAAACTGCCAGATGATAATTACAGTTATTCTTATATTGGTCATCATTTAGAATTAGCTAAAATGTACGCTGAATTTCCGACTCTCTACTTGGACTTCAACTTTCTTGAAGCAAAATTAAACCACACTGGTTTATGTGATTTATTAATTGATTTTAACAAATATAAAAAATATATAATAACTAATGATAATGAAAGTGATAAAGTAGACAATTTAGAAAAGTTTTTTCAAGAACAAGCTAGTAATATATCGAAACACAGAAGAAAGAAATGTTTAGATTTAATACAAATTGCCATGAATCATTTCCGTTCTGGATATGTGGTAGAAACTGCAACAAGTATAGCTAAGAAAAGAATAAACAATGTATACCTATCTCAAAATACAATATTGCAACAAAATAATATAACAAAAAGCGAAGAAGTTTGTACAGAGACCCATACAACGTGTTTTACCGATGATCCAGATGTTATTTTAATTGGAAATAAAGTAGGTGAAGTAATCCAATGGCATTCTGAATATAAGAAACAAATAGTATACAAAGTATGTGATAAAGAATCTATAATCGAAAAAATAGTAGTCTCTACAAATGGAGAATTCTTTTTAACATTATGTAATCGTATTGTCAAATTTTTTAAATTATACAGTAATGATTATTATAATAAATTTGATACAAATATTCAAAGTCCAAAGCAAAAGCAAGCCTTTTGGGATAGTCTCTATTCAATTGATGGACATCACAGTCTGAAAACATTTTCAATTGAAAATGAAACTATAACGGATGTAACATTTGGACATAACGATAAACTTATTGCAGCATGCACTGACAAAGGAATTATTCAGGTACATCAATTGATATAATTGTGTTATCTGAATTATCTCTTTATTTATGTTATATTTTACCAGGTTTGGGATACACATGGAAATATTTTAACAAGAGTTGCACACAAGACTAAGTAAGTGATTGTTTACATTATATTTTTATAAATAATTACTTTAACGTAGGTTATATAAACGATTTCTATATTTTTTTTTGGTAAATAAATTTTTATTTGTATGTTACAGTCACCTGGGATATATCACATTTACAACAAAAAGCTCTCTGTTACATGCAATGGACTTAACAAATGGTGCTCTTGTAACTTTTAGAAGAGATAATAATGAATACAGTTATAGTTCGCAATATAATCCACAATTATTAAAACAAAAAGTCATTTTTTTCCACAACGTTCCGAGACATGACAATTCGTTAATTATAATTACTGAAAAAAAAGTTATTCACGTAAAATGGTTTTGCCCGCCTACCGATTACATAAGTAATTATGAAAAAAAATCAAAAGCCGAAAACGAAAAAACAGTCTACGTGTGTGCTTCCATAACATATGATGGCCTTTATTTAGTATTAGCGGATTCAGAAGGCCTCGTAAATGTTTGGAAAATAGATGGTGGATTTCATCCAATTGCAGTATACAAAAGCCGTGTTACATCTTTAGATACATATTGGTTAAAAAAAGAAGGTTACCACTATGTAAGAAATACTTTTTATTTTATATCAAAATTTAAATTATATTTTTTATGATATTATTTGTATTATGCATTTAAATATATTGATTTTTTGTTTCTAGATTTGCGGCAATGAAAATAATTTAGTGCATAAATGGAAGTTCCCTGTAGAAGAAGCATCCGATACTCAAGTGAGGTATAAAAAAACATATTTTATTTTTGTATACAAACATATTTTCAACTTATATTATTTATTATCTTATTAAATTGATGAAACAGTAATTAATCATTTATTAATTCATTATTTCATTTAGAAATCTTCTGTTTGACGCACTTGTAAAACCATTAGGAGAAAAAGATCTAATTGCAAAAACGACAAATGTAAATTCTATTGTAATATTATTTGAGGACAAAGTCATAACAGAATTAAATTCTATTGAAGGAGATATAATAAGTTTAAAACTTTCTCCCAATGGTAAGAAACTTATTTACGTAACAAAACAAAGTAAACATAAAGTGGCAACATTATTGGATATAGAAAGTAAGACAATTACTAACATATTGAAAGTAACTGGAGGTGGAGAGTTTATAAAATTTTTAACTATTGAAAATGACGAAGTTATCATATTCAGAGAGGCGAATGATTCTTTAAGAGTAAGTAACTTTAAATATGTCTACAATTTGAATTAATTCTATTATAAAAGAATATAATATGTGCATATTATATTGAAACATTATTATTATTATTATATTTCACTATTAAATAATTTTTTTTTTTTTATTAATAGGTGTGGAAGAACAATAAAATATCATATTTGATAAACAATACAGGACCCATTATTTCAATTCATGATGTACATAACGGATATGTTATAACAGTAGCGCAAGATGGTGTGATAATTCTTTACAATATAAGTGGTACAATATGGACAGTACTAAGTAAAGCAACGATTGATAGTAAAACTGTAAACATCTATTTCAGTTGCTTCAGCCATAAAAAACAATTTTTGGCTTTGTTGAGTAATAATGAAGATTTATTTTTGTATAATCTGCAAGAAGACGATACTGTAACACCACGATGCATAATAATAAGATTATATTATAATCAATCGTTTAAAGAAAAACCAACATATTGTGATATTTCTCAAGATCAAAAATATTTGGCGGTTGGATTCAAAACAGGAAGTATTGCAGTAAGTAATAATTATTGATATATCTGTATAAAAAACATATTCTTTGCAAAACAGTATCTTTACACAAAATTATATAAATTTGTATTATTTTAGATAATTAACATAGAAGAACAAAGAGTCTTGCGAACGCTCTATTTTCATACTAGTGCAATTACCCAATTAAATTGGGCACCAGTTACCACTGAAGTTCCTCTCCTATTGTCATTAAATGGAGATGAATTAGCTTGGTGGAATGTTCAATTATCTGATCACAGTACGCAACAAAAACGTCGAAGTCGTTACGGCTTAGTACGCAGCATCAGTACACCTTCTGCTAGTACTCATTCGGATTTCTTATCTTTTAACAATAATGACATAGATGTATCGTCTCTTCATGTATCAAATTCATCGTCCGGAATATTGGAAAAGAGTAAAGAATTAAGTGAAACTGAAAATTTATCTTCATATTGGAAATGCAAAGTAGGAAGGGATGGTAAAAAACCAGAATTATTAGGTGCTCTTGAATTAACACCAAGCTGTATTCCGAAAGTATGTATATCCGCAGACTTTAGTAAATTTGTTACAGTCGACATCTATGGGTCTGTGAGTACTTTTAAACTGTTTGATTATTTGCATGTTAAATAGTGCAATGATATAGATTTGTTATATAAAATGGTGCAATTATGCATTTACACATATCATTTTATATTAATGAATATTACTGTTAATATTTGGAAACATTAATAAGTCATATGATAACTACATAATTATATAGAATTTTTATATAATTATATACAATTTGACGTTTTATAACTGTAAAGTTATCGTTTAGCATTTTATACTGCAAATGCAATTCCTTCAATTTATTGTTGGTCAACTTGTTATACATTAACTGCAGTAATATATTTTTTTTCAAAACTATAAAGTTATATTTGTACTCTATAAAATAGTATTTTTATTAATATTTTTGTAAACGAAGCTAAACAAGTTGCCAACACTTTGGAAGGAATTCATAACGATAATAGCAAAATTTATATTATAAGATAAATATTCATATGAACCAGAATTTTTACATTTAAGACTATAAAAAAGACTATTGATTTGCATTTATTACTTATAAGACGTTAACGTCATTACCAACTGCATTTAATTTATTATATATATAATATTTTATTATATATATTATAAAATAAAAGAAAACAAAGATACACTCCCATTTTACATGAGAGAAATAAAAGTTTTCGTTATTAATTATTTTTCGCTACGACAGTAAGTTACGTAAAACATTTAAAAATCGTCAGATCTTTTATAAATACTTTATTAGTATGTATACGTGAAATATTATTTTATTATACGTTATATTCGTGTGATATTCATTTGATCTGGAGAATCAAATTAACGTTAATTCATTGACAATTGATCTATGCTTGTATTTTTTTTAGTCTTAGAACGCCATATGTGATGTGTTAATAGTAGAAATGGAAATTTCACTGAAAAAAATAATGTCATTACTATTTTATAAGTTTAAACAAATATTTGATGATATGTATGTATAATATATATATATATAATATAAAATATAAAATATTTTATATATTATATATATATATATATGTTATATCAAATGTCGGACCAATTGTCTTTGAATAATTTCATAATGTATTTAAGAAATTTGTTCTTTTTATGAAATATTGTCCTTTTTTTTATGACTAAAATAATTGATAGATTAATTTTTAACTATTATTATACAATAAAAATTTTACAAATTACCTTCCAATAATACAAATATTATAAAAATAAGATGAGTGCAATACATATGTAATGGAAGATTTTATTTTTATCATAAAACGTATAAGACTCATGTAATATTGTCTTAAAAACTTTTATTTGATCTCGTAACTTCTGTTTCAATTTACAATAAGCTATTAATTTTTGTACACGCACAGGATTATCCATAATTTATATTTGTATACAAGGAAGGTTTATAAATATAGTATTATATTTTCTTTTATAAGTAATTAATCAAGAATTCTTTTTTACATTTCTAACGTGCATTTATATTAATTTTATATGAGATTTTTATAGGTATTAATATTCATATGTTAGTGAAATAATAAATTTTAAGATTGATCTCTAAAATAATATTGTTACAAAATGTACTGATTTATAAAAGTGATGACTGTTTTTTATACGTGCCTTATATATGCGCACATGTCAAAGATATTAGAAAATTTACATGCGCATATATTTCATTGTATAAGAAAATGTAAATGAAAAGAAAATAAAGAAAAATATTTAATAATAAAACCTAACAATATTATATTTAAATATATATCACCGATGCCTGCACGATACAAACTTTTATTTTCTTTTCAAAACCTAAAGTTTCTAGTATCTTGTTCAACAAGAAGCAATATATCTATATACATATCTTCTTTCTAATCAAATATAGAAAAATTAATAAAAAAGAAGATAAACAAATGATTCACCGAGAAAGATTATGAATCGTATTGAATCACTGTATATATTTTTTTATTTTCCAACTCTTAAATCTCTTTCATAATTTTAAATAAGAAACGAAATATATTTTGTTTTTGATTTATTTAAAATTACTTTAAAAATTATTGAAGAAAAAACGTAAAGAAAATTATTTTCTTTGGAAAATTATATTTATAAAAATCAGGTCATGGAAAAATATTTAAAGTGCTTTTGCAGCGACACCAGCGCTGCTAGTGGACAACGCAAGCATCACGTAAACTGATGGTCCGTGTTTGAACTTGCCATACCCTCCTTTTCCTCTCACCTTCTCCTTGTCCACCACTACATCTCTCTTTCTCTTTCTATCTTCTTCTCCTTCTCGTTCTCTCTTTCTCTCTCTCTCTCTCTCTCTCTCTCTCTCACTATCTCTCTCTCTCTCTCTTTCTCTCCTTCCATCCTGGAGTACATAGAAGCTTTGTTCCTACTGTTGTTGATGATATTAACTCCACCAAGGAAGTCTTCTTTCTTTTCGTACGTATTATTACTTATTCCAAATATTTTCTTTCTTTGTTATGTATATAATAGTTTTATTAAAATAATACTTTATCGTTTTTTATTGAATTTCCTTAGATTTCATTGCCAACAGCAGAACGTACCTGACACTTTAAGAAAAAAAAAAAACTGCTGTTCTGATTTTACATATTTCCTTTTTCTCGTTCATCATCAACATACGTTAATAATCATTCACGAGAGCTGGATTCTATGAAAGAAAAGACACGATAAACAAGATATATAAGAATTTCTTTTTATTAATTACAATTTTCGTTACAAGGAAGATAATCAACTAAGAAGTAAACATACAACACATCAGTAAATTGGTATGTTATCTCTTTTTCTTTGTTATATATAAATTGTTAAAACTTATGATATTTATCTTTTATAATTATATTAAAATTAAAAATATATATTATAAATAATATAAATTTAATTCAATTGATATTTAACGTTTGTATGCAAGGATTTATGATAGATCAAAAATGTGATTTTTTTTTTCATAGATATTTGAAAATCTTCATAAATTTAACATTTATAAAAGTATAAGTCAATAAATTAATATGACAGATGTCATTGAACATGTAGGTTTCTCAAAGAATTCAATGTCATTCAAACCTTCTGAAAATACACATGTAATGTCATCAGTACCTCAACAATTGTCCTTAGAGTCAGGAGTTGACGAAGTTGATAATCCTGATTATCGATTTGAATTGGTTAGATTACAGAGCTTTAAGAATTGGCCTGTTACATTTATCGAACCGAAAAGACTTGCAACAGCTGGCTTTTATTATGTAGGCAAAGCTAATACAGTGAAATGCTTCGAATGTCGAGCAGAAATACATCAATGGGAACAAGATGTTTGTATGCTAGATCTGCATTTGCAAATATGCCGTTTTGCCAGAAATGTACCATGCGGTAATGTACCTATTGATGTAGATACTACCACAGTGTCGGTATCGAGATCGAACACTCAAGATGTTTGCGAATTAAATGATACTACAACATTTCAAAATGAATCTGTTCAAAGTGAATGCGATGCAATATCTTCTTTGGAATTACAATTTCCAAGTACTACTAAGTTAACATCGTTAGGACTTGAAAAGCCAAAGCCACCAGTACATCCAGAATATATCAGCTACGATGCTAGACTACGTACTTTTGATACATGGCCTTTATCAATGCCACAAAAAAAAGATCAATTAGCGAATGCTGGATTTTTCTATACAGGAAAAGGTGATCAAACTTTATGTTATCATTGTGGCGAAGGTTTGAAAGATTGGGAACCGCAAGATGAGCCATGGGAACAACATGCCAAATGGTTCCCTAAATGTTATTATCTACTAATGGTGAAAGGTCAAGAATTTGTGAATATGATAAAGGAACGGGAGGTATATTCTCTTTTAATAATTATATACACAAAAATTTTTTTTATATATATATAAATATAATAAATAATTAATATAATAAATATAATATAATTAATATATAAAAATTATATATAATTATATATAAATTTTCTTTAAGAAACTTATAATTATAAATTTGAATGATGTATTTTCTTTTTTTTTTAGGAAAAAATGCAAATGAGTCTACCAATTTTCGTTGATAAGATTCAATCGTCTTCAACGGGACAGATTTCAAATGGCACAAGATATGAAAACTCTAATAGCAATTTTGAGAATAAAGATTCTGGGAAATTAAATTCTAGTGGAAGTTCTAGTGAAGAAAGCTCGAAAATTTTACATGGTACAAAGGCGAATAAATCCATAGACAGTGCAAGATTGTGTAAAATCTGTTACGATTCGGAACTAGGCGTAGTATTCTTACCCTGTAGACACATGGTTACATGCGTTAAATGTGCACCTGCCATGACTATGTGTGCAGTTTGTCGACAACCGGTGCAATTTACCCTAAGAGCTATTCTTTCTTAATCTATAATACTTTCAAAAATCATAACAACAATAGCTCAGTTTTTCTTTGAAAATTTCACAACACTTAATACTTATCAATATTTCTTTTTTTCTTTATGCATTCCAACAAATAACAACACTGTGAATATGTGCAAAAAGAAAATAAATAGCAATTTAATCACACGGATCTAACAGAAATTCGTACTACTTCTTCAAATAATATTATCATTCGTTTTAATAATGAATATATTCTAAATGTAAGATGTAAATAATGCAAATGTTTGATGAGTGTGTATTACAGAACATCATGTGATCTAATATGATATGTTACATTTATACTACAGTTTAAAATCCATGATTTCATGATTTATAAATTAAATAATATCAGGAAATCGTTTATATATATATATCTTTTTTTTATACAAATTACAAAGGAAAACAAATATAAATGATAACATTTAAATTTGCTTATCTTAAAAGACTGATTAAAATTAATATTGTATTTGTACAAGCACATTGACCAGCAACTCGGATAACAATGACGATATTATTGAAAAATTTAACTTGCAGAATGACAACAGTTATTTATTGATAGCCTCGCCCAAGCGTGATACAGCTTGGCACGCAACGGTATTTCTAATTCTAAACTCTAGGCCAGTGCCAGTATGACGTAGGCAGCAAGGTCAATCATTGATACTTTGTTCCTAATCAGTTAGTAAATAGACGATATCTTTCTTCCTATATAAGCTGATACAATCCATACAGCAATACGTTGAATTTTCTTCTTTTATATTCAAACCGAATGTTATATAATCCGAGAACATATGCCGTGTTGTAAGCTACACAGATTATAATCAGAAAATGTAATTCGGTCTATTATCATCAATGCTATGTCACGAATATTAATTTGTTTTTTTCTATTCTATTATATTATATCTCTATTTTATTATAATCACGCGTAGACATATTTTATTCAACAAATAAAACGGTATTTCTTTTTCAAGTTTTAATTACAAAAAAAAAGGAAAAATTACATCTAATGAAATATTAGAAATATAATTAGAAATAACAAAAACATATGAACGAATGAAAAAATTTATAAGATAAAAAGAACAAGTAATGTTTTGTAAAAAAAAAATTAAAAAAAGAAGAAATAATATTAATTATATAAGGCGGTTGAATATTTTCGTGAGATATTCGTTAAAGAATTTTGGCGTAAACAGAGATAGGAGACAGAAGTTAGAATTATAAAGGGGTACAAAGAGGGGGGTATATGTAAGTAAATGTCGGGTCGAGTTTGCGCTCTTATTATTGCGCGATCTTCTTTAAGGTTACGACCTAGGACGCGCAATATTGAGTGGGGTGGGGTTGGATAAATTGAAATGGTGGGGTGGGGAAACGCGTAACCACCAGGGCGGGGGTAAACGAGCGCGCCACTTCGTGCTGGGACGCCGGCTTGAGTGCATTGTATTTATACGTCGGGTCTTTATTTTAACTAGTATTTTTTTTCTTTTTTCTTTACGTTTTCAAAACAAAATAACATTTAGATCGAACAAGCCAACGTAATAATATAATCATGTCGGTTGTATACAAAAATACAATTAAAGCTATTGGAAAGTACGTGCCTGAAAAATTTCAACCATTTTGGAATCATCCAGCCGGTTAGTAAAGTATCCTTTCCCTTCCTTTCTATTCCCCTAAAAATCCCATACGTTTAACATACAATGTTGTGGAATGTGAGCACGTGGTGGTTACTATTTCTATTTGTATACATGTACATATAAGTTTTGTATATATTTTATTAGTATTTTGTATCGTATTATTTAATATCAAATCATATACATCGAGTTGCATTGATTTACCCTGTGTTTAATTTTATTTTTTATTGAAAATCAAATAAAATTGTGTTTAAATGTGTGTGTTAGTGATTATATATTTGTATAATGAAATGTACAAGGAAGAAAATTATAATACTAGTAGTGATGTTGCAATCATTACTCATGGTAATATGCATTACTTCTCGGAAATATGTTTATTCCCAATTGCAAAATAGTTGGTTTTTACGGTATATTATTTATTTTAATTTTCTCTTTTAAGAAATACATTAAAAAAAATATGGTCTTATTTTAGTATTAAAAAAAAAATAATAATAAAATAAAACTTATTACATTGTTTAATTATCCAGTTATTTATATATATAAAATATTTCGTTTCGATATTCCGTTTCGACGTGTTGTACTTTCTCTAAACTTTAGCAAGAATTAAACTGCAGTGAGAGAGAAGTAGATCAATGCAACGCCAAGTTTCGTTTCGTTTTAATCGGAATTTATTTCGAGTACAACGGACGCACCGATTTCAATGATAAAATTCTCTCAATGATATTCAATTTGGTCGGGGACAAATTTACCTAATTTTGTAATCGTGTTAAGGTTGCTGAGTATAATATCAAACGAAATATTTCGTAAATAAGGAAAATCTGTTACGAAACTTGCACGAAATACCCAATATTATTATTCCTTTTCCTTTCGATGAAATCTAACATAAATTCTCTTTGTTAAATATTTATTATGTTACGTTTTGACAAGTCAACATATCGTAACGTTTGTTCTTTTCAAGCTGCCTTCAAAAGCTGTCGTTCAAGATGTCTTCGATAATAAGTATCCATGGGATTTGCTTTCAGGACCACAGACCATATTTTTCTGGGCACCGGCTGTTAAATGGGTTAGTAAAAACAAAACAAAAACAAAAAAAACACACCGAAAAAATAACTTATTAAATAATTATAATAAAATCGTCGTGCGGTAATTGGAATTAAAAAGTTATCCTTTCGACCTATGCGATTTTATTTCGATGAAGGAAGGGATGCTGCGTGACCTAAACATTATCGATAATTATTACTCTACGACAAACAATACTTTCTAATCGATACTCGATGAATAAACGGTACACTAAGTCTAGATTTTCAATTTCGATAATAAAAAGAACAAGAAAAAAAAGAAGAAATTGTTAGATCGTTCGTAGATAAAAAAAAGAAATATCATCGTGTACAAATAGAATGATGTTATAGCATTTAAAAATACATTTCTAAATATTTTCTTCAATGATTAGATACTTGTCTCTCTAGTGTGCATCGATAAACTCGTTTCAAATGTAAAGACAATAATTATCGATGATTATACACGTGAATTATATAATTAAAATTGAAAATCAATTATGCACACACGAAAGTTTTGATTTATAGATCGTGTGTTATACGTTTTCTTTTATCCACGTTCTTGATCTACTCGTAATTTAAATATGTAAAATCAAATCGATCTGTTTTTTTTTATTTTCAAGGTAACGGTTGATCATATTTGCAATATATTCTCGTATAGATAAGATAAGAGAGAGAGAGAAACTAACTGTAGATGTTCATAAAATAATATTATAGTTGTACAGTGTCTTCTTTAGAAAACAACTAAAATTATCTTTATCTGGTCGTTAAATGTTTTCTTGGAATTTAGAAAATCATTCGATTCTCTCTCTTTTTTTTTTCTTTTTTTTCTTCTTATTAGCAAACAGTATCGATAAGCAGGCTCGTTTTTCTTCGCTTATTTGAAGTTATTAAAACGTTGTACGTACGTCGGTCGTATTGTGTTAAACAAAAATAAATCAAAAGAATAATGAATTGGAATAAATTCAAAAGGAATTTAAACACTTCTTTTCGAGATACGAAAGAAAAAGAGAGAGAGAGAGAGAGACAGAGAGAGAAATAAATTTCTTCTTTTACTTTTTAACGTTTGTCGAGAATATACCGCGCATGTTCGTGCTAAAAAGTTAGCCTGACCTAAATAAAGTAATATAGGTCGAACTTTAAAACGTACGTAACGTCCCACGTACGTACGAGGATCGATTGATATTAATTTGCGAGAAGGAAGTCATACACACACACACACACGCATGCATATCGTGTGTTAAGATAAAAAAATTCGTTGACACGGAAAAGAATGATTTGAAAGTCCGTACGTATTGAATTTGGAAAGATAAGATTATTTGATATATATAGTATATAGTATATAGTATATAGTATATATATAAAAAATTAAATTTATATATATATTTATATAAATTTTTATTATTTATAATATATATATATATAATAAAAATATATTATATAATATAATATATATTAAATATATAATATATATTTATATATAATAAAAAATATAATATAATAAATAAAATAATAATAAATAAAAAAATATAAAATAATAAAATATATATTAAATATATAATATATATTTATATATAATAAAAAATATATTATATAATACATTTTTATTATATATAAATTTTATATATATTTATATATATATATATAGTGTGTGTGTGTGATAGTTTTCTCCAATTTATTATATATAAAAACGTCATAGATAGTTTCACATTACAGGGACTAGTGATAGCAGGTTTAGGCGACTTGCAAAGACCAGCCGATAAAATCTCCATTGGGCAGTCTGCCTCATTGGCCCTTACCGGAGCCATTTGGACGAGATATTCTTTGGCTATCATACCAAAAAATTGGAGTCTATTCAGCGTTAACTTTTTTGTCGCGTGTACAGCATTTTATCAAATTACCAGAGGGATAAAGTAAGTATATAATATATGCGTGATGATAATTATAAGACAATTGACTTTAATCAAATATTTGATAAATGTTTATTATAAATAATTATAATAAATAATAATAATTAATTATAATAAATATAATAATTATAAGTAATTATAATAATTTGTCGCGTGTACAGCATTTTATCAAATTACCAAAGGGATAAAGTAAGTATGTAATATATGCGTGACAATAATTATACGACAATTGATTTAAATCAAATATTTGATAAATGTTTATTATAAATAATTATAATATATCAAATATTATAATTAATTTGTTTATAATTATTACTTTTAAGTTTATTAATTATTACTATTAAGTTTATAATTAATTTGTTTTTTTTTCCTTCATTTTGTCATATAATATTTTGTTAAGTTACGTAGAATTTATTCTTCATTTTTGTTGCCAAGTATACAATTAAAAAGTTCTTTTCCGGTTTCATGGATCAAGGCCGTTCGTTCGTTCGTTCGTTCTTTAGTTTATTCGTTCGTTCGTTTGTTCGTTCGTTCGTTCGTTCATACCAGAAAATGACGTCGCGTCGTTTAGAGTTTATTTTTAGATATCATTTGACACAAAGTTTCTGTCCATCACTTCGTAACCGTTAACGATATGAAACGTTTTAAAAATTTATTTTCAAAAAAATAAAAAGACCACAAACAGATAAAGTTTATCAATTTTAATCCCCACAAATGCATATGGATTAATTAAAAAAAGAAATGATTTCCTTATTGCGTTTTATTGTATAAAATTTCTAAAAAACAAAAAATATACGAAGTTTAATTTATGATTTTATAATTTTTGTAGATATCAACGAGAACAAGCAGCTTTAGCGAGCAGCCAATCGTCGAAAAGCAGCTAGTCAAGAGTTATCGTAATACTGCATTCCTAGAAGAAAATATGAGGAGCGTTGGGTGACAAATATTATCAAGATTAAAAGTAAAGAAAGGATTGAATTTATCATTTATTATAACGTATACAAATGTTCGTTGTATGAGTTAATATTCAATCGAATATTGTGAATCGTATTGACAAATTCGTGTGAATATTTAGGGTGATAATTCAATTTCGTTACGTTATTTCGTTCGAAGCTTTCGTTCAATTAATGAAAGCATATACGAAATATACTTGCGACGATATATCGATAATTAATTAGGCATATATATGCAAACATATACCGAATGCATGCAGTGCATGCGGATGAATGGTACAAATCGGACCATGTTAGACTTATCGACGAGTCGACCACTATAAATAATAGTAGCATAAATTATATAATACGAGAATAAGTATACCTACGTTTCTAACAACAGGAACTCTATAAAAAAGAAAATGTTACATTATTCGATAGCCTATCATATCCGATATTGGGTTATCTATTGGGAATGATTACAAATAGCATAAGTACAAATGTAAACTTGATGAACTAGTAATTAATTCGTTCATCATGTTTTAATCTCTATATTATTATATATCTGTATATTATATATAGATTTTCATTCCCGATATTATTGATAATATATCTCGTTCATCTTCTTATTATATATTAATATATTTATCTTTCACAAACTCTTTCTCTACCTCCGAAACTTGTAATCTAAGAATTTGAATTATGACGAATATTAAAACATCATCAAATAACGTCGAATAATTCGAAATTTTGTATCAATGTACAGAAATTCTATACATATTCATCGACAATTGTTGTAATTTATTCTAAGATTGTTAAAATAAAGTATACGGATAAGAAGAAATTTATAACTTCATTATTGAATTTAGAATTGACATATATATATATAATATACATATATGAATATATATATATATATATTTATCAATATCTGGACACCCCAATTTTATTCGAAACTTATGTATATCGATTATTTTAACTAGCTTCGACATGCGATCTCATAGTTTCCAACAAGGTCAAAACGCAGTGCGACAAAAGGAAATCTAGGACGTGGTCGATCATAAGACTAGATGACAAAAATCTATAAAATAACACTATATATACATATATACATATACATATATGTATAGATATGGTATATATATATACATAGGTATATAGAATTTATGGGCCACAATTGTGGAAATATTTAGGTTTATACGAGTGACTAGATCGATCTTTTAAAAAGGAGTCAAAAAGAACAGGTAGAGGAGGTGAATTTGTCGAAAGACGCGCCGGTGTACCGCGCATTAGTAGATTTTAAAGAGAAACGTCGTTTCGTAACAAATCGATCGATCTCATAAGCCCCGCCATTTAATTCTCGAGTTAGCCGGGTGGGGGAGGTGGCGCTGTTGTCGTGGATGGGATGCGCGAAGGTAGGTGCGCGCATGCACATGCAGTTATCGCAGTTCGTGGTTGCGCGATCGCGAGGACGGTCGAGGATTTTCGTCGTCACTTCGCTCACGGTCCTCATTCGCGAATAAGAAGAAGAACGAGAAGAAGAAGAAGAAGAAAAGAAAACGATATATAAATTAGGGAAATAGATAGAGAAGGAAGTGGAAAGAGGAGGTGTGGAAGTTAAGACGAAGACAGAACGACTATTGGGAGGAGGAGTGTGCAAAGGGGGAGTCAATAGTGTAATAAAAGGGCGGAGATTACGCATTAAGACAACTTTAAAATGTTCTCCGGCTTGACTAACCAAGTTTCTACTTGGATGGGAAAGAAAGCTGACGAAGTTCCCGAACTTCCACAGGAGGAAAAGGTTCCTCCCGTCGAGGGCGAACTCGTCGAGGGCGAGAAAAAAGATAGGTTAGACATAACCAACGTTATTCGTCTCATTATCATTATCATTATTATTCTAACTGTTTGTTACTATTTTTGTATTCGTTTTATTATATTATTTCTAACCAATAATGATACTTGTATTCATAAGATAAGGTATCAATTAATTATGATTCTTATCGACGTTGATATACGTTGAACTAATTTGTTTATGCAAATTAGAAAGGATTGGAATATACACAAATGTTACGGTAAATGCGTGTTGTTTTGTTGCGTCGTAGCATGCTATACTTAATTTGACGTAACGTCATCAACGTTGCATTCTCGCACGCACACACACTTGACAATCAAAATGTGTGTTTATACGTATTACCGTTATCAGTTAGTTAGTCAGTTTTATCTGTCAGACAGTCTCTTTCTCTATGGTTTCTAGCTCACATGATGTTCGTATGTATGATACACTAAAAAAGAGATTGAAGTATTATTTCGAACGATTTGAAAAGAGACCAGACCGCTCTCTCTCTGAGTGTATCGAAGAAATATACGCTTCGTTAAATCGTCGTAGACGTTCTCGTCGTTTCTTCCTCTAAAAGCAACGGAACACAACCTTTCTACATATATTTTCGAGATTAGATCGATACTGCCCCCGAGCACTGTACTTACGTAAAGTACTATGACGCGTTTCGGTTGAGTATAACAACGAAAAGAGGTTAACTCTCCGAAAGAAAATTGAACAAAAACGCTACTATCGAGATATCGATATTATATCGAATGATTCGATATATTCAATATATTTCAAAACCGAAACAATTGTATTTTTTCCTTATCCTTCTCGTTTTTAGTTTTATCTATTCTTGTTCGTTATATTTATGAATATGTAATAATTAAACGCGTTCTTATCCGATAATAATATTTCTTACTTTTTGAAATGTTTTTCAAGATCGTTAGGAAAAAAAAAAAAAAGAAGTAGAGTTATGAATTCTACTTTACGAACTCGTTCGAGAAATACCATTTACATTTTTATTTGCAACGTGTAATTTAAATACACGCACAATATACATAATATATATATATATATATATATATATATATATATATATATTCATACTCGAAATTATTCGGTTCGATACATCGAACTCTCGCATGACCAAAAATGTCTGCCGTAAAAAATCAATGCTACGCGTCGTAACAATCGAGAAAATGGAGTTCCTCCTCCCTCAAAAAAATCTTTCAAATTTTTACTCTTTTTAATGTGTTTTTTTCTTTTTTTTTTTTTTTTTTTTTAAATATAGTTCATCTTCCTTCTTCCGTTTAACATTTTTTTAGATTATATTATTATCTATCTTACGTTCGAGATAAATTAATTTGAAAATATGAATTTTTGCCTTTAGAGTTAGTCGCCATTTATATTTTCTTCTTTTATTATTGATCGTCGTTTATGATCTTGACATTGGCAAAGTTATTCTTTTAAAAGTCGATTAATTGAAAACGGTCGTGCGAGAAAATTAGAAAGTGAGATTAAAGAATGTTGCTTTCTCATCGATTTATATTTCTTTTTCCTTTTTTCCTTTTTTTTTTTTTTCTTAACCTTTTACTTCGAGAAATTATTTTTCAGCTTGTTCGTTAGATGCATCGTTTAACTACGAAATATACATTTTTTAAACAGTTTATTTAATCAAATTCTATGTAATTTTTTGTCCAAGCAAAGAAATATGAGAATTAAAAGTATTACTTGTAGTAGTATAATTATGCGTATTAACAAATACGAACAATTTTCAATGTGACATAATGTATATTAATAAGAAAAATTTTTTCCACATATTTTTACGTATTTAAATATTATATATATATATATATGTGTAGGATGTATAAGGATATTTCAGATTTTTCTCCATAAAAATTTAACCAGCATATTTTACAAATTAAAATAAGAAAATAAAATGTTATATAAACGTGGGGTTTCTTAAATGCTTTATTAAAAACTTAGAACATTTTCTTGATTACATTTTAAACATTTAAAATGTTTGGTTTGGTTAAAATTTTGCCAAAAAGAAAAAAACTAGAATATATCATATATAATAATAATAATACTAAAATGAAAAATAAATTAAAATGTAACATTTAGCGGTCAGTTAAATTGTCGCGAAATGTTTTACAGGAAAAAAAAAGGGCTCACATTTGCAATGGTGATTTTTATCCCCATTTATACGTAGATCGTATTTTATACTTTAATACCTTATTCATTTATATATTTATTGATTTATTTATTTATTTATTGATTATTTCATTTTATTTTGTCCAATGTATATAATATCGCAGAATTATTTAACCAATTTTAAAAACAAGATCATAGAATATAGCGAGTATTATAGTGTCAACCTGTTCGAACTTTTATCTATCGAAAATTCGTACCACGACTAGATGCAATTTCGTTTCATTCTCGATGTATAAAACCCAAGTATGGTGGATACATTTCTCTCCCCCCCCCTTAATCCCCCTCCCCCCGCCCCCCCCCTTTTTTCATATGCTTCATCTCGTACGTGGAATCTTTCGAATTGACGATAAGTCTGTGACTTCGCTGCTTGAAAATTCCACGTTCGAAGGATCAACCAACTTCATTTTCTATATTATTCTTTTGATTGAGATCTCCGCTCACGTATTTTTTACGAGATTTCATTTCCAATCATATCTTTCTTTTTTATTTTCTTTTTTCAATATAAGAGTTCTTTTTTATTTGTCGAACATTTTATTACAAATGAATGCGCGTTATTTCTTTCTTCTTGTTAAAGTATTTTTGAATTCAACCTATCATCGTTAAGAAATGGCACCGAAGAATGGCACGAATTTTATTCCTTCATTTTACGTAATATAGAAAATTTTCTTTTGTTTTTTTTTTATATAAAATATATATATGACACCAATTTTCTTTTTCCAACGTAACAATTAATTACGATAAAATATAAAAAATATATAAAGTGCACGATTCCAATGTGTTACATTATATTACAAATAATAACATTGTCTTTTTAATGTTATTAAATTACAATTTTATCAATTTAATTTATCAAATTAAACAAAAAAATATATAAAGTGCACGATTCCAATGTGTTACATTATATTACAAATAATAAAATTTTTATTTTAATGTTATTAAATTACAATTTTATCAATTTAATTTATCTAATTAAATTATCATTGTCAAAAAATATAAAAACAACAAATTTGGATTTTATTTTTTAATAATTGTCGTTTCGACAGATCGTACTTATTCTGATCTAAAAAAAGAAAAAGAATAAGAAGAAGAAGTAGAAGATTGTCGGTGAGTGACCGAATTCTTCTAGCTTCCTGCATCTTTTTTTTATTTAGGTCAATAATCGATTCGACTATGTAAGGTGTCGACTTATGTACTAGAAACTTCAACACCATGTTCTTCAGGATTTCCGTTTTTCAAAACGATGACTTCCGTGTTAGAGTGTCATCATCCCCTTCCTCTTTGTAAATCGATCTAATACTTTCGATTTGGTTTATCGATAAGAAATAGAGACAGAAACGATTAATTTAACTGATAACAACACGTGTTTTCTCGGTTCTACTATACATCTTGCATTTAAATAACCTAATGTACGTGACCTCTTTAATTAAGGTATCGTTTCTCTTAAGTAATTGGATTGAATTCCAAACTGTAATTTATTATCCTATAAACTTAGTTATTTGACGTATTTATCTTATTCTATATATTTTCAATAAAATTACACGCGTAGGAGTTACGTTAAATGAATGAAAATATGGTCCCATATATAATATTATATTTCACAAATATAATTATAGATATATAGATTTATTATAGTACTCTATACATATTTATTCTATTCTGAATCCCGTAAAAGGAAGAGTAATACAGATTATATACATTTATATAAATATATCATATAAATTGATTAGAAAAAAATAGAATATTTATAGTATTATATTATAACAATATAGCTTAATTCAAAAGATTTAACACCAACAAATTTGCGTTTCAAATTACGCTAAATAATTCGAGATAATATATATTTGAACATCTTTTCAAAGAGTATATATGTGTGGGATGCGAGCGTCTCCAAGCCAAACACTTAAATAGGCATTTGTTAGAAGATTGGACGGTGGACCCTGGATAGCTCAATGGTTAAAGAGCAGTCGCCCGGACTTGCGGAAAGCGGAAGATCTGGGTTCGAATCCCGGTCCAGTCAGTCCAACGGCCCAATTTTTTCACGAATCCTACATATGCGAATAATTGATTATGTTATTAAATATAAATATAATAATAAGATTATTAAATTTATATAATAAAAATTATATAATAATAATAATAAAATTAAATTTAATAAGTATTTTATTTGATATTATTAATAAGTTCGATGATAAAAATATCACGAATGAATGAAAGTGTTCTTCCTTTCATAAATCTTTCTTTAGTATCTATTATCTCGTATAAGTAGAGTATGGGGGAGGTGAGGGTGAGGGTGAAGGTTGAGGGTGATACCTGACATGAATATCAAACCAGCACACCAAGTCTCAAAGTTATGGTTAATCAAACTTGATATTTGATTTTTGATTATTTCCACAGTCCCACAAAAGGCAGCAAGTTCGATATGCTCGTTGGTGTTAAATCTCAAATGACTGGCTGGCTCAGCGGTGGTATTCCTGGATTAAGTCGTGGTGGACCAAATGACGGTAATTCTCAAGTACCACCAACGGAAACAAATGAAATTCAAAATGTTCAGGATCCCCAGGAGACCACGACAGAACAAACGAAGGACGACGATGCTAGCAGGTATTTTAAATGATTGAACTTTTACATTATTTTTCTCTTTTTCTTTTCATTCTTCATTTTTATTCTTATTCTTATTCCAGTCCCGTATCTCTTTCATTTTTATTATTGTCGTAATCTTCATCAAAAGAAAAAATAAAATGATAAAAAATCACTGACGAAATTATTCAATATTTTGATATATTATTTGTTTCATTTTGATTATTATTATTATAACATTTTACGTATAATCAAATTGTTATGGATGGTGATAAATAAAATAAAATTTTCTCTTATTGATGGCCTAGCGCAACTGGAGGAGCAGATAGTGGTCCTGGTAGTCTAGGAGGGACACCAACCGATGACAAGGAAGAACAACAACCTTTTGGTGCTGGTAAGTGACTCGTTGATGTATCCATGTCACTGTGTTCTATTTTTGGATATCGATAACTACGAGAGAGCGAGTAATCAGGATTGTTCGTACTCTCTCTCTCTCTCTCTCTTTTTCTCTTTTAAGTTGATCTTAACATCTAGATCTCTCTTTGTAAAGTATACTTCTGAAATATTGGGAGATATGTGAAGTATCACGAGAATAATTAACGTATTCTACATATGTTAGATTATATATTTTTCACATTAATATTAATATAATAGAAGAATATACACAAAAATGTTTAATTTCGTTTTATGTAATAAAAGATTTCTTCTTAATTATAATGTTACATTTCTTTTTCTTTTTTTTTAATTCAAATATAATTTATTTAATATGAATTTTATACGAATTATGATTACTTATTACTTATGATAATTTATTTATTATTTATTATAAATTTTATATGAATTTAATACGAATATCCAATTATAAAGTTGCTAAGAAAAGAAATACGACACTTGGATATTAATTATTTTGAATGTATTTTAAAATTGTTAACAAAAAGAATTTATATCGATTGGTTAAAACGATTTTTGAAATTTTATCCCATAGTTTCTTTTTCGTTTGTTTTATTTTTTACGTTTTCTTTTCAAACGCGGATCAAAGTGTGTTATTACTTAGGAATTCTTGAAGAATCTAACATAAGTACGATCTTTTATCTCTCTCTCTCTCTCTTTTTCTTTTTCTTTTTCTTTTCCTCGTTTCTTGAAAGAATAAACCCTCTATCCTGGAATTTATTTCCCTCGATTCCATTTTCAAGTTCTTTTTCCTTTTTTTTTTTTTTTCATCATTTTATTTTCTTGCTTCTTTATAAAACCAATAACACTTCGCATCAAGAATATTCCTTTTAAAATACAGACTCGCGTATATTACATTTAAAGATGATACTCGGTGCGGAAATTTTATGCGAAACGGAAGCAAAAACAAGAACGAATGAAAAGAGCAGGTTTTGCAGGTTTTAAGAAAATCTTCTTCTACAAAGAAAAAGAGAGACGGAGAGAGAGAGAAAGAAAGAAAATGTATACGTCTTGTAGAAAATATTTTTGATAAAGTCCTTCTTTATTATACGAAGTGTATGTATATTCGGTTTATAATTCGATTTGTGGAAATTTATTCAAATTTTAAGAGAAATAAGGAAGAATTTATTGTCGTTTGTTACGTTAACGACATTGAAAACTTTCCTTTTATAAACCTCGTTTAAATGTTAATAATTGTGTAGGAATTAATTATAAAATTTCATTGAATTTTATATACAGTCATATATATATATATATATATAATAATTTTATAATTTTATTTAAAATATAATATTATTATTATCTTATATATATAATTAATATAATAATTTTATAATTTTAATTAATATAATATATGTATATATATTAATCTTTAATTATTAATAATTTTATAATAATAAATTTTTTTATTTTATTTATTTTTTTTATTTTAAAATAATAAATTTTAATAATATTAAATTAATTAATAATAAAATATTAAATATCAATATTAATATTTAATTATTAATAATTAAATATTAATATTAATATATATAACGTATATCAAATTAAATTACATAATTAACAAATAATATATAAATTAATATAAAAATAAATAAAATAATTAATAAATATTTCTTATCTTATTAGTTTTGCAAACGAATATTCCATAGGAAAAAATTGTTTTTTTTTTCAATGGTGATATTTCAAAGAAATGTATAAAGATAATTCAGTATACAGTATATATATACTTATATTTAAAATAATTTGAATAATAGTTTCATTAGAAAGAGAAACAATATTTTGATCTTTTGACAAAGGAAACATTTATTTTTCGGTTAGTTTAAGGTAAATCATTCGAAAGGAAAATGGTATAATCCATCCATCCTTTCCATTTTAACCATGGGAATACGTTTAATAATGATCTCGTTATTTCTAATCCGGTAGTAGTTTAAGTATTCACAGAGGAACTCATAGAAATCGCAATGCAATCGTTACCGAATTCTCTTGTGTTTGAATCAACGTCATTATGAAAATTTACTGCGACTAGAAAAGATGAATGGAATGGGGCTGAGTGTTCAACGATTCCGTTTACAATCTTTATTTTCTTTTTTCTTTTTATTTTTTTTTTTTTACGTTAGTTATTATAACATCAATCCAATCTACAAAGTTGATTAAAAATTTCATTAAATTATTTTAATAAAAATAGTTGATTATCTAGAATAGTTAAATAAAATCTATTGAGTGATTTTAAATATTGTTTTTAATTATTTTTAATATTGTTGATATTTTAAAATAAGTATATTTTTTAAATATACAAGTATTTCTTTACCAGAATAATAGTATGCTATATTATTATTATTATTATTATTATTATTATTATTATTATTATTATTATTATTAATAAACTATTATTATTATTATTATTATTATTATTATTAATAAATTATTAACTTATTATTATTATTAATAATAAATTATTAATATTAATATAATTAAACGGTTTATATAATTTAATATATCATAAATTCACAATTATACTATAAAAAAAAATCAAAGTATAAACATTTATTATATAGAAATATATTTGATAATATATAAATAATTATAATATAAAATAAATTTTTAAAAATTCATTCTTTTAATTTCGTTTTTTTTTTTTTTTTCTTAAAATTAATCCACTGTATAATAATTATTTGACATAATTATATGGAATTGTGTGGACAAGGACGTTAAGATTTATAAAAATTTTCCTTATGCACCACAAGCCATATGGTGGCAATATTTCATTCCATGTCCTTTAACTCATTTCCACGGGAAAAGAAAAAATGACCTTTTGTATCTTTTATATTTCTTTGTCTCGTTGACTCTTTTGTAATATTTTTCTCTCTCTCTCTCTCTCTCTTTTTCATTCTTCCCTTTTATTCCGAGTTATTTTTCTAAAACAGTACCGCTATTTATTTCAAAAAAAAAAAGAAAAACAAAACAAAAGAGAAAATCGTAATCGTATTTGCATAATTTTTTTTTTGAGGTATTTCATTCAAAGATTTGATTGAGAATATAATCGGATAAATGTTTATATTCCACCTTTTAAAAAGTGCAACTCAAATTCATCTTCGTTTAAATCGCACAAAATTACGAGAGGGGTTTTAGACGTTTTACAATTTCCGTTGTTGGTTTTATTTCGTATTTATTCAAATTAGATGAATTTTTTTATTGATTTTCCTTAAGAAAAATCTAATCATTTTCAAACGGGAACGTGATTTATATTCTATCATCTTCGATTATAATAATTTTTATTTATTTCTTCACGTGTATTGTTTTTCTATAGTAATTAAAAAAGAAAAAAGAAAGAGAGAAAATAACATTTATTTATTTCGAATAGCACAAACGTGAATGAAAAATATTAAGAATTAATATCAAACGGAGATTAATTGTTTTCCGATTGGATACTTTCGTGTTTCTGTGTGTGTACGCGTGCGTGCATGCATGCGTGAATGCATCAAATCATTCACATAATATGAACGAAAAGTTTGGAATATATATACTTGAAATACACTTTAGTTAACTTTTCGATATTTTTGTACTATTCTCTTTCTATTACATTTTTTTCTTTTCACTTGTTAGTATTTTTTCAATATTTATTAACACGTTGACCGGCACTTGTTCTTTCAACGAGAAAAGCCACGTAGGTGGTGGGTTCACTTGTAATCAACGTTACAGGTCAACAACGTGTTAAATAAACCGTATACATAAAAATATAATTTATTATCCGAAGAAAATATAAATTGATACACCATGGGGATGGATAATCAATGGGGTTAATACGAAAGAATAATTTCTTTTTGGTCATTTCTTGTCCCATTGACAATGTTAACCCTTTGCACTCGAGGCCTTTTTCGAGACGATTTTTTTTACAGGTACTTTAAAAACATTGATAAACAAACAAGCGTATAGAAATAATAAAGTATCATCAGTTTATTCATTTATATGTAGAAAAGAAACAAACTTTGATAAATACTACACTCTGTAATTAGTTTTGGTTGAGTTGACACTTGAAATAGGAGGCCGGGCGCCGTATCGACGCCGCTCGAGTGCAAAGGGTTAATAAAACTTGTTCATGGAGGAAAGAAGAAATGAAGGAAAGGGGTTAGGGTTTGTAGGGTGAGTTGAACCAATCGAAAGTGAAATTACTTAAGAAAATAATGAATTTAATATGATTTTTCTTGCTAGTCATGAAAACACGACGAACCTTAATCTTCGAAGTTCTCGATTCCAACCATCTTTCACGTTTGATCTTTTCGGACGCCGCGAAACGTTCCTTGGCACGTTGCAATTCAACAATATGCCTTTCCGTACAAACTTTCAAATCCTTTTCCGATTTTAATTCCATTTCCTTGATCCTACGTGCCAAGGTATTACACTTGTCGGTTAAATCGGTCTTCTCGTTGATCAACTTTTCCATAAACTTTTGATGCCTCTTAACGATGCCTTGATATTTCTTTTCTTGCGTTTCCATCATCGATAAGTGATTTTTATTTTCCACCTTTAATTTCTCACAGGCTGCTTCTCGTTCTTTTTTCAATTCTTTTTTCAACAAAACAATCGTGGCATCCTTTTCCTCTAATTGCAATTTTGCCGTAACCAACTCGTCATTGTACGCGTTTGAGAAATAATTTTTTAACGGATCGGACCTAATTATGAGATGCATTATCAAAGTTTCATTTTTTTATTCGTCAATTAGACTTATCTAAACGTTGTTCTTACTTATCGTGATTTAAATAATAAGAAGAATTATTTCCATCTTTTAGAAATATATCCTGAATAATTGCATTCCTTTGTTCCGATTGATTTCCATGTACTTCGTTCGGAAACCCTAATTCGATTTTCAATTGTAATTGTTGAAAAATGATAATTATAATATATATATATATATATAAATAAATTATACACACATACACACATGAAACGATGATATTAATATCGAAACGTACAATTTAAATGCAACATTTTTTGCTCGAGTGCAAAGGGTTAATAAGAAGAAAACGATTTGTTATAATATTATAAATTGAAAACGTTTACAAATCCTATCAACCTATCAATTTATTTCGTCAACTGGTAGGCAATGTTTTCTCGACAATAATAAAAAAAAAGAAATAAAAAGAGAAAAAGAGAAAGATAGAAATAATTTAAGAGACAAAATAATAAAGAGGTAAGAAAGACGAAGGGGGTGGGTGAATGTGGGCGTTGGTTGGTGGCAGTGGTGGTGGTGGTGGTGGTAGTGGTTAGTGGTAAGTGGGGGTTGGTGGTGGAAATTGTTGCGAGGATGCTACATCACTGAGGGTTACGAAACAAAGTCGAGGGATTTGGCCTTGGCCCGTGATGCCAAGCATCTAAACGTTCCTATATATCCATATATTTCTTTTTGGGTTGGAAGAATCCCTTATAAATAACGAGAAGATTCATGAATGTCTTTTTGGCTTTGTGGTAGCGGTGGTGTGTGGGTGGATGGTGGGGTGGGGCCACCCGTCGAGAGTATGGTTTTCGTCATATTATCTGTCCCCCTGTTCATATCTTTTTCATAATCATGAAATAAATTCGTATTATAAGTATTATATATAAATTATTATTATTATTATAATTCAAAAAATAAAAATATAAATTTCCATATATTTCTTTTTGGGTTGGAAGAATCCCTTATAAATAACGAGAAGATTCATGAATGTCTTTTTAGATTTGTGGTGGATGGTGGTGGGGGGTGGGTGGTAGTGGGGGGAACCACCCGTCGAGAGTATGGTTATTGTCATATTATCTGTCCCCCTGTTTTTATCTTTTTCATAATCACGAAATAAATTTGTATTATAAATATTATATATAAATTATTATTATTATAATTTAAAAAATAAAAATATAAATAAATAAATTCGAAATTATTGTTATATATAAATAAGTATTATATAATCTAAAATTTTATATTACATTCTATATTTTTTTTAATTTAAAAAAAATAAAAATATAAATAAATAAATTCAAAATTATTATTATATATAAATAAGTATTATATAATCTTCCAAAATTTTATATTACATTCTATATTTTCTTATACGTTGGAAATAATGAAAAATGTTGTATGAAATCATAATCGCGAATAAAACGAAAAGAAAAAGAGAGAGACAAAGTTTGATCGTAGAATGAATGATAGTTCGAAATAAAATACAAAAAATACAAAATCGAATGATAGAAAAGTAAGAATTAAGTGAAGATCATGAAAAAAAAAGAGAAAGAAGATCGTTTGACCTTGGCCCAAGGTACCAAAGCGCGTAGCTACGTTGCTGGGGGTTGCTGCGTCGATTCCAGGGATAAAAGGGTGTTGAAAAAGAAAGGAAAAGACGTTGATCGGCTCGAAGAAGAATATTATTCCTCTTTTCTCATTTCGAAAAGGGAGAAAAACGTTGTGGACGTTCGTTCGTTCGTTCGTAATGGGGAAGGGGGGGTGGATGTGGGGGGTGGTGGGGGTCATGAGTCTTCTATCTTTCGAAGGTACGAGCCTCCAGAGAGAGAGAGAAAGGGGTGGGAGAATATTCAGGAGAATATAACCAGATCCAGTCAGCACAAGTGGCCCGTCCTTCTCCCGTCGAGGGGGTTGGTTAGAACCCCTACCCACCACCACCACCCCCCCATCTTCGTCGATCAATACATACAACCCGGGCGACTCTTCTCACGGAAATCAACGACTACAAGTTGCACACACACACACACACGCACAAAATCCACAATCTAACATTCCCATATCATCCACTTATCAACTATCTTCTTATTATTCTTATTCTTATTTTTTGTTTTTTTTTTCTTTTTCTTTTTACATTTGATTTGTTTCTTTTTCTTTTTTTTCGGGGAGGAGGGAGAGGGCGGTCAAATTTCTTCACTTTTCCGTCTGTGATCGTACACTTTTTTCCCAACAAAAATCAAAATCTTTCGCATTTAAACACACACTCCCCCCCACCCCATTTTGTATCTACATTCGGTTTCGTGGCGTTATGAATTCGCACGATTTGGTTTGTTCTTTGGGGGATAGGGATAAAACTGGTACAAGGTTAACAACGATAGGCGGAAGTGCAAGGTCAACGTTGATTAAGAGTCCGTCGGCACGTCATACAATTTCGAAATCCATGCCTACGATAGTCGTCTACCATCCTCCTTCCTCCTTCTACTCCCTCTCTATCTTTTTATTTCCCTTTTTTCGAGATAGAAAAAAAAAGAGAGAGAGAGAGAGTGAGTGAGAGAGAAAGGGTGTTCACCAACACAATATTGATCGACCAAATAAAAAAAAAAGAAACTCAACGAGTTAGAATTGAAATTCAATTTCTCTTGTTCTTCCCCCTCCACCCACTCTCATTCTATCTCTTTCTAATATTTCAATGTATATATATATTAAAAATATATATAGTATTATATTAAATATATATATAATAAATTATATTAAATTTATTATTATATATATTAAAAATATATATAGTTTTTTAACATATATAATATATATATTATTATTATACTATATTATATTATTATATGAGCAGTTTATTTTGAAAGTGGCCTAACTCCATTTTTCATTTTTTTCCGATTACCCACGGTAACATGTACAGCTTCAAATTATCTATCAATAAAGCATTTAAGATTTTTTATATTCAGAGTATATACGGTAATTCTGGACACATAAGTTTTCAGAGTTAGTTGAATCACTGAACCGTTTATTTTGAAAGTGGCCTAACTCCATTAGGAGTAGAGATTTTGGTGTGGTAGAAATGGCATTAAAAAAAAAATAATTTACTGTTTGTCCCCCGAGAGTATTACAATATTATCAAAAAGTGTCGGAAAGGTAATAACTTTATTGTACATGAAATGAGACAAGAAGATTTTGTATCAACAAAATTATTAGAAGACGCAATTTTTAAAAGGGTCAAGAATTCTAACGGAGAACCAATAAACTGGTTAAAAATATGTTGGATGCGTTTTGTCAAAAGTGAATAAGATTTTCTATAAGACATCAATGAATGAGAACGAAAATTTGAAAGTCCTGAATTTAATACCACGTCGGAGTAGACCAAGAAAGTTCGAAAATATTGTATTGACACCACTGTATAAAAATATAAGACAAATTACAAGCGCAAAATTCAAGGACATAATTGACTTATTACGATATATACCACCGGAACATCATGATTTCTTTAAATCCCTTTCACATACACAAAATGTAGATGAGTAGAAAATTGTTTTGTTATTTATGTTTGTAAAAAATATTTTGAATCGCATAATTTATGTTTTTAAAGTGTTATAAAGATATGTAAAATAAAATAAGTATTGTTTTTTCGCAATTTGAAGCATCTTAAATTATGTTGAATGGACTTCGGTTACTTCAAATTTTATAACGAATCTGGTTGTTAATTTTGAAAGTGGCCTAACTCCATTCTTGGTAAGAAAACGCATATTATTCACTTAATAATTGCCATTATTTTAATAGGAACTGTAAATTGAACACCTTTAGATACACTTAAGCAACATAACTCATTGTTATTCTTTACGTATATTTTTAATTGCATTGAAACGCAAACTTTTAAATATCTCAATTTAAGGTTATATGGAGTTAGGCCACTTTCAAAATAAACGGCTCATATATATATATATACAATAACAAACACTATCTAACGGTTCATTTTTGACACTATCGTAAAAATTATATTAAATTCATTTAATTTCAAATAATTTAGTGTGAAATAACTAATAAAATATATTTTTTTTCATTTTAACTTAGACTACTTTCATAATTATGGGCATATATATATATATATATATATATGTATACATATTTTCTTGGCTATAATTAACACTATCGATTAAATAATCGATAACAGCTGTGTGGATTAGATCGGTTGCACTGTCTCTATGCAATAGTAGTGTGTATGTCGGATAAATGCATTCCACGTGTTCAGTAGCTGAGTTATCGTTTATCGGTTATATCTATATGCGTAAGAACATCATCTCGACTTCTTCCCCCTTCCCCCTTCCTTCCCCCTTTCTCGTTTATCTCGTTTTATCTATCTATCTATACATATATATTATGTATCTTTATTTCTTCCTTTCTTTCTTTCTTTCTTTCTTTCTTTTTTTCATCTATCCATCCAACCAACCAACCAACCAACCAACCAACCAACCATCTATCCATTTAATATCCTTTATTCATATTACAGTAACTCTTCAGCTAGTTTCTTGCTAGATAACTCTGGTTAGTACTCATCGTGCTTTCGTACAAGTTTGATCGTCACGTAGCTTCGAGAAACTTTCAATGTGATCGAAATAAGTTTTCTTTCTCTTTCTCACTCTCTCTCTCTCTCAGTCTCTCTCTCTCTCTCTCTCAGTTTCTCTCTTTCTCTTTCTTTTTCTATCTAACAAAGAAGAAAGAAGAATAAAACGTTATCGCGTGTTCTAATAAAAATTGTTCTCACGAGAATTATTTTTTTTTTCTTTTTTTTATATAATAGTTCGAAAAAACTGTTTCGTACGTGCCACACACGCACACACGCATGCACGTACACGCTCGAAGTTTTTCAATTTTCTTTATTGTTAAGATTATCTTTTGAACGATATATTTAATCCTCCAAGTGAAATAACGCGAGAAGTAGTAACGTAAACATTTTTCTTTTGTTTTAATCATAAAATTATATTTTCGTGTATAATAATATATTAATAAATAATATATAATTTTATTATATTATTTATTTATATAATATAATTTAATTTAATTTTTAAATTTTTAAATTTTTATTAAATTTATTTATATAATAATATATATTATATTATTATATTATTATTATTATAATTTTATTATATATTATAAATATTATATTATTAATAATATTAATAATGTTATTAATAAGATAATAATTTTGTTCTCGAAAAATTTGCATTACAAGAAAAATGTGAATTATTTACTTGCAATTTATTTACAGTATAGAGTGATTTGAATGTGAATTTTTTTTCCCTGCAGATTGACTCGTTCTAATGTATTGTTAACGATTTGAAAAATGATATTATTTATCGTGTATAAAATTACATTTTGAAATCTCACGAGAATAGTTGTACGAGATACGTACTTCCGTAATGCGTGTGTGTTTTCACAGGAAATCCGATTTTAAACGAGAAGTGTTTCACTAGTAACATTTTCTAGTAACATAACAAGGAAATTATTGAAGTATACTTTTGGCAATGACACTAGATTTTCTTTTGAAATTCTGCCAGGAAAGGACTAAATGGTTTCCCTTCGCAAAATACCATGGCTTACATTAAACTTTTATTACACGTACATAAATTTATACATAAATGCATAAATTGACACTAATGGATCATCCATTTAATTTTATTATCGTATATTTTCTTTCTTAACAAGGTCGGACAATTTGAATCTTAATCAAGTAGCTTTTTTAAATACTAACATCTCGTTACCTTGAATATAATTAATACTAAACTTAACCAATACTTCACGTGTACACTTATTCCTATTTTTATTAAACGTGTATTTTAATATAAAATAAGATTTAAAAAATCAATTTAATTAGAGTGAACGATATATTTTATATTATTTAAAAATGAATAATTTACACGCACACACACACACACACATTTTATGCATTTTTATTTATTACAAATTACAAAACTTAATTAGTTTAATGTTAAATGTTACCCTAAACAAATTCCTATGTATTTTTTTTAATTACTTTTACATTCATTCTCGTATGTATTTTTATTTATTACAAATTACAAAACGTTATTAATTTAATGTTAAATGTTACCCTAAACAAATTCCTATGTATTTTTTTTAATTACTTTTACATTCATTCTCCTATGTATTTTTATTTATTACAAATTACAAAACGTTATTAGTTTAATGTTAAATGTTACCCTAAACAAATTCCTATGTATTTTTTTTAATTACTTTTACATTCATTCTCGTATGTATTTTTATTTATTACAAATTACAAAACGTTATTAATTTAATATTAAATATTACCCTAAACAAATTCCTATGTATTTTTTTTAATTACTTTTACATTCATTCTCGTATGTATTTTTATTTATTACAAATTACAAAACGTTATTAATTTAATGTTAAATGTTACCCTAAACAAATTCCTATGTATTTTTTTTAATTACTTTTACATTCATTCTCCTATGATTATTTTATAATAAAATAAAAATAAAAAAGAAAGATTAGTGAACGAGGAATTGGGGGGAGATGGGGGTGGTAATATGATAAAACAAGATAGGAAAAAAGATACAAAAATTGACTCGTTTAACAAATAAAGAAATAAAGAAAGAGAAAGAGAGAGAGGGAAAGAATTAAAGACAATAGAATTTAAGCCACGCAAATCGAAGCTCAATTTGGTTGATTAAATTGGCCTCGGTTTCTATAAAAAGAGAGAGAAACAGAAGGATGATGAACAATGAACGTTTGCTATGGTTCCATACGTATTATCAATGACTCGTTGTTTCTTTTAATATGCGTTTTCGTTTCCTTTTTTAATTTGCCATTTGTTTTTTTTTTTAATTATAATTATTTGAAGTGTAACAAAATGTTGCTGCGAACGATGAAACACTCGATTGATTGGCAATATCAATCTTATTCTAAATCTAACGTTAAATCATCCGATCGAATAATTACACTCTTCAAAGGTTTCAATTATTATTATTATAATTATTATTAATTTTTAAATCGTCTTCTTTAACCTTGTAAATCTATACGAATAAGAAAAAGAAATAAGAAAGAGAAAGAAAAAGAAAATGTGTATGTTGATTTTTAATATTTTCACCAATAAGATTTTCATGAATATAAATGTAAACGTGTATTTCGTTTATTTCGTTTATTTCGTTTATTGAAACATTAACGGGAATTATCCATTGTTACATAACCAGAATAAATATTGAAAGTTAAAAATAATATAAAGATAATACAATACTGATAAATAATAATATAAATATAAATATATATGTAAATAAAAAATATATAAATATAAAATATATAAAAAAATATATATATAAATAAAATATAATACTGATAAATAAAATAATGTAAATATAAATAAATAATATTAATTAAAATTATTAAAGGAAAAATTATTATTTAATTTATATATATATATATAATATATGATTATTATATATTAGTTTTTATATATATATATATATTTATATATATATATATATAATATATATATATATATATAGATATATATATATATTTATATATATATATATATATATCTTTTATATATATCTATATATATATATATATATATATATATATATATATATATATATATATATATTATTAATTATATTATTATTAAAGGAAAATAAAAATTGAAAGAATTTGTTGAAATCCTATTTTCTATTCTTTTCTTTTCTTTCTTTCGCACGATTGTACGAAAAAGAAAAAAAAAAGAAAAATATTAAACATTTTAGCATTAGAATAAATTTTATCATCACCGTTTTTTTTTTATTTTGTGCTTATATGCGTATGTATATGTGTATGTGTTTGTGTTCACAGTCTCGACAAAAGCACTGGCAGGCGCGAAAAGCCTCGGAGGATTTTTGTACAGCGCTGTTAACAAGGCTGGCAAAACGGTCGTCGAGGCAAGTGTGAAAATCAAGAAGACGGTGGAAGAAAACGTGAGTTTTACAATATTTCTCTTATTTTTATACATTTTTATTTTTCATTGGAATTGTTATTATAATGTGGGGGTGGGGGAGGGGGTGGGAGGTATCAACGATAATCACGTTCTTCGCGAATTCCGTCGACGAAATATTGGAGCAATCGACAATTTTCTAAATCCTTGCATGGAAAATATTTGTTGATTAAAAACTTATTTTTATTATCGAAGAAAAATATTCGATTAAAATCTTATTGTTAGATAGATTCGATACACGAGAATTCACACAAGAAATCTCGTTTTTTATTAGTTATACTATTTTTTTTTTTATTTTTTTTTTCTAATTATTGCAGTGGTTTAATAGGATTGATTTTCTAATTATATATGCAAATAATATTATTCAGATATTTTACGAATTATTTTTACTCGTATACGTTACAATTGGTACCAGTCTTTTATAATATTTTCTTATTATTTTTTATTTTTATTTATATATTTATTTATATATATATAAATATATATATTATATAATATTATAATTAATTAATTATTATATAATATTATTATTATATATTTTATATTATTATATATAATAATATATTATTATTTTTATTATTATATATATAATAAAAATAAAATAAAAATATAATAAAATAAAAAATAAAAATAAATAAAATATATAATAACAACAATACATAACAATATATAATATATAAATATATATATATAATAATATTATATATATATATAATAATAAATATAAATTAAATAATAATTTTTCCTTTAATAATTTTAATTAATATTATTTATATATATATATATATATTATTTTTTATTCATATGTACCAGTTTAAATAAAAACACTTTCCTTTCCCTACGTGTTTTAACACACGGTCAATAAAATTATACATTTTTTACAATGATTTATAGAATGAATCTATAAAATATTTGCCCATTATACACATTGCTTGTTACATATATACATATACATAAAATTTATTTATAAAGAAAATACTTTATTACTTTTCTATACATCTCTGTCGAGATGTAAACTTGGATGCGTTTCGAGGTTCCATCCAAGCCTTTTTACATTTTTTCCCCCCCCTTCTTTGGCATCGGATAATTCCATTTAAAAAGTTTCTTTTATTTCTCCCGTTATAAACGAAACCCGATTTTACCGTGGAAACTTCGTAACAACTTCTACGTCGAAGAAAACTTTCTAACAAAAAAAGAAGAAGTGTATAGATAAATGGTGTGAGAGAGAGAGAGAGAGATAGATAGATAGATAAAGAAAGAAAGAAACAAACAAATTATCGACCGTTTCAATTTGATTTTATTCATAAAATAGTTCGAGAAGTTTTCAACGTGAAAATTAATCGATCATTTTCGTGTTCTCTCGCCAATAATACGATAAAGAAATTTTTTTTTTCTTTTTTTTCAATTATTCCATTTGCTACTACTTCATTCTATATTTTTTTTTCTTTTTTTTTTGTAAAGGTAGAGATTAGATATACGCGAAAAAAAGGGTTTTGCCGATAGGTTTTAAGTTTAATTTGAATACCCGTTTTTTTTTTTTATTATATATATTCAATATATATTTTCATTGGATATCTTTTTACAAACGTCGTTCATAGCGTTAACTTTTAGTCTTTTTAAAAAGTTAATATAAAACTTTGGAATGTAGGTTATCGCAACCCGGTCGATGTTCGATTTCATCCTTTGGCTATACCAAGGCATCAGATTTTACGGTTACCTCGTGAATCAATGTACCTAAGCCACCATCCACACATACACATACACATACACATACATCGTGTTCTTCCTATAATCCTATATTCGTATAGTAATCCTTTACTTCCGTGGAATTAACTTACGTTTTGAGGAAACGATCAATCGAAGCTTAGAAATGTGATTTATTCTAATTAAGAGATTAACTTAGATGTTATTATTCGTTTCATTGTTCATTTTCCTTTACGAGATACCAACCATTTAATTTTCTTTTTTCTTTTTTTTTTTTCTATTTAAAATCATTCGTAAATGTATTATTCGTACTATTATTATTATTATTATTATTATTATTATTTTTTGATAGTTCTAATTGAATTAACAGAAGCTTAGAAATGTGATTTATTCTAATTAATAGAACTTAGATTTTATTATTCGTTTCGTTGTTCATTTTTCTTTACGAAATACCAACCATTTAATTTTTTTTTTCTTTTTTTTTTCTATTTAAAATCATTCGTAAATGTATTAATCGTACTATTATTATTATTATTGTTATTCTTTGATAGTTCTAATTGAATTAACAACGAGAAAAATATGTATATCGTAAACTCGAACACACTTCTCTCATCGTACTTTTTATTCGAGATAATTATATTATTTGAAAATATTATTTCAATGAAATTTAAAACATTGGAACTTATATATATCGGAATGTTTTTTTCAGTGCGTTACTAGATCGCGATAAAACAAATGTACTTTACAGATTATACCTGTATTATTGGTGTCTTTAATAGTGTACTTAAGATAGATAATTCACAATTCTTACGACATAATATTCTATTTTCTTATTCATATATTTTTTTGTTTATAATTTTATATTATATAATTCTATACTAACATATATATATATAAAATATATTTTTTTTTCTATTATTATTTTTCTATTATTCTATTATTTTTTTTCTATTTTTCTATTATTCTATTATTATATAAGTCTATGCTAACATATAGATAATATATATAGATAAAAGATATATTTTTTTTTTATTATTTTTTCTATTATTCTATTATTTTTTTTTTCTATTTTTCTATTATTCTATTATTATATAATTCTATGCTAACATATATATAACATATATATATAAAATATATTTTTTTTTCTATTATTATTTTTCTATTATTCTATTATTTTTTTTCTATTTTTCTATTATTCTATTATTATATAATTTTATACTAACATATATATAAAATATATTTTTTTTTCTATGTTAGTATAGAATTATATATATATATATATATATCTATATTATTATTATTATTATTATATAGATATATAAAATATATTTTATAGTATAAAGTATGTAATGTAAGTTTTATAATATAATTTATAAATTATAAATAATAATTTTATGGTATAAAATATATTTTATATATCTATTTCCTTATTCATATTTTTTCTCTCTCTCTCTCTCTCTCTCTATAATTTTATATTATATAATTCTTTACTAACACAATAATAGAAAATATATTTTATATATATAGATAAATTTATGCATTATATTTTCAAACATTCGTATCTATTATCCATTGAAAATTACTTTTCAAAAATAACTTTCCACCCTTCCTATTTTTCCAAACAGTTTCTTTTTTTTTCTTTTTTTTCATATATTCAAAGAAACTATATACACACTTTCGAATATGATGATATCGAATAAAGTATAGAAAAACGATAAGTATAGAAACGAATTGTTATACGAGTATCGACGCGTAACAAAATCTATACGAGAACTTATCATTAGAATTTTTTAAAATTCTTTTTATCTTTTCCAAAAGTCGATGTAGAAAAATAGTGCTGACGAAGAGTAGTTGAGCGACGAGGAGAAGGAGGTGCAGGAGGGTGGTCAGGGGGGTGAGAGAGGGTGGGGGGTGCTAGTAATGGTACGAGTTGGGTGTGTTAGCGTAGTTGAGTCTCAAATAAACCGGGGGTGGCGGTTGGATCAATACCAACTGCCCCTATTCTTCGGTTGTATGCACGCGGCGTAATATCTGAGTTAGAAAGAGAGAGAAAGAGAAAGAGTGAGAGAGAGAGAGAGAGAAAGAAGTAGACTTACACGTGCGCGCAAGCGTGTAAAATAGAAAAGCTACAGTATTCTGCACACATGTATTTGTATATACGTGTTTATGTGTATGTAGTAGTATGCAAGTTGAGTTTCGTGAACAAGCAAAAAAAAAAACACATCGGATAGGACATCGACAGGAAGCAGTGTTGTTGTTTGAACAATTTCGACGACTATCACTCGTATGTTTCTTTCAATCGTACGGTTATTCCACTTGTTGGATAATATAATGATTCAAATTGAAAGTATTTTTGCGGAAAATCTAATTTGAAAAATCATTTGAATGTATTATAAGAATGATAAGAATGTTTCAATGAGTTTTTTTAATATTTATTATTTCATTATTCGGTATTAAGGTGTAATGGGATAATTTAATACGCGTGTGCGTACGTTTTTCTGTGTGTTTTTTTTTTCTATTCTTTCCATGTCGAGTTTCATGAATAATTTGACGTTACTTCGATCGTACGCGGTTATTTTCGCACTTGGTTGGATTAAATAATTATTAAGGGATCGTTTTGTTAGAGAGAAAATGTTAAATAACTGGAATAAGAAGAAATTCCATGTATAACGGGTCGAAGTATGTCAACTTTTTGACGTAGAATTTTCTAAGTTCTACATAGATAAAACATTATCTTTCTTTCTTTCTTTCTTTCTATTTTTGTTTTTTCCTATTTTATTATATTTTCTTTGCATTTCCCTTCTATTCTATTACCTCGTTTACGAAACTTATTTTCTAACTTTAAATGATATTTTTACGATTTCAAGACATACGATAAGAAACTTTTTTTTTCTTAACAATACGTAATAGTAGGTTATAAACATATCTAATAATATATTACGAGTATAACGAGATAAATGTACGTTAACGTATGAAGGAAAAAGAGGGGGATGGGGTGGAGGAGGAGGGGGAGAAGGACAGGGAGAACAATGACACGAAGAAGGTTTGTTCAGTAACTTACGAAACACGGTAACAGTTTGTTCGATGTATATCGTAACGCTTTGTCATCGTTTGTAATACGATAATGAAAATCTATATATACAGTATGTGATAATAGTTATATTATACTTTCAAATATTCTAACGGGTCCTTAAAGTTGAAAATAAATTTTCTCTCTTTCTCTCCCTTTTATTTATAAAAATATAAAATTAAAATTACCAAATAATTATAGGTCTTCGTGGCTCAAGTGGTAGAGCGTTCTTTCGGTATGCGAAAGATCCTGGGTTCGAATCCCGGGCCTCTCGATTTTATTTAAATATCTGTAGGTCGATTTTATTGGGAAAGTTTTTCGAACGGAACAAATGCGTCAGGGTTTGCATCTCTAAATTAAATGATTAAATAATTAATCTTCTTAGAATACGTATTATATACCTCGTAAAGATTTATCCATGCAAAAAAGTGTGTACGCCTAGAAATCTTGTTCGTGTTTTATACAAAGGATTTAATCAGTTTCTCACGAAAATCATGTTTCGTGTTGTAGTACATGATATGTCAATTAATAATGTACAAATGATAGATATATTGGTAGGTATTCAGAAACCGAGTTCAAAGCACCACTACCATTACTATCAGTAACACTACTACCACTACTATCAACATCACCATCACCGACATATGATTTTCGTTACATAATCATTTGGGAGATACCAATTTGTCGGCGTACATTGGTTGCGGTCTAGGTACCAACTATATTGAATTTAGGGTCTAGTTCAACACACCTCTACCTATACGAAGATTCAAAGATAGAGAGAGAATTGTGTGTGTGTGTGTGAGTTGGTAACAAAACCCACACACATTTTGCATAGGTACTTAAATGCAATCAACCCCCCGAGTAAATCAATTTACAGAGTTTCCTCAATCGTTCTGTTGTAATACGAACTTGTTAAATGTGTATATAAATATGCGTGCAATATTTGTAATTCTTATAGAAGATTATTTATAATCAGTATAATAATGAGCAGCAATTTTTGTTTTAACATTTTAATCATCAAATCAATCATCTCGTGTTCTTTAAACAGGGCCACGTGGTTCACTCGTGACAAGGTGTTGTAATTATATATTTTTTTTGTTTTATTTTTGATTTATTTCATTTTCGTATTAATCATTCATTGGTTTATCAATGATCGAAGGAATTAGTTTATTCTATTTTATTCGTATCATTTATATAATATATCTAATTGTTTAAATATATTTAAAGTATTGTAATAGATTATAAGAATGGAATTATAATTCATGTTAAATCATTGAAGTTTATATATTTAATCTTAGGATTGTTAACTATACAAATATGTAAAATCTTGTTTGACGATTAATTTCTTAAACGGTGTATACGCGTCGTGTTAATTGGTGTTTGAAATTTTTATACGCTTAGGTTAAGATTATTCAACATAATTATATCAACTCATTTACTTTCTTACTCTTTCTCAATTTTTCTTTATTTTTTTTTTTTTTAATTTTCTTTTCTTTTTTTATTTTGTTTTTTATTCTCATGGTAGAACGGAGCCCTGCGACGAGACGGTCCGTGACTAATCGATATATCTCGAACCTTGACCTTCGTAGGGCCGTTACTTGCTCAAGTGCATTTCTCAAGGCTAACCATAATATAAAAAAGTGACTCAAACAGGCCGATAATACGCACGCAAAGATGATTTAAACAATTTTTTTTTTCTTACGTCTGGTTAGATTTTCTTGCCCGATGAAAAATAGTTTTACAAGAAAAATGGTTTACAGTAATTTACAGATCATGAATAAATGTATTAGTATAATAATCTTTATCACGAGTAACACGTAAAACAATCTTTTGGTATAAAACTATGCAACTGGCTGTGTTCCTGCAATGGTTTTTGTTTTTAAAAAATCGCTCAACTATATCATCTGCAATTTTATTGTAATTTTCAATTCTCTTTCAAAAACTTCACTATTACGGTTACATATGTTGCATATGTGTACAAATGGACAAATGGACAATGCCTAGGAAAAGTTTACAACGTCGGAGAGTCCCACTTTTCCTATAACATTTATACCCTATTCAATAACATGCAAACCTTTTATAAAAATTCTTAATAATAACGAAAATCATTTCATACTCCCGATAGAATAACAAGTAGAACAAATATTTTCCCACAAGTAATGGAAATTGACATTTAATTTATTATTAATACTATGATGATTCTCTTCCTAAAAAAATAAAAATAAAAAAAATAAAAATAAAAATCCACACATAACGTCCACACATAATTCGATATTTTAGGCTCGTTTTCATTCACGTACGGTAATCATCCTATACACATACCAAACGGTTTACAACGCAAATATCATTTCCCAATGCGTGAACAAACCCCTCAACGAATGAAAATACACACACACATATATATACAATGAATCATATTCGATCTTTGACAAACGTGAATTAATTGAATATTTGTGTAGATTTATCTCTCTCTCTCACTCTCTTTCTCTCTCTTTCTTTCTTTCTCTTTTTATTTCATCAATTTGTTACGTAAGTACTGGACAATTCAATCTCAAGGGAAAATCTATCAATATCGAAATTGGGTTTGTCTTGTTCTCGTTAAACGAGTTGTGTCCCTTTTACAGGAAATATTACATATATACATATATATATAAAACATATTTACACGTATACAAATATGCATATATACACACGTACACACACATATAAGCGCGCGCAAAAGGAAGGAAGGGATAACTGGCGCGCAAGCTTGCTTACTCGTCGCTAATATTGATTTCCCTTGTGGAACGTGACGAAAGATTTCAACTGTTGTGTCCGGTCCATTTCCTTTTATTCGATTTACCTATTATGTATACATGTAACATATTTTTTTTTTCAATAATCCGATATTATTGTGAAACGATTTACGGATCATAGATGACGTTTCTATCGACGAAATATTCTATGGGGATTTTTTTGTTTGTCTGTTTTATAAGATTATAAACCAATCGAAATGTACATCATTCGTTTATGGATAAAAGAAAATCATATATATATTTTAATTCACGTTAAGATATATATGTTCGTTTTTTTCTTGAAAATTTTCATCGTTTTTTCAATTCATTTAATCGGTTAAAGAAAAAAATGAGATATACGCGAAGTATCGATGGGGTTTATAATTATTCATTATTTTCCGATAAATATATTCTTACGAATGAGATCACGTATATTTTTGTTGTCTTTGCAACGAAACATTTCAATGAAATATTTTCTGACGAATACTGTGTTGTTATAGATGTAAAGATGATTTTAAGATAAATTTCAGTTGGATTAACGTAAGAATCTTGGTTAATCTATATAAAGATTCTACTTACATTTATTTATTTATTTATTTATTCGAGAATAGTTCATAGATCGAATGGATTAAATAAATGGATTAGATGATAATCCTCTGGATAGATACAATTTTTTATACCAAAATGGTCTCTCTCGATAGATTGGCACTGATATCATCATAGATATCATATTTTATTTAATATGATTTTATTCAGTGGTAAGAAAAACACGAGCTTATAACACGTATTCCAACGTGTACAGTTTTAATACCTTTGCTCCTGTATAATCCTGTTCACTGAGTGTTTACGACAGAGACGAACGATGCTGCAAGCTATCGACTAAATGTCAGCTGAGAAATGCATTCGAAAATGACGATATTTTTTTCTTTCTTTCTTTCTTTTCTTTCTTTCTTTCTTTTTATTTTTTTATTTTCTTCGTTTTTTTTCCTTTCAGTAAACCCAACGTAGACGACACGTAACTCCAATTTCTCGTACGTGCTGATTATCTTTTCTCTTTTCCTAAATATAAAATTCTATTTTAAGAAATACTACCTTTTATTTTTTTTATTTTTTCTTTGGCATATTAAAAGAAGAATTAAAACTGCGAATAGGATTGGTCGCTCGGTCGTGTGTGAGGAAAAATTAATGTTTATGGTAAAGCTAGATATAAATGATATAGTAGATACTCAAATATTCCTTATGATTTGATTTTTTTTTATTATTAATAAATTAATTAATTATAGTCAAATGTAAATATTTGTAATGATCAATTACATGTTAATATTACGCCTGTGTATAGGCATCACTCCATACTTTGTTGAAAATGTTGCTTATGAGCGCCATCTATTAACAGGAAATTGTAGTTCAATTTTTTAGCCCCTTAATGTAGATTTCCTATTATTACACTTACGTATTAACGAGTTGCCTATCGTAAGGGGCTAGAAATAATAAAGTTTTTTTTTTCTTTTTCTTATTTTACAATTGATAACAGGCTCAATTAAAAATTTAATAATCTTTGGCGTACCAACAATTTATATATATATATAAATAATAATACTTTATATTTGATAACATTTGTAATTTTGCACTTAGAATACTAATGTAACTTAAAGTACATATTATATTAAAGTATTCTGTACGTATATATGTAACCAACAACATTGTAATATATTTCCCAATGAAGAGTTGACATATACCTGTGATAAATTGTACAAGTTACAATACCATAAAATTAAATTCTTATGTTATTAAAAGTCTTTTGAAGAAAGAAACTTTTGTATTATATCTGTCGAAATTTAATTAGGCTCGTTCAAATGATAATATTTTACGTTTAATGCTGCTTTAGTTAATTAATAATCCTCCGAGTATCAGTAAATTGAAACACACATACGTTTTTTGTTATATTATTTTTAACAAATGATATTTGCGAGTGACATTACCGACGGTGTATAGAGTGTTGCATACTTTTAGGCGTATTTATATTTAAAAAAATAAAAAAAAAATTTGTTTTTAATTTTAAAATAAATTTCTTTCTCTCTCTCAATTATATATTTTTCATTTTATCGATAGTACTTATAAAACATTTCATTTCAATTGTTAAACATCGAATCAAATGAATTTTCTTTTCTCTCAATTAATTTTCATTGATGAAATCAAAGGATAAGAAGTTGTTTTTTTTTTTCTTTTAACTAATTATTTAATTAGAGAGTTTAATTTGTTAGCTTGTTAAGGCTCGTAACCTTGACGATGATAACTTGAAGATATAATCTTCGTGTAAAATGACATTTCTTTAGACTCGAAGGCGAAATAACGAGCTGTCTTTCCCCGACACGTGGATGCTCGTTGCGACCTTCGAAGTTCGTTCCTGGTTCGTTTGAGAAGGGTAGAATAAAAGAAATGTCTGTTTTTTGTTTTTATTTCTTATAATGATTATGCGTACGTATTTATCTTCGAGGGTTGAGACAAAGATAAATCTCAATCGACTATACGAAAAATATTTTATCTTTTGCTTTTGTATAAACAAAACGATTGAATTACGTTAACGATAATCACATCCTATTCTAAAATACTATCGTTATAAAATATTTCAAAAAATATTTGATCGTGGTTTTCGAATTTGTTTGAATAAAAATCAAAAATAAGTATTAGCTTGTTAATTAATTTCATTGTAAATTTATATAAATCATAGAGGGATACATTTTGGTGCTAATTTCATTTTAATCGTCTTTTAATTTTATTTAATAATAATAATAATAATTATAATAATTATTATTATAATAATATGTAATTATTAATTATAACTATAATATAATAAATATTATAATAAATAATATATTTATTATATTATAATAATAATATATTATAATATATTATATTAATAATATATTATAATATATTAAATTAAAAACAAATTTTTTTTTTTTTAATATAAATACGCCTAAAAGTATGCAACACTCTATACACGGTCGGTAACGTCACTCGCAAATATCATATTAATAATTATATTTAAACAAAACTGACAATATTATTATTTTTCTTTATTTCATAGATCCTTAAATTTGAATTTAAATGAATTTGTACAAGTAAGAAAAAGGAGGAGGGGGGGAGCAGGAAATGGTTCGAACTCGACATAAATCAAACGTAACAAAATCAAATTCCGAAAGAATATTGATTTAAAAGCTCGATCAAATCACGTTTTAAATTCGAAAGCCGTGATCTCGTGCATTTCTTAGAAATCTTATCAGCATGATCAAAGATCAATGAGTGAGGGTGCTCGAGAGGATGCTTCTAACGGATAAGATGGATTCCATTTTTTAACTCAAAGGTCAAACCATCGCGAATGAGAGAAAGAGAGAGAGAGAGAGAGAGAGAAAGAGAGAAAAATTTGCATTTGAAAATTTTCTGAAAACTAAACTATTTTCCTTTCCTAGAATCATACTTTTTTCTTTTCTCTCTCTCTTTCTATCTTTTTCTATCTTTTATCTGTTTTATTTTCTTCCTTTTCTAACTTAACATGAGAAGAAAAGATACGTGAAACTCCGGCAAAAAAAGAAAGTTGGATTGCATCCGTTCGAATAGATTTCGTTTTAATAATTCATGAAATCAACTGCGATGCTTGGTGTATACAAAAATTATGATAAAAGTATTCTTTTATTTTATACGTCAGGTTGCATGATCACACAAAATAAATATATATATATATTTACATCGTCTAACTCTTTTATTATTATTTAATTGTAAAATAACATTGTTCGAGAAAAATAAATAACAAATATCAATTTACAAAAGGAAAAAACCTATTGTTATTTCCAGAAATTTATCTATATTTGTAAAAAGAAAATAATTTAATGTTATATATATATATATATATATATAAATCAACGAAAAGAAATTAATATATTGAGAAAAAGTAATCAAAGATTATTAATCGTACGAAAAGAAAACAAATTTAAATTCGTAATATAAATGTACAATAATAAAATAATAAAAAATTATTATCAAAATAATACAGGAGCACGTTGATAGTTGCATGTAACATAATTCATTATCATGAACAAATAAATTATTTCCATACCATAATACTGTTATAAAAATTTTCGAATTTGACATCGCATAATTTCGTTCATTAGTTTGTTGCAATATAAATGCAATACATATTTATTTATATTTATATATCTAAATTTAAATTTTATTTATTAAGTCCTTATGTACAAATTAATACGTAGAAAAATTAGAACATTCTAAAGTAACGTATTTGAGAATTATATATATATATATATATTTATGCATATATTGAACAAATTGAAAGAAAAATTGCATATAAAATTTAGAAAACTTATGTATAAATATTCAATAGTTTAATAAAATAATATTAACTTTCTTACATTAATCGATCGATCGATCAATTTATTATTTATTATTTATTTATTTATTATATATTATTATTATTTAAATTATATTATATTATATATTATTTATAATTTATTATTTATTTCTTTATTATATATTATTATTTATATTATATTATATTACATATTATTTATAATTTATTATTTATTTATTTATTTATTATATATTATTATTATTTAAATTATATTATATTATATATTATTCATAATTTATTATTTATTTATTTATTATATATTATTATTTATATTATATTATATTATATATTATTTATTTATATTATATTATATTATATATTATTTATTTATTTATTATTTATTTATTTATTTATTTATTTTTATCTTTATATATTTTGTCCTAGAGAAATGGAAATATCCCCTTTAAGAATGAACTTCAAACTAATATTCCTGCAATAAACCTTTCCATCATTCTATTACCTCATCGTCGTCATCATAGGAAACACATGAAACACAAGCATTTTCTTTTTCTTTTTCTTTTTCTTTTTTCAAAATACTGATCGACGTACCACCTTTTTCAAAGAGATTAAAAAAAAGAAAAAAAAAGAAAAAAAACAAAATAAAGAACAATAAAAATGGACAGCAATCGTTTTTTTTTTTTCTTTTTATCTCAGCAAGTTCCTGAGACTAGACTAGCTGACTAGACGTACATTATTTCAGTATTTCAATAAACTGTATTCTAGTTTTTACTTTTCCTCTCTCTCTCTCTCTCTCTCTCTTTCTCTCTTCTTGTTCATACCACCCACATAAACGAGAGGAAACAAATATAACCGTGTCCTAGTTTAACTGACGACCTAAATAATACGAATTTACGACCAGTAAAAGATTTTTTTTTGAGCGTCTGACAAACGCAACCCGCATGTATCTACTATCTTCTCTCCTTTTTTTTTTATACATATGTGAACATATAGAAACTGAGAGAGAGAGAGAGAGAGAGATGTCTTCTGATTGTTAATTAATATGCAAGAAGAAAAAAACACGATTTGCATTAAACCAATGCAAGTTTTTCGTTGATTACTTTGAATTTATGAAATTAATGAAAATATCATTATTCGATTATAATATCCAATGATTTAGGAAACTATTTGAAGTTCACACGAAGATAATTTTGTTGAATGGTTGAAGAGATTGTTAAATTCCTTCTTACCATCCTTCTTCTTCTTCTCCCCTCAATAACGGTTAACATTCTATTACAACAACTTTACATTCGGAGACAGAAATAATTGGCAAAGTTATAATTTATATCTTTCCGTAGATGTATATTGGTCCTAGTGTTCTTGACAAGTTTATAAATTATTTGTAGTTCGTGATGGTAAATGTGTTTCATATACGTATGACATAATTTTGAAAAAATCTATTCATATTTCACATTAGAAAATATATATATATAAATATAAATAATTATTTTTGTAATAACATTAGTCTCACACACACACAATCAGAATACGTATATATAATATTATATAATATTAAATTGTGTGTTATATTATATTGTGTGTGTATTTATATATTTTAATAATTTTTATTAAATTATATATTTATTATATATTTTTTATATATATTATAATATATATATTACATATTTTATATTTATTTTGATTTATTATTATCTTATCATAACAAACAAAGTTCGTATATATAATATTAAATATAAATATAATATTATAATATTATAATATTATATTGTGTGTATGTATTATATATATTTTATATTACATATTTTATTATATATATGTATATGTATTTATATATTTTAATAATTTTTATTAAATTATATATTTATTATATATTATTTATAATATTTATAAATATTATAATATATATATATATATATATACATATTTATATTTTATTTTGATTTATTATTATTTTATTCATAACAAACAAAGTTCCTATATATAATATTAAATTATATTACATTGTGTGTATGTGTATTATATATTTTATATTACATATTTTATTATATATATTGTATGTATATTTATATATTTTAATAATTTTTATTAAATTATATATTATTTATAATATTTATAATATATTATAATATAATATATATATATTACATATTTTATATTTTATTTTGATTTATTATTATTTTATTCACAACAAACAAAGTTCCTATATATAATATTAAATTATATTACATTGTGTGTATGTGTATTATATATTTTATATTACATATTTTATTATATATATTGTATGTATATTTATATATTTTAATAATTTTTATTAAATTATATATATTTATTATATATTATTTATAATATTTATAATATAATATAATATATATATTACATATTTTATATTTTATTTTGATTTATTATTATTTTATTCATAACAAACAAGGTTCCTATATATAATATTAAATTATATTATATATTGTGTATGTATTTATATATTTTAATAATTTTTATTAAATTATATATCTATTATATATTATTTATAATATTTATAATATATTATAATATATATTACATATTTTATATATTTTATTTTGATTTATTATTATTTTATTCATAACAAACAAAGTTCTACAACGTTTTCTATCGAATTCGCTGCTGTTGTATGAATATTTTGATTTCTTTTTTTTTTTTTTTTTACACTCATATTGTAAATTTTATATATATGTATGTATCTCGTGTTTAAATATTCATGTTCACTACGTTTCGTTCACGTTTCGTCGCCCATCGGATTTGGATACTCGACCTAGGAAATTGAATTTGACTTGAAAAAAGAATTTAAAAAAAAAAAAAAAAAAAAAAGGAAAAGATGAGAGGAGAAGAAGAACGAAAGGTTGAATAAAACGACGAGTGACACACAAGTGGATGAGCCGATGTTATTTTTATAAATGTTTTCGTGTAATGTTTACACACGCTATACTAGTACACGTTTATATTTACTAGAAAGTATAAAGAAAGAAAGAAAGAAAAAGAGAAAGAGAAATAAAAATAAAAGATACGAGCCTCGTGTACGAAAAAACTTCTCTCCCATTTCGAAAAAGAAAAAGCTCGTTGAGTCTGAACTGTGTTGTACTGCAGTTTTTAGTAAAATATTCTTCTAATCCTATTCAATTATATTTGAATATATATGAAAATCTTTATATTAATAGAAATTTATTGAAATATTAATGAGATCTGTTTGATTTTTTTTTTGCCCTTCGTTTTGTTGTTGTTACACATTGAAGTTATATAATTTTATCTAATTTTTGATAATTTAATTATATTTGATCATTCGACGAATTTGACGTTTGCAAATTTGATTTTTATCGATATACATAGGTAGTCAATTAATATTTTGTTTATTTCGTTTATTGTGAAAAATTTACGGGAATAACTCATTGTTACATAAAGAAAAAAAAACATAAAATATCGAAAATATAATATTGATAGTTAAAAAAAATAAAATAAATATATAAATAAACAAATAATTAAATTATAAAAAGATACATAATAATAAAGATAAGTATAAAAAAATAAATATTATATGTGTACAGAAAATAATATCAAAATAAATAAATAAATTAATTAAAAAATAAAAATAAAAAAGATAAATAATAAAGATAAGTATAAAAAAATAAATATTATTATATGTACATAAAATAATATAAAATTAAGTAAATAAGTAAATTAAAAAATAAAAAAGAGAAGAAGAAAAAACAAAAGAAAGAATACATACAAAAATAAATATAAATAAATAAATAAAATATACATATAGAAATTAACAAGATATTAAATAAATAGATTATATAAATATATTTACAGAATAATAAATAAAATTAAACAATTAAAGTGAGCTTAGATAAAAAATTGAATGTACGAAATGAATTGATTGAAAGGATCAATGAATATATTATTTATCCAGGATACGTTCAAAAGTATTATGTTAATTAGGAGAATAAATTTATAATATATATTACTTATTTTTTGTTTAAATAAATAATAAAAAAAAAAGAAAAACTATATAAACGTCGTGGGAATAAAAAAAGAAAGAAAGAAAAAAAAAATATTCCCCAAAGTTTTAACCCATTTGATGGTTTTTATTTGTTTTCTATATTATTTATTGTTCTTATTAGTTGGATAGTATTATCCTTTAGGGGGTCTCTAGATTATTATTATTATTATTATTATAATTATTATTATTATGGTATAGAAAATAAGTGTGTCGTAAATTGATTATACACTTGGAAGGTTCTTGTTGCTGACATTACTTTTTCTTAATTAATTTTGAAAAAATAAAAATCAACGATGCATTCAGATAATAATTAATTAAATTATATATAATAATATAATATATAATTATAATATAATAATATATAATTAATAATAAATAATAATAATTATAATAAATAATACATAATTACAATATAATAATATATATATTATTATATTAATTATATATATATTATAATAATATATATATTATTATATTAATTATATATATATATATATATTATAATAATAATAAATAATAAATAAGAATTAAATTATATATATATTATAATAATTATTATAATATATTATTATATTATAATATATTATTATATTATAATATAATATATTTTTTATATTATAATATATATTATATATAATTAGAATATTTTATTATAATATTTTATTATAATATATTGAATATATAACACATTTAACCAAAACGATATTATTTTGATGTGAAAAAAATATCGTAAGGGCGCATTTTATTCGACGTAGGGACAGACGTGAGGGGTGGAAGGATTACCAAGATTTCTCTGATTCATCTTAAACGTTAATTTTTTCATATAAAGAATTATTATAAAATAAAAAGTACTTTCATTGCATACAAATTTGTATTTCTTTTTTAAATTGCACCAAATTATTGAATTACTTTCATCAACAAAGAGTAATCAAATAATTAACAATATTAAGACATAACAAAATGAAGTTTCTTTCAAAGGTGCACAATCGCATGTGATTCAAAATGAATTATCTCAATTAAGTGTGTACGAGATAAACAATATTAAAAACTAATCGAATATATACGCACCTTTGTAATCAACAAATGAAAATTAATTAATTAACGAAACCGAAAAAAAGAAAAAAAAGGAAAACCATAAAAGAAGAAAAAATAAGAGGAAAAGATGGGGAAACATCGTTAGGTATAACGTTTCCGGAATAATATTCACGAATAATAAAATTGGACCGGAAATTGAAGTGGGGTAAAAATATAATAAAAATAAAAATAAAAAATAACCAAAAAAAAAAAGAGGAAGAGGAAGAAGAAGAAGGGGCAGGGGGAAGAAGGGGAAGAAGGTGGGCAAGGAGTAAAGGGATGGTAAAAGGTAGAAGAAGGAAGGAAGGAAGGAAGGAGAGAAAGGGAACGAGTAAAAACGAGGCCGTGCAAACAGCGAGTAGTATCGACCGGGGTTGTCTGAAGAAGGAAAGGGAGGATGGAAGGTCGAAGAAAAGGGCGGTGAAGGAGAGACGAGGGAGAAGGTCGAATTACCTAGGCTTTTTCCTTTTTTTTCTTTTTTTTTTTTTTTCGATAATTTAGGAAGAAGAAGAAGAAGTTAGTCGAATGGATAGAAAACAAAATAGGAAGGGATGATAATAGGAATGTTTTAATATTTTTTTTTTTCCTAAGGGACAACCTTATTTCGATGTAGAACAGAACTATTAACGTTTTTATTTTATAATTATTATTTATTTATAATTTTATTTTATAATTATTTTTTATTTATAATTTTATTTTATAATTTTATTTTATAACGACGTTTTTATTCGATGTACTGTACGTTGATCAGAGAAAAAAAAATAAGGGTGAAAAAGAGTTGCAAGGGATGATGGTGGTGGAATCGTAGACTCGTATTTAACGACGGTGTATGCTGTGATTGTTTGTTGTTGTCTATCGTTTTATGATTATCGTTCTAGTGTCAGGAAACTTTTGAAAGTAGTTAGATATGATAAGGAATTTGATATTTTTCTAATCTATTCCCCATTAATATATATGGTGTAGTTGAAACAACAATATATAATATAGAAGAATATAATTATATAATAAAATAAATAATAAAATAATAATAATAAATAATAATTATATAATAAAATAAATAATAAAATAATAATTATAAAATAAAATTATAAATAAATAATAATTATAAAATAAAATTATAAGTAAATAATAATTATAAAATAAAATTAGAAATAAATAATAATTATAAAATAAAATTATAAATAAATAATAATTATAAAATAAAATTATAAATAAATAATAATAATAAAATAAATAATAAGTATATATAAATAAGAGTGTTTATATATAATTATAAATAATATTAAATATAAATATTCCTATTATAATTAAAATATACATTTATAATAGGAAAAAGAAATTGTAAAAAAATAGATGAAAACGTGTCCAGCTTAATTTAAAACGACGATGTTTACAATATTTGACATATTTTCTAGAAAAAAAACGACGTTAAAAAATACGAATAACTAGATGTTAAGGTTGTGGTTGGTGTACACTTGATTCGTAAACAGTAATTCCACAAGAGAATATCTTTCTCTACTGGTTTGAGGAAGACGACCAAAGAGTGGGTTGCAGCATGACGTCATCCTGTCATCTAGGTCAGGACAAGGTTTGGCCTACTTTGTTTTACACAAACGATACACTACGACGACGACGACAAACCCCCTCGAATCACACGCACGTATTCACTTACGCAATTTTTATTTCTCTTTTAGTGTTTTTTTTCTTTTTTTTTTCTTTCTCTTTCTCTCTCTCTCTCTTCCCCCCTCTTTTTCCTTTTCCTGTTTTTCTTTTTCTTTTTTTTTTTTTTTTATACATTTCTCGCTTTCAAAGATTCTTTTCGACTTTGCGTTAAAAAATGTTGTATTTTCTTTAACAACATTTTTTTTCAAACGTCCCCAAAATATGACGATGCGTTTTAGCAGGAAAGGAAGGAAAATTACTCGAGGAAATTTCTTCAAAGACATTTACTTTACTTTACTTGGATTCGTTTGGTTAAAAGAAGCTTACCACAACACCACCCCACCCACTCACCCACTCATCAATGAACTTATACGTTTATTTTACTTTCTTAGAAAATACGTGACAACAAATTGGATTTTTTGTCAACATTAACAACAACGAGAGAAATGATTCCTACTTTCTTTCTAATGTAATTTCATAAAGATTAAGTATTATTTGTTAAACGATTTCAATTAATATTATAATTCCATTTTATATTTGTGCGTATTTTTCAATGTAGAAATGAATATTCGGTGCTTTTCAAAAACTAATTTCATTATTTATTTTAAAATCAATCCTACATTTTTAATATCCTATTACTTTCGATTACTTCAACTTCTATCCTTCATGACGAATTTTTTTTATTAGAAATTAACGAATCGTAATAATTTATTATTATTATTATTAATTGTAAACATAAAATTCATAGTCTTGATTGGTGAGTAGTGGTAGTGGTGGTGGTCTTTTGAAACGTTGATATTAAAAGAAGCTTAAAAAGATGATATTGAAACGTACACACCCACCCACCCACACACACAGATACACAAATACACATTCAAAGATAAGAGATCAAACCTTTGTGGAATTTCTGAATCAATTTCACATTGAAAATCATATTTCTGGTTGAATATTCTTTATATCGTACGAATGGGTTCAAAGACTGTATTAAATCTAATACCGTTAGAGAAGGCAACGTCCTGTCAATGAATCAATCATTCTTACCCTTAAACTATCATATATAAATATATACATAGTGTGTGTACATTTATGTATATATGATTGTATGATATTTTATACATTTAAGTAGTTTCATATATAAATTGATTCATTTGTAAATATCTTTTTGATATATTTATTAATATTCATTGGAAATTAAATTACGAAATTATTTATTGAACAATCTATTATTAATTTAATTGAAACATTAGATATATATATATATTTTTTTTTTATTATTTAGTGACGCAACCCTGACGCATTTGTTCGTTCGAAGAACTCTCCCAATAAATTCGAGCTTCAATAGTTTAACAAAAATCGAGAGGGGTTTCCCGGGATTCGAACCCAGGATCTTTCGCATACTGAAAGAACGCTCTACCACTTGAGCCACGAGACCTGTATATATATATGTAGAATTTTATATATTTTATATATTTTATTTTATAAATTTTATATATTTTATATATATATATATATAGAATTTTATTTGTAATATATATATCTATATATATCTAATTTTATTTAATTATTTAATATATTAAATTTTATTAAATTTATTTGTAATATATATATATTTATATATTACAAATAAAATTCTATTACGCGTGATAAATAACAAATACGAATATCTTTCTGTTTTGTGTTTGTAATTTATCAATATCTACAAACGAATCAATTTTCGTTTTAGCTATTATGACGCCATTGCTTTATGGGATGGGGAGGGAGAAGAGGGAGAGAACGGGGGGATCACAAATATAATAATTTATTATAACAATCACAGAAATTCACCATAGGTCATAGGTGAATATTATTAAGGTAAAATTCATAAATTAATTAGCTAATTATATTATGAATTTGTTTCAATTGTTTAATAACGTTGAGAATAGTTAATTCGTTAAATTATTATTCCTTTTATATTCAATAAATGGTGATACAAATTTGCAAACCCTAAAAATTTATTTATTATTATTTATTTATATTTTCATCAATTGAAATTGTTTATCATCGAAACATTAAAATGTTTGCATATTTTTTGGTCTGTCTGATATAAACACGTAAAAGAAATAACAGAAAAAAAAATGGGAGGATAGAAAAAGTATAAAAAATTGTGAAAGGAAAATAACGGTAAGAAAAAGAAAGAAAAAGAAGAAGAAAAATAAATGTGAAACTAAAGTAGAAAGAGTAGAATAAAAGAATAAAGGCTGTAACGCGTGTCTGGATGGGAAACTTTAACGATAAATAATCCACCATAAGACGAAGAAAGCTTTTCTCGTTAAGCTCGTCGTACGTAAGTCTTACATTTATCATGAAAACTATACTCCAATATGCCGCGAACGCATTAACGAAGATGCAACAACAAGTAATAAACGAAATTAATATTCCCTTGTGTGTGTGTAGGTGAATATGGTTTCAACATAAAAAGAAATAAAATAAAACCCGAACATTTGTCTTCGGTTCGTGTGTGTATGTATGTGTGTAATATTTTGTTGATTATATTAATGATAATAAATTGTACACTTATATACTTTCTTTGACGAACAATAACCTGTATTAATATAAATTGTTAATTAGTGAATATTGATTGAACGTGAAACGTCACAATCGATGAATTTCCTATGCACTTTATTTAATTAATTGAATTAAATTGAAGTAGTTTAGTCTGATATTATTGTATTACTGTTGTCTGATATATGACGGTGTTCTACTTTTAGAAAGAACACTTACTACTACATTGTCTGATTAAAATGATCTTGTATCACTTGTTAGTTTTGATCACGCATTACAAAATGTTAAATTATTCATAAATTTGGTTGATATAATAATCGATGAATTTAGTACGCGCACTTTTATTGGATTCATTATAAAGGTAATAATAATCGTGTTAAAATAATCAAAGAAAATTGCAACAATTAGAGGAGTTTGATGATAATGGAAGAGGTGTATCATAGTTTGATCTGATTATAAAGGAAACCTAATTTCCTTATATGATACTCAGACGGTAAAATACTACTACTGTTGTCTGATATATGACGGTGTTCTTCTACTTTTAGAAAGAACACTTACTACTATATTGTCTGATTAAAATGATCTTGTATTACTTGTTAGTTTCGATCACGCATTACAAAATGTTAAATTATTCATAAATTTGGTTGATATAATAATCGATGAATTTAGTATACGCACTTTTATTGAATTCATTATTAAGGTAATAATAATCGTGTTAAAATAATCAAAGAAAATTGCAACAATTAGAGGAGTTTGATGATAATGGAAGAGGTGTATCATAGTTTGAACCGATTATAAAAGAAATCTAATTTCCTTATATGATACACAGACGGTAAAATATTACTACTGTTGTCTGATATATGACGGTGTTCTTCTACTTTTAGAAAGAACACTTACTACTATATTGTCTGATTAAAATGATCTTGTATCACTTGTTAGTATTAATCACGCATTACAAAATGTTAAATTATTCATAAATTTGGTTGATATAATAATCGATGAATTTTGAATACGCACTTTTATTGAATTTATTGTTGAGGTAATAATAATCGTGTTAAAATAATCAAAGAAAATTGCAACAATTAGAGAAGTTTGATGATAATGGAAGAGGTGTATCATAGTTTGATCCGATTATAAAGGAAACCTAATTTCCTTATATGATACACAGACGATAAAATATTACTACTATTGTCTGATATATGACGGTGTTCTTCTACTTTTACTACTATATTGTCTGATTAAAATGATCTTGTATCACTTGTTAGTTTCGATCACGCATTACAAAATGTTAAATAATTCATAAATTTGGTTGATATAATAATCGATGAATTTAGTATACTCACTTTTATTGAATTAATTGTTAAGGTAATAATAATCGTGTTAAAATAGTCAGAAAAAAATTGCAACAATTAGAGGAGTTTGATGATAATGGAAGAGGTGTATCATAGTTTGATCTGATTATAAAGGAAACCTAATTTCCTTATATGATACACGGACTGTAAAATACTACTACTGTTGTCTGATATGTGAACGGTGTTCTCCTACTTCTATATATGTATCAAACCAATCAAAATGGTAAAACCCTTTGCTCGGTATATTCCAACATACTACTACCCTGTCCGTCCAAAATTATCTTCTATCACTTGTTCGTTCTATCGTGACTCTATTATCGATTAAACCGTTTCCTCTAAGTTTCCTATTCACCGAATACGAAACGTCTCTATTCCTTCCTATCTTACAATTAGTTTTAGTCAAAGTCTAGAAATAAATGTATTCTAACTTTTAACGTAATCGATTTTGTGATATTACTATAACGATATATGATTTTTAATTGAAAATTCTTCCATTATTATTATAATTCGTATTTATCTTAGAATTAATTTTAATCAAAGTCTAGAAATAAATGTATTCTAACTTTTAACGTAATCGATTTTGATATTACACTATAACGATATATTATTTTTAATTGAAAATTCTTTGATTATTATATTATTCGTGCTTATTTCATTTTGATTTTTCTTTAAATGAACATATTTTATATATATACAATGCGTTTACATTTTAAACATTGAATGAAACAATGTAACCTGTTTGAAAAGATATATATACGAATAATATAATAATAATATAATATTCGAATGTATATATATAATATATGAATATAATAATAATATAATATGAATAATATAATAATAATGTAATATTCGAATGTATATATATGTGGGATGCGAGCATCTCCAAACCAAACACTTAAATAGGCATTCGTGAGAAGATTGGACGGTGGGCCCTGGATAGCTCAATGGTTAAAGAGCAGTCGTCTGGACTGCGGAAAGCGGAACATCCGGGTTCAAGTCCCGGTAGTCCAGTCAGTCCTCAATATATATATACGAATAATAATATAATACAAATAATAAGGGAATACAAATTTAGAAGAGAAGAAAAAAACTGTTCACATTTGTAGGAAAGATGTTAAAAAATAGGAGGAGACAAGGGAGAGTTTTATCAAACGTAGAAAAAAGAAGAAACTTTAAACGAAGGAATGAGAAATTTTTTCAAAATAGAAAAAAAAACAGAAAGAGGAGAAGAGATAAGAAAGAAGAAGAAGAAGAAAAAGTAAAGTAAGTTCTTTGGTGGTTGCCTTGGAGAAGTAAAAGGAAAGAAAGAAGAGGAACAGAAGAAAAAGAAGAAGAAAAAAGGGATGAGAAGGGAAAGGAAGAAGAAGAAAAAGATTAAGGGGCAGAGGAAAATCGTAAATGGAGCTTTTCTTTCCAGCAATGACGGATATTACGTCAAGGACGAATCTCCAGCATCTCTTTGGCACTCTCTTCATGGATCAATAGGCCACCTTCATTCGGATACGATCCTTGGAAAATATCTCTCTCTCTCTCTTTCTTTTTATTATTTTCTTTCTTTCTTATCGATTGAGTTTTTATCTTCTCCCCCTCCCCTCTTTCTTTTCCCTGTCTTTTTCTTTTTATCTTTCTTCCTCTCATTGATTTAATCCTTTCTCCTTGCCACTATCTTTCTTTCTTTCTTCTTGTTTCTCATACATTTATAACTAAGGAATAAAAATGTGTTTAACTTGTTTATTTTTTTTTACCAATTAAAGTAAAAGGTTGTGAGAAAAAAAACAAAAAAAAAACCATAAATTAATTTAAGAGAACATCCTCAAAATAAGAGGTGGTGATGGTGTTTTCTTAGATTAAATAAAATCAGAAATCTTCTGTAGGGAAAATAAAAAAAAAAACAAAAGGACGATTGAAAAATCAATAATTATACGAATTAATTTATCCTTTAGTTTTCTCTCGTTTTAAATTTCGCACACCGGTCTTGACGCGAATTAATATTTTCACCACAATCCTCAGAAAAAAATGATGGTTAATTTATATGGTGAATTTTTTTTACAGGAAAACCGAGAAAATTTTGAACGAAACGAAAAGGGTTTTATAATTTTAAATGCGTTCGCAGACAACAACGACGACAAACTACTTGACTTCGCATATTTTTCTCTCTCTTATGTTAACTTTTCTTTATTTTTTACTTTTCAAAACCCTTTCTAATTTGTTCTATCCTTCTGAAAAGAATCACCCTTCCTTCCTGTTGACAAAATAAATAAATAAAATAAAGAAAAAAAGAAAAAAAGAAAGAAAGAAAGAAAGAAAGAAAGAAAGTGAGATAATTTATATGACAAAAAATATATTTGAAAAAGGGGTCGCTGTAATCACGTAACGTTACAATATAAATAATTAAATAATTAAATATAATAATTATAATAAAATATAATATAATAATTAAATATAAATAATTAAAATAAAAAAAGAAAGAAAGAAAGTGAGATAATTTATATGACAAAGAAAATATATTTGAAAAATGGGTTCGTTGTAATCACGTAACGTTACAATATAAATAATTAAATAATTAAATATAATAATTATAATAAAATATAATATAATAATTAAATATAAATAATTAAAATAAAAAAAGAAAGAAAGAAAGTGAGATAATTTATATGACAAAGAAAATATATTTGAAAAAGGGGTCGCTGTAATCACGTAACGTTACAATATAAATAATTAAATAATTAAATATAATAATTATAATAAAATATAATATAATAATTAAATATAAATAATTAAAATAAAAAAAGAAAGAAAGAAAGTAAGATAATTTATATGACAAAGAAAATATATTTGAAAAAGGGGTTCGTTGTAATCACGTAACGTTCAACAACATCGAAACGTTCCCATTTTTAAACATTGGCTACCCTTAGTGTCCTATTAAGTTCTATCAAATTCTTGCTGCTAACATTTCTTCAGTTTTTTCTTTTTCCTTAGTCCTTACCTCATGTCCCCTTTCCCCCTCCCCCTTTCAATTTCCTTCTCACCCCTTTTACTCTACAATCGTTTCTTTTCATTCTACTTAAAAGCTTATTCTCGCGTCACCCCCTGTAATTCTCGTTGGCAAAGGAGACTTTGACTGCTGACATTGATCGAATTCCAAAGCACGTTTTCTCGTATCAACCGTGACCGCAATATTGGAACAACCAACCCCTTTTCTCGGTTGTGCAGTCTCTCTTTGATGGTCTTTTTATTTTCATGGATAAAATCCCCCTCCCCACCCACCCCGTTTGGTGGTTAACTATTATATTTTTCTTTCCATTTTTTGTTTCGTTATATTAGATATCTTATAAAAATGAACAATTTGTAAGTATTCCATTTATGGAATTTTCAATTCAATAATTTTAAATACTTTCAAGTGTATTTTAAAAGAAAAAGAAAGAAAAGATTCTTTCAAACTTTGAAATCAATTTCATTGCAAAAGAACATATTATTATTATTATTATTATTATTATTATTATTATTATTATTATTATTATAAAAGTAATGAAATTGAATATAAATTAGAAGAAAAATGTACGCCTAATTCGTATTCGTATAATTTTAACTCTAAATATGATATATGACAACAAAAAAACCAATTTAAATATATAAGACAAGTAATAAAGTACACGTGACAAGAAAGTAATTAATTGGAAATTCGTAAGAAATCCTTTGAAATGAATTCGGGATTCTTATGGAATCTTTAGGTTTAGAATTTAAGACGATCAAGATAGGATTAAAAGACATTCGATATTTATCGAATTTATTATTTATTATATTATTTATTATATTATTTATTATATTATTATTTATATTATATTTTATATTATTATTATTATATTATTATTTTATTTATTATATATATCTTTTATATTATTATTTATTTATATTTATCTATTTTATATTATATTTATCGACTGATTTTAGTCTCCTTATACTTTGTTAGAAACGTCATTTAATCAAAGCAAATTAGAAATTAATCGTTCAACGTTAAATTCAACTACGTAGTCGAAGTTTCGCGTGATCTAGGAGAAGAATTTCGATGAATTCGACGAAATATCGATCGTTACAAATTGACAATCGTATTATTAATACTTTTGCGAGTAAAATTATATGCAAAAAATATAATCAAAATATTAATGAGTACTTCAATTTGCATACAAACGAAATTTTATATCTTCTCTTCTTCTTCTTCTTCTTCTTTTGAGACAATAAGCTAGCTTTATCTTAACGATGAAAACATAGTAAAAGGGGAATTGAGAAAAAAGAAAGAAAGAAAAAGCGTAAGAAGAAGAAGAAGTAAACGAAGTATCTTGAAAATGAAGTATAAACCTTCATAACTCTTGATAATGCAGTTCCCTGCTGCAAACTCGACGAAAACTTCGTTGACCTGATTTCAATCATCGTAATACGAATACACTTGCCCGATCTTCTTCTTATTCCCCTTTTCATCTCTTTTACAACTACTTTCGTGTTTTATCTTTTCATCTATATAAATCTTTTTTATCTCTTTATATCTTTTATAAGATAAATTTTATACCTAATCCTATAAGATGGGGACACACTCCTAATTATAACGGTAATTAATTATTTATATCCGTAATATCTTTTATATTTTTTAAGAAGTAGTTATTAATCAAAGTGGTATATAAAAAAAAAAAGAAAATAAAATCAAGTTTCAATATTTTTCCCAACAAAACTCGATCGGATTGATTTTCTTATTTTTATTAATTGAAATACATTTTTTAAAAGAAAAGCTTAATAATATCATTTAAAATAGAATATAATTGATTGTACTTATTTTATTTTCCTCCTTTTTTTTTATATAAAAATATATAATAAATTAAAATGTTGAAAAAGAATATAAAACAATAAGATAAAAAATCCATAGAAATTTTTGTTAAAATTCATCTTACTTAAAATATATACGAAATAACAACAATATTGTATATAATAAAATGAAATTATATTTCGCCCACGAGATAGAGAGAGAGAGAGAAAGATCAAAGGAAAATAAAGATGATAAAATTCGTACGAAAAATGAATTATAAATTACTTCAACTACAATATCATATACTACTTTTTGTGCCCGAGGCAAATTTTAATTCAGCATATTAAAGTTTTACAAAAAAAAAAGAAAAAGAAAGAAAGAAAAAAAGAAGGAAAGAATAAAAGTAAATTATCTTCCGCGCGATAATATATTATTGCAAAAGTGTAATTTACGAATTATAACGAAAGTTTAACGAAAAAAGAGAACAAGTTTCATACTTAAACAATAAAATATTAAGTTTAATATTAATCCAATATTTTAATACTTTTTTTCTTATATTTCAGATTACGGTTCGATTATATCGAAATATCGAGATATCGCATAGACGAAATTTTTTCGATATAAAATATCTCCTCCTCCTCCTCCTCCTCCTCCACCACCACCACCCCTTTCAAATTGAATGCTACACTAGTAGCAGTAGTCCCTTTTATTATTACCATTTTCTTTAGAAATATTTCTATTTTATATTTGATCTCATTGCGTGTTCTTTAAGATGACATTTATTATTAATTAATTACATTTCAGAGACTGATTGCCGAATTAAATAAAGAGCAAGAGGCTTTCATCGCGAGTAAGCAAAATGGAAAAGGTGAAGCAGTTGCACCATGGGTTGGAGCACCAAACGAGGACGTATTACGCGAAGAATGTCTGTCTCTTTCTACGGTTAGTATTTTCTAATATTTTTCCCTTTTTTTCTTTTCGTTTTTAAATAATCAATGCCGTGCGTCGAATTTTTTATTCAAGAAAAATTCTATCCCAATTTTCAATCCATCCGATTTTCACATTTTTAATTCGATTCGTAAGAACACCATCGTACTTTCTTCTAACTCGTTTATTTCTCGTCTTCTCATTTATTCTTATTTTATTCTTAAATATTTCTTAATCGTTTATTTTTTTCGAAACATTAATAAAAGTACTGTTTTTTTTTTTTTTTAAATAATTAGAATATCGATACGATTGCGCCTAAATGTAGGCAACATTTTGTACGGGTCGATAATGTCGCACTCCTATGGTATCTGTCGGTAAAAAGGAAAACTTTTTTATCCACCCTTAGAAAAACTTCTCTTTATTACATTTATGTATGAATGGGTTGCCTTTCATAAGGGGCTAAAAGTTTCTCGTAAGTGACAACATTAACGTTGTATAAAGTGCAGTGTGTGTGTGTATATATATATATATATATATATATATATATATATATATATATGTCTAGGGGATCTATTTTTACTCAAAATATATACAGGGTGTGTTGAAATAAATGGAAAATATTTTAAGAATGGTTGTTTAATAATTAAAAAGATTTCTCACTCATTCTAGGAACACCCTGTATATTCTTACTCTCTCGTTGTTACTCTCAAATTACATTTTAATGAACACGTATAAATATTTCTTCATGGTATTAAAATACTCGATATATTTTTATAAAGAATTACGAATAAGATCAAATAACGTTACAAAAAGTATATGATTTCGTTTAAAACAAACAATAATAATTAACTTGTTAATTGTTTGAAAGAAATTATCTTGAGAAAAATAATTATAATTGAAATGTATCTTATCAAATATACAGTTTAAATTTTGTTTTAAATACTTTTCCAATAAATTAGTAAGGAATTTTAATTGTTCACTCGTATATATATATACACAAAATATATAAATAATTGGTATAATTCGTTGAATAAAAAGTTTTCTTCGATAATAACTGAAAGTAATAGAAACAAGTCTTATTTTAAACTTCGAACTATCTCGTTCGTTTACGAGTTACACTTAATAACGAATAATAAGCAAAGAACTAATATTTTGAAACGTCTTGTTTTGCGTTAACGTTGGTTATAACTTTTGTTAACTAGGGAGTAAGAAAATGGTATTGTACATTTTAGGAACGTCGTAATTTCACGAGAGCACCACCACCCGACGTTGAATTCGCTTGGGATTTCGAAGCAATTCAGCCTGTAGCAAGAGCCACCCTTGCCCTGGATCCTAATCTCGAAAAGATGAGATACGAGTTGGTCCCGAAAATGTGAGTATTTTTATCTTTTTTCCTCTTTTTTTTTTTTTTTTTTTTTTTTTTATAACTAAAAGTCACAATTCAATATAAAAATTACTAATTTTTTCTAATTAAATTGTATTTGTAAGATTATTTCAATGTCTGAGATCTCACGTTTTTTTGAAACATTTTCTATAACTTGCGATATTTAAAAATTAAAAATTTACATTATAATAATAAAGATATATATATATAATTATCGTTAATATTATTTACGATGATATCTTTTATTCATCCAAAAAGAAATAAAAAAATAAAAAAAGAAAAGTATTCTCTTTATTTTTATTTTTAAAAACTTTGACCGAAAAAAACTTATCGCGGATAAAATTCGTAATTGAAAAGAATTAATTAATCTACTCGATAGACCGTAATAAAATTAAACGAAAAGAGAAAAATGAAGATAATAATAAAAGTAGTAAGAGAATAAAAATAAAAAAAAGAAAAAAAAAATATTTATCGTAGATCGTTGTGTGTCAAGGACATAGAAAAATATATACATTTTATTCTACGATGTTAATTAATTCATTCGTTGACGACACAACCTATAGTTACAAATACAACATATAATAAGGATTATATATATATATATATTATTTATATATTAATATATTTTATATTATTATATAATATATTATATTATTTATTATAAAATTTATTTATTATAAAATATATTTATTATTATAAAATTTAATTAATTTATTATATATTAATTTATATATATGAGCCGTTTATTTTGAAAGTGGCCTAACTCCATTTTTCATTTTTTTCCGGTTATCCACGATAACATGTACAGCTTCAAATTATCTATCAATAAAGCATTTAAGATTTTTTATATTCTGAGTATATACGGTCATTTTGGACACATAAGTTTTCAGAGTTAGTTGAATCACTGAACCGTTTATTTTGAAAGTGGCCTAACTCCATTAGGAGTAGAGATTTTGGTGTGGTAGAAATGGCATTAAAAAAAAAATAATTTACTGTTTGTCCCCCGAGAGTATTACAATATTATCAAAAAGTGTCGGAAAGGTAATAACTTTATCGTACATGAAATGAGACAAGAAGATTTTGTATCAACAATATTATTAGAAGACGCAATTTTTAAAAGGGTCAAGAATTCTAACGGAGAACCAATAAACTGGTTAAAAATATGTTGGATGCGTTTTGTCAAAAATGAATAAGATTTTCTATAAGACATCAATGAATGAGAACGAAAATTTGAAAGTCCTGAATTTAATACCACGTCGGGGTAGACCAAGAAACTTCGAAAATATTGTATTGACACCACTGTATAAAAATATAAGACAAATTACAAGCGCAAAATTCAAGGACATAATTGACTTATTACGATATATACCACCGGAACATCATGATTTCTTTAAATCCCTTTCACATACACAAAATGTAGATGAGTAGAAAATTGTTTTGTAATTTATGTTTGTAAGAAATATTTTGAATCGCATAATTTATGTTTTTAAAGTGTTATAAAGATATGTAAAATAAAATAAGTATTGTTTTTTCGCAATTTGAAGCATCTTAAATTATGTTGAATGGACTTCGGTTCCTTCAAATTTTATAACGAATCTGGTTGTTAATTTTGAAAGTGGCCAAACTCCATTCTTGGTAAGAAAACGCATATTATTCACTTAATAATTGCCATTATTTTAATAGGAACTGTAAATTGAACACCTTTAGATACACTTAAGCAACATAACTCATTGTTATTCTTTACGTATATTTTTAATTGCATTAAAACGCAAACCTTTCAATATCTCAATTTAAGGTTATATGGAGTTAGGCCACTTTCAAAATAAACGGCTCATATTATATATTTAATATAAATATTTAAAATTAATAATAATATTAAAATTTAATACATAAGATATATATATATTTATATAATATATATATATTTTTTTTTGTAATACTCTCTTCTGATTGGCAGCGTATCGGAGGACGAGTTTTGGCGCAATTATTTCTACCGGGTGTCGTTATTACGACAAAGCCACGAGCTTAACGCGATGGCTAACCAACAACAAAGCGAAAACCCCAATCAAAATCTCAGCACTACCGATAGCATCGATCATACTCAAGGTAATTTTCATCTTTCACGTTAACTATCATCTTCTTTTTTTTCTTTTTTGTGTATCGATTTATTCTATTTTTTTTTTCTTTTTTTTCTTTTCCTAACAAATTACTCGAAGCACCAAATATTAAACGTGGATTTTATTTATTCAAAAAATAATCAACCCCCGTAATTCGTATCCTCACGAAAGAGAACATTATTTTTATCAGATTAAAGAATTTGATTTATATTGAGATATATTTTGTTGCTTCGAGTATAATAATTAATTATCTACGACGATTTGTGAAAATATATCTCTCATGGCACATTAATGAATATCAATTTTCTATTCGTCGTAGATTTAACGAGTATTAAAACTCGTCAATGAATATTTATTTTCGCATGCTAATTAATAAATGATTGTTTGTCGCGCACGCTTTTCTATTTTTTCAAATTGTTAAGCTTTAGAGTGAGTGTCTCACGCTTGTTCTTTTAAAACAAACCAAAAAAAAAATGAAAAAAAAAATAAAAAACAAAAAATAATAATAATAACAATAAATGCATAAACTGCATAGATCAGTTATATATATATATTATATGAATATTATATAATATTATATAATTAAATATATAATAAATTTATTATATAATAAATTAAATATTATTTATATATATATATAAACGTAGTTTTCTTATACATTTCGCTTTATAGTAGTTAAAAATATTGCATGAAATAATTAAAACGTTCCGTGCCAAGCCATTTGATGTTTAGCACATTAAATAAATATGACTACGTGTACCACCGGTGGTACACGTGGCCTGATGGTCAAGTTTAACGTGTACCATAAATGGTACACGTGGCATGGAACGTGTTAATGATTTCGTTTTTGGGAACGCAAGAAGACACTCGTGTAAAATCCTTCTGAAAAATTTCTATTCTTATTCTATTTATCTCCTTTGTTTTTTTTTTTATTAAAATTATTCGATTTTTCTCTGTAAAAAATATATACATTTTATGATTGTAAATTTTAAATCCCCCCCCCCATTTTTTAAAATTGATTAAATCTTTTGAATAATTAATTTTGCATCTTTCTTATCGACAAAATATGAAACGATAACACAAAAAGAAAAAAAAACACTGATAATTAAAAGATAAAACAGGGTGGGTGGGGTGGGGGTACATGTAAACCTCCGTTCGTTTAATGATTTCTTTTGCACGGAAACGGAGTGGGTGGGGTGGGGGGAAACCCCCGTTAGTTTAATGATTTCTTTTGCACGTTCCATTTAGAACGTATTATCCCTAGCTAGTATTATTATTCATAGTTAAAAAATGAATGAATTTATTAATAGTTTATATATAGTTATGCTAGTGGTAGAAACTACCCTTCTAGTTTAGCCGTGAGTGTTGTATTGCGAACAGTTCAAGTGACCGCTGGCCAGGAAACGAGCAACACAGTGACGACGGGAAATAACAACACCTTAGCCGATTCACCAGGTCACGAATTCGTTTCCGATAGTATGAGGGTCTCGGATACGGACCTTGAGGAAGTACGAGAAGGCATGAAAAAGCTGGGAATGCAACCATCGAAAGGTCAGTGATGATGGATCGTTGGTCGTCGTTTAAACCAAAAATTCACAATTTTAATAATTCGAGATCATTTTCAAAATATTTCTTCTTTTTCTTTTTTTTTTTTTATTCCTATATCATGTCAAACTTAACCCCTTTGCACTCGAGGCCTTTTCCGAACCAGCAACTCGAGACGATTTTGGTCAAATTAAGTAGACATTTTACAGGTACTTTAAAAACATTTATAAACAAAAAAACTGGTGTGTGTACTTATATACGCACGTAAGAAGTTATATTTCTTTGCCGTACCAAAACGAATATAACCTCAATAACCTCAAAAATAACCTCAAAAATAACTTCAAAAAAAAAAACTTAAAAAAGAAAAATAATTATTATTATATATATAAGAAAGAATAAAAAAAACTGGTGTGTGTACTTATGTACGCACGTAAGAAGTTATACTTCTTTGCCGTACCAAAACGAATATAACCTCAATAACCTCAAAAACAACTTCAAAAAAATAATTTCAAAAAAGAAAAAATAATAATAATATATATAAGAAAAATATATATAAGAAAGAATAAAAAAACTGGTGTGTGTACTTATGTACACACGTATGAAGTTATACTTCTTTGCCGTACCAAAACGAATATAACCTCAATAACCTCAAAAATAACTTCAAAAAAAAACTTCAAAGAAAAAAAATAACTTAAAAGAAAAAAATAATTATTATTATATATATATATATATAAGAAAGAATAAAAAAAAGAAAAAGAAAATATCAAAATATAGATATCAGTCCACACTAAATATAAGAGAGATATATCGAATTACTTGACGCGTCAACAGCCATGGCGCGGTTACAGCATTAGTTCTCGCTCGATCATTTAAGTAAAGCAGCGCTGAGTACGATTAGTATTTGGATGGGTGACCCGCTTGAGAAAAAAAGGGGGGAAGAAGAAAAGAAAGACAACTTCATGCCGTATACTTGAAATCGCTTTGCCGCGCGTCGTAAATACTGCCAAACTTCATGGTGTCGTTTTTCCAGTCGCTCGGAACAAAATCAACTCCCCATTACATTTTCCCCAACGCGCCAAAAGAAGTATAACTTCAACAAGCGTATAGAAATAATAAAATATCATCAGTTTATTCATTTATATGTCGAAAAAAACAAACTTTGATAAATACTACATTCTGTAATTAGTTTTGGTTGAGTTGACACTTGAAATCGGCCGGGCTCGAGTGCAAAGGGTTAATATTATTATCTCAACGATATTATGTGATAGTTCATTAATAATTATTATCTTTCGAAGAAAACAATGAAAGAAAAGAATATTAAGGATAATATTGAAAAGTTAGACAAAACGAAAAAAAAAATAGGGATATATTAAAAATTCAAATCGTTACGACGACCACCAACGAAATTTCGAGTAACGATTGGAAAACTGATTCTTTCCTTATATAATATTATCATTATTATTATTATTATTTGTATTATTAACACATTGAACGATAGTATTAATGTTACTCGTCTTATGAATAAACATATTATACTGATTTATAAATGAATTTTCGTTGATACGATTTTACGTAGAACGTTTTATCTATTGTATACGTTAAAACGTGCTTATGTGTATTGTAAAAAGAAAAAAAAAACAAATCCGACGTTCAATGTGTTTAAAAAAAAGAAAATGATTGAAAAGTACATATTCTTAGAGATAAATTAATTGAAATGTAAGGAAAGAATTTGTTGATAAAAATCGAATAGGTTCAGATTCCTCGACACGGTCCAAGAATACTTTCCTCGTGAGTATTACGAAAGAAGTATTTAAATAATCATCGTGAAAAGCTTTTTTAACTTGACTATAAATATATATATATATATGTATATATATATATATATTTATTTATATACATATATATAAATATATGTGTGTGTCATTTATTATTTTTTATAATTATCTGACGTTTATTAAATGTCGTTTAACGTAGTCATTGTTTGTAATGAATCCCTTTTTACGAAAAAAAAAAAAAACACCCCCTTATTTCGACCATTTATTCCCCCTCCCCCTTGCAGCTTTCTTCTACCGAACACCTTTCTATTTTTTTTTTATTTTTTTTTTTCTAATATATTTTCTTTATCTACCCACATTGTTTTTATTCTTCTTCCACCTATCTGTGCTTATAATTCCTCTCGTTATATTAGAAATTTGAAAAGTAGTTCGTATTTTTATAATCGTGTTATATTATTATGAAATACTCTCTTCTCGTTGATTTGTTGAAAGTCTTGCGTATATTTTCTAAAACAAATTTATGACGCCTGTCAACTAAACAAAAGCTTTTCATTTCTATTTTGTCAACAGCCTAAAAAGAAGAGGAGAACTTTCCCCCATAATGCCATTATCCAAAAAGCACACCCCCGCCGCCCCCTATAACCCCCCGCCGACCCCCAATTCTTCAGAGAATATACGACAAGCCTAATACCCTTTTCTTTTCTTATTATTATTCTTATTAGTATTATTATTATTATTATTATTATTATTATTATTATTATTATTATTATTATTATTATTATTTTTATCAATGAAAATTAATTTTCTTTTCTTTTTTTTTTCACTTTTTCTATCATTTTTTTTATTCTTTTTTTGATTTACATTTTCACAATGCCATCGCACGCAATTATTCTTCTCATTTATTTATTTATTTATTTATTTATTTATTTATTTATTAATATTATTATTATTATTGGTATTAGTATTAGTGTTAATTAAATATTCGCACCGACGATTCTATAATATTTCTTTTTTGTTTCCTTTAAAAAACAATGAAAATAATATAAAACTCCGTTAGTTTTGTCATCCTCACATCAAAACGCATCTCGTTCGACAACAATCATCAATCGCGAATTTTTCATGTGTCGGGTCGTATTGATAAAAAAGAAAGAACGAAATAAAAAAAAAGAAAAAAAGAAAAGAAAAGAAAAGAAAATAAATAAATAAATAAATAATCTCACCACTTTCTTAAACTAAATTGAAAGTTTAGGAGAATATTATTAATGAATTATTGTTATTAAACGTGTCTCGTCACTGATATTATAAATTGTCATAATTATTATTGTCATAATTATAACCATAGTCAAGTTGAGATAAGAATTAATAATTGTTCGCGAGGTAATGTTTAAAATAAAAAAATTAAAAAAAAAAAAAAGAACAGAGAGAAAGAAAGAAAGAGAAAGAAAACAAACAAAACCAAACGTTTAACAAAAAGAAGAAAGAAAAAAAAAACCAAAGCTAACAAACCTGCTGGGTTATGTAAACGAAGAAAAATAAAAATAAAATAAATAAAGAGAAGGGGTGGGGGGGGAGAAAATTGGTGGATTTAGTTGGTTAAAAGAAAAGGGTTTGATAGAAAGGGAGAAAAAAAAATAATAATAATTTAAACAAACAATGGTAAAAAAAGAAGAAGAAGAAGAAGAAGAAGCAGAAAAAAAAAGAGAAAAAAGATACAAAAAAAGAAAAAACCAACAAAAACATTAACAAACAAAGAAAGCAAAGAAAAAAGCCAAGATATTCGACTAAATGTCTTGTATGTCCTGTCCGTTTGTCTGTCGTCTGTCGTCTGTCTGTCTTCAAATCTAATTAATCTTGTCTCTTCTCGATTCTCTCCGTGTTGTAAAACGTCGTTTTAAATAATTAAAAAAAGAAGAAGAAAAAGAAGAAGAAGAAGAAGAAGAAGAAAGAAAAAAAGAAAAGTATAAAAAGAACAAAAAAAATTCCAAACGCAAAAACAAAAAACAGTAAAGAAAAAAATGAAGAAAAAAAGAGAAATAATAATAATAATAATAATAATAATAATAATAATAGGTATAACTAAAGGGAAAATAATTAAGACGCAAATTAAAGGGAAATAATAATAATAATAATAATAATAATAATAATAATAATAATAATAATGATAATGATAATGATAATACTAATATTAATATAAATAATAATATAAATAATATAATATAAATAATAATAATAATAATATACTAATAATTATAACAATAATAATAATAATAATAAAATTAATATTAATAATATTAATAATAATAATAATAATAATAATAATAATAAAACAGAGACTATGTAATAAAGAAAAATCCGTACATTAAAACTTTGAAAAAGATGAGAAAACGTGCAGGATCCGCGTGAATTGTGGGACGAAGAATTAATTAACCTGGTTGAAATACGAATGATTTAAAAGAAAGAGAAATAAGAAAGAAAAAATAATATTAATAGCGATAACGAGGAATAATAAACGAAAAATATAACGTCGCGACCTAAAAGAAATTCGTTTAGTCAGTCGCACCCTTCTAAGCATAGGTGTACCTTCCTAATAAGAAATTAATTAAATAATAACGATTGAAAAATATTTAAAAACAATAAAAAAAAGTAATAATAAAAAGAGAGATAAAGGAGAGAGTGAGAAAGAGAAAGAGTAAGAGAGGGGGTGGGGGAAGTTGGTTCAAACTAAATAAAAACAATAAAAATTCATTGAATGACAATACGCGTTTTACGGGGGTAGTTTGGGGATGTAAAGTTAAAAGACTTGATTAACGAAAGAATTGGGAAAGGAGAGGGGGAAAAAAATGAGAAAACAGATAAACAGAGATGGAAAGAGAAAGATTAGAGAAAACGAGGGAAGGGGTTGGGGTAGGGGGGGGAGGAAGGAAAAAAGATACGAAAGAAAGAAAAAGGAAGTAATCAAAAATTACTGAAAGATATGAGAACACTTTTTTCTTCGTCTCGTTTTATTTTTTTCTTTTTTTTTTTGTTTTCATTTGACTGTAGTAGTAATTAATTGTTAAATTGAATAAACTGTTTTTTGTTCCCTTTTTTCTTCTTCTTCTTCTTCTTCATCTTTTTTTTTTAACACGAGCGAAGGAAGGAGAAAGTAATAAGGAAAAAAAAAAGTAATTAAATTATACGAATTAATAACGAGGAGTAATAAAAATAATTCGAAGAAATAATTCGATGTATCGCACGCGTGCGAGTAAAAAAAAAGTTCTCGGAAATTTTCTACGTGGGCCGAACGAAAACGTTTAAAACGATGTCTCTATCTAAAAGAAAATCAAAGAAAATCAAAGAAAATAAAAGAAAATAAGATAAAAACCCTTAATTACGACCACGAAATATTCATAATACGCGCGTGTTACGTGAATGAGAAAAAAAAAAAAGAAATTAAAAGAAAAGAAAATAAGAAAATAGAATTGGAATCGATAAAAGAGAAAACAGAATTTTCTCAATTTTTCTATTAGGGATTAATAATAATAATTAATTATTATTATTGTTGTTGTTGTTGTTCTTGTTGTTATTCATCTATAGTTATTATAATTGCATTTATATTTTTATTATTATTATTATTAATGTTATATCATCGTCGTCGCGAATATTTTTATTAACTGTGTTAAACAAAAAATTGGCATCCACTGGCTCAGCTATTTTATTATTATTATTATTATTATTATTATTATTATTATTATTATTATTATTAACGAAACTAAGAAAGAAAGAGAGAACAACGTAATACAATTATTCTCTTAATCGACTGAGTTTTTCGTATCTATTCCTTCGGTTTTTTTATCGATAAATTTTAATAAGTGATTAATAAGTTTTAATAGTGATTTAATAAGTGATTTAGAAAAATATTCATAGATATATATATATACTGTATGTATATTGTATAAAAAAAAAATAAAGGAAAAGAGAAGAAAATGATAAATATTATACGTTTTCGTCGAGATTATAATAATTAACAACAATTAGCGATTGTTTATACCAACTCGTGGCTCCTCGTGGTCTCTGATTCTTCTCTTTAGTCCCGAATTTTGTACACATTCCCATATAAAGGAAACAAAAAAAAACATTTCATTTATTATCCAATAATAATAATAATAATAATAATAATAATAATAATAAAAACATTCCAAGTTTTCGCGAATCGTAGGGGCAGGGGGGAAAAAAAAAGGTAAAAAATTGAATAAAATAGATGAAAAGAGAAAAGGAATAAAAAAAGAAAAGGGCTAAAACTTAATACAAATGAATAAAAATAAAAAACAAAAACACAAAGAAAAAATGAAATGAAATGAAATGAAATGAAATAAAGAGAGAGTATACGTTAAAGAACATTTAAAAAAAAAAAAATGAAGTATCACACATCGGCAGCCCAAAAATTTCTCATATTAGCATATCATAATAATAATAAATCCCCATTATTTCTTTCACGATTTTTCTCGGTTTTCTATCATCACTATCATCATCATCATCATCATCATAATCGGTCATCATCCCTTTCGTGAATTTAAGTTCTTGTTTTGCTCTTAAAACCCCGCATTACACGTACCCTTATCTTCTCTTAACCTATACAAAGGACACAACATACCCAGTATCTTTTCTATTCCTTTTTAATCTCTCACACATACACATACACCTACACATACACCTACACGTACATATTATCTAATTACATGATAAAAAAAAGAAATAAAAGAAAAAAGAAAAGTTACGCGAGCGTAGGAGGAACAAACAAACAAACAAACAAACAAAATTCATTTTACGCGTACGTAAATGAAACTGAAAAATAAAAAAAAAATATTTAACAGGATGAGACACGTATATATTATAAATAATATATTACATCTACATACACATATTCTCATACGATACCAGAAAAAAAATAAACAAATACACACACATACACACAGTCCAAGAACAACACCATTAGCCCTGTTATGGCTAAAATAGCAGCTACCAACGCTCCTTGTGACTCTCTCCGCAGAAGAAGATTGGGAACGCGAATTGGAAGCCGAGCTGAAGGATTACGAGTTTGTCTCGAGTGGCCAGGATAAGAACAACGCCTTGATAAACGACGTTATCGGTGATAAGGAGGACTGGGAAAAGCAGATCGACGAGATACTCAACGACGACGAGAAGATTTTTTCTGTTACCGGTTGAAATCCGATGATAATTCCTTGTGCTATCGATTAAAACAAAAAAAAAATATATTTATATATATATATATATTTGTTTATATATATATATATTTAAACAAACAAACAAAAAAAGAAAGAAAGAAGAAAAAAAAAACAATACATGAAATAATTGTTTGCGTGTTATTTCCTCTTTTTATTTTGTTCTTCTATTTAAATAAAATATATTTAACGAACGAAAGGGTTGGGTTTAAATTGTTATAATAATAATAATAATAATAATAATAATACAAATATATTCGATTATGGCAAGGGATTATACAATAATGAACGATTTATCTAACGATTCGGGATCGATCCTTCTATTCGATATTTTATTGATCGTTTTTATTAAAAGAAAATAAGAAAAAAAAAATAAGAATTTCAATTGATCGAACGGGTGGGTGGGTGGGGGGGGGTGGTTGTCGTTTATTGTTTATGATAACGTAACTTGTTAAACATTTATTATGTTATATTATGCGATTTTGATCTCGAAAAGTTAAGAGAAAATGAACAGAGAAAACAAAACTAAAAGAAAGAAAGAGAAAGAGAAAGAAAGAGAAAGAGAAAGAGAGAGAGAGAGACTGATTGTGAAGCGTGACTATCCACAGATTGTAAAAGTTAAATTGTATACGCGTGTATGTGTGTGTTTGTATGTGTATGTGTGTGTTTGTGTGAGAAAGAAAGAGAGAGAGAGAGAGAGAGAAAAAATTCCTCCCTTATTTCAAATTGATTTATTTTCACCCTAAACGACGACAACAACACACTTTTAAAAGAAACCCATTTGCGATCCTCGAACATGATGAAGACAACGACGACGAAACATTTTATTTTATTTTATTTTGTTATTTAAATAAATAAATTAAAAAAAAAAACGTTCTCTCTCGTTAAATTATATATCGTAGCAAAAGATAAAAGATCGGAAAAATACTTAATAAATTAATACGAAGAAAACATTTTTTTCTATATCTGATTGAATTATTTATTAAAATTGTTTTATAGGATCGAGAAACGTTTTTTTTTTTTCTTTTCTTTTTAAATATAATTCAACATAATCATATATTACTATCAAATGATAAGCGGGGGGTGATGAAGAAATCTTATGAAAATAAATAAACTAACACACCACTATATTATAATTTTGTCAATTGTTAGAAAAGATTGGTCTCGAAAAATTGTAAATTGTACATTTCGATATCGAACATTTCAATATAAAAATATCGATATTAAAATAATAGCCAATGGAAAAGGAAAACAATGAAAAATACTGAAAAAGTAGTACACTCCAAACACCTCTGCCCCACCACCACCACCACCACCACCACCACCAACCAACCCTTCAGCAACAAAATATATATATAAAACCTTTCTCTCGATTTGTAATATCAATTAAGATTTTAAATATTAATAATAATAATAATAATAATAATAATAATCATCATCATCATTTGATTCGGCATCATTATAATCGAGTAAGGATTCAAATGCATTCAATTGCATTCAATTGCATTCAAAATGCAAAACTGTGCATACTGTGCTGTGCTGTGCGAAATTTTCTTTCCCCCTTCTTCTTTTCTTTTTCTATTGATTTATGTTAAATTG